>JAWWTY010000106.1:113714463-113730253 GCA_035222235.1 Margarornis squamiger
ACTGGACGTGGCACTCAGAGCTCTGGGCTGGGGGACAAGGTGGGGATGGGGCACAGGTTGGACTGGATGGTCTGGGAAGTCTTTTCCAACTTCAATGATTCTTTGATTCCATCTCTTACCCTTTTATCCTTGCTAACAGTCATTCATATGAAGCAGAACAACTCCCCAGAGAATCCCAGCACCCAACAGCCCGTACACAAGGGCTCAGGACCATAAGCTGGGGTGGAAGGTGATGTTCCTCTCACCAGAGTGTGGTGGGTGACAAAAAGAGGTAGGAAAGCTTGAATTCTGCTTCACAGTGTCATGCCTGGATATTTCAGGATGCCTTTTCCAACATGTAAAAGCTTCAGTTTAACCACAAAGCACAACAGGAAAAATCCTCAGCCTTTCCAACGTGTTCCCAAGAGAGGATGCCCCTTTTCCATCCCTTTCTAATTGGGATTTCTCCCGCTGAAATCATCAGAAGCTCATAATGCAGCGAAGCAGAAAGAGATTTACCTTTACTGAGGAACAGCTCGGTGTTTCTCCATGAGATCACAGTGGGATGGGACCGTTCCCTTTCCCTTTATTTTTTTTTCACAGCCAGCCTGTCATTGTGCAGGGACTGCTTTGAAATCCTGGCAGGCGGGCAGGGACGTAGGTGGCATTGAGGAGTTGGTGATGCAGCCCCTTCCCGTATGGGCAGGCAGAGGGTTGGCCAAAGCCCTTTCCAGCGGTGACTCAGAGCACCTCTAAGCACAGGGGGGGGAAACAGAACACCAAAAGGCACTTTTTAAACCCATTTGTGGATTTGAATAATGGCTTCATGACTGGAGCGAGCCTGCCAGGCTGGTCGGAGGATGTTTGGGGTGGGTACAGAGCAGGAATTGTTGGCAGAAGAGCTGGGAAAGAAGCAGGGTTTGGAGGAGGGAGCGATGCAGAGGCTGTAGCTCTGTCCTGGTAAATCAACCAGGTCTGAGTGGGAACAGGAATTTGTTCACCTACACAGTTCATGGGTGGATTTGGCCCTGCCTTAGCACAAACTAACAAACACCAACCCGGGTGTTGTTTGTAAACTTGTGCTCACACTCAGCAGATCACTTCCTATTGTTCCCTTTCCAGGATTCTTTTCAGACCGAGGCTGTTCCCAAAACTTTTCCTTGAGGTGACCCTCTTTACTGGAAACATTCACTTTCCTGTCTTTTACCCAAATCCTTATGCTGAGGCAATTGGTGGTGAGAAAATCCCTTCCCGTGTATGTCCCAGGCACAAATCCATTCAAATCATCTCTTGCTGTGATCGAAGGAAAGAGGACAAAGAGCAAAGATTTCTTCTCCCAGTACCTCTCCACAGGAATTTCAGGTGGCTCACAACTGTCTCAATTTCCAAGAGCTGCTCCTGTTTATACACAATCCAGCTCCTCCAGGATCTCACAGGGTTGCTGCAGGGCTGAATTCATGCTCCTGTGTCTGCATTCAGTGCCTAACTCATCCTTTGCCCCCCATTTCTCTAATTCCAAGGCACAGGAGGTAGCTCTGGCATTGCTTGCATTGTAATTAATGTCTCCAGAGTTGGTGTTGAGACATATAAGTTCAAAAGCCTTGAGGAAGAGGAAATTTTACTTTCCAGCATCGTGTTGAAGCCCAAACTTTCCAGCAGAGGAGGGAAATGCAGCGCCACATGCTAAATCTTTTAGCTGGAGCAAAGTGAATTCTATATTAAAAATCCCTTGGAGCAGTGAGTCGTGATGAGACATGGAGAAAGCCACCAGTTAGTTGTGAATACATGAATTGTTAATGAGCACAAGCCACCCCTCAGAAAAGGACAGGGGAGGCAGATACTTTAACACAGATATCTGGAAACACCCCATAAGAGGACGTTGTAGGCTCAGCTGCCACCAGTTTGTTCATTTTGAAAGCCCCAGTCACCACCAGGAGTAGTGACCAGTGCCAGAACAATGCCCAGAGGTGGCCAAGCTGGTTGGCCAGAGAAGCTGTGGAGCCTCATCCCTGGAACTGTCCAAGGCCAGGTTGGACAGGGCTTGGAGCAACCTGGGCTAGTGGAAGGTGTCCCTGCATCTCTCCAGCCTAACACCAGAAATGTTCAGCAGTTTTTCAACAAATCAATAGTGGAAGACTGTCAGTGGTGTTTCTGTCCCAGAGCCACCTTCAGTTCAGTTGTCAGTGGTGATTAATCACTATCACAACTGGTGCATCCCAAGAGACATCCCTGCACTCCAATTATTATTCTCACACTTGCAGAAGGATAAACAAAGTCCTTACCCTGAAAAATGGCATGTCCAGAAAGCCACCTGGGAAGACACTGGGAAATGTGGGAATAGGTGCTGATCCTCTTCAGTTTCCAGCCTCCAACTCAAACCTATTTCACTATCAGTAAAAATCACATTTCACTCCATGCAGTGCATAGGAAGTGACAAATGGATCTCACTGGTCATGGCCAGAGCCATGTGTGCCCTCTGCCTTCTCCTCAGAGGGACAGGGAGCTGCTCAGGATGCCAAAGGGAGCAGGAGAAGACAAGCCTTGTGTCTTATCCCTGTGAGGAAGTACAGGCTGGACAGGGAGAAAATTGGAAGTCTCAGTCCCTCTATAAGGACAGAGCCAGCAAGTTTTTGTCTTCAGATCACTTCAGGTCAGAGGTAACAAGGAGGAGCTGGGTGACAGGTTTGGGATCATCACCCTGGATCATAGAATCAGAGATTGGTTTGGGTTAGAGGAACCTTCAAGCTCATCTCATTCCAAACCCCTGCCATGGGAAGGGACACCTTCCACTAGGAGGATGAGTCAAGGTTGGATTCCTGACCATGGACTGATGTTCTTCCAACTTCCTTCTCTGAGGTGGAGCCACACAACTGTACTTGGATCCCTCCCCACTTCTCATCTCAGCCAGCTCTTGCTGCCAAATTTGCATAAATATCATCCTCTTCAAATGTGCCCTCTGTGCTCAAGCTGGTGTGCAAATACCTCCTGGGATTGGGCAGACAGGGAAACACCTGGATATGCAAAGCCCTTACTCTCTGCTGAACTAACCCCAAATTATTTTGATGTATTGCCTTTTAAATTCCTGTCCTCAGTGCTCACAGGAGATGTTATTCCTCTTCTCTCCTTAGCAAAACGTGCAAACAAGCCCTGACTACCCCTTTTCTCTGCTTGAGTACCCATATCCTCCAATTTTTTTTCCCTGGATCCTCTTACAGATGTTTTCCCAGGTCTCTAAGTATTTCCATATCCTGCTACCCTTCTGGTGTTTGCTGCTGAAGGTGCTGCAAACAAAATCTGTATCTGGAAAGAAGGAAGGGCCAATAAGAAACAAGCTGCAAGTTAAGACAAGAAGTGAAGGTCCCCAACTGCAGCCTGAAGCATAAACTTGGAGGTTCTCCAGTCTGGAAACTTTTCACTTAGATGAAAGTGAGGTGAGGTGGTGGTTATTCCATCCTTGAAAACATTCAAGGCCAGGCTTTGAGCAACCAGATGGAGTAGAAGGTGTCCCTGTCAACACTGGGGGGGTTGGAACTGGATGAGCTTTGAAAGGTCCCTTCCAACCCAAACCATTCTCTGATTCTACAAATACAGAATACAATGACATAATAAACATAATACAGCAATGTTCTAAAGCTTAAACAATTTGTGTGTCACATTGACCTGCTGCTGACAAAGCCCCACGCTCTGCATTTTGATTTTGAGTGACTCAAAACTTGTCCCCATCACATCCACAATCAAAGCTGATGCTCTCTCCAAACACAAATGCCTTTGAAACAAAGCACTGCATCAACATGTTTTCATCAGACCTGCTTCCAGCCTCCAAATGTTAAACAAACATTTCCTTCCTCACCCTCATTCCTGAACAGTGGATGAAGCAGCAAGGATGAGTTCACTTTACTGAAATTTATGATGTTTTAAATAAGGAGGAGAAAGCCTTTCCTGTTTATTACTTTGCAGCTACATAGCTGGTCTTAATCCGCAGAAGTGATGCTTCCATAGAGCAAAGTAAACCACTTGCATGATCTCCATTTACAAGTAGGGAAACTGAGGCAGGAAGCAAAAACTTTCCCCAAATCCAGGGAGTAAATAAGGAGTAGGATGGATCAAAACCCATAAGAACAGTGCCCTGCCTTCATTTAACACAGACCATGATCAATTTGCAAATGCTACTGATGGAAAACACCCTTTGCAGGTCCCTGTAAGTTCAGGCTTTTTCCCTGCTGGAGACAAAAGTGCCTTCTCCAACCCCTACATTAAAATAATTCATGCAGGAGGACTTCTCTCATTTCCTCTGGGGGGAACAACTCTGTGGCTGAAGGGATTGCAGCATTAGGAAATATTTCCTGATGTCCACAGCTTCTAGAATCTGTTGATATATTATTAATAGAAAGGAAAATAAATATAGGTATTAATGCCAGCAGACACTGTCTACTACTAATAGCTGTTAAAGTAATATATTCCCCTTGTTTTTAGCTCTTATTAGTCATTTTGCAAAGGGTTACAAGACCCTTATGCATCCATTAGCCAGTCAGCCATGTGAAATTAATGTGGAGCAATTTTCATAAGCATTACTCAGAACTAATAATAATTAAGCATTATTTTCTGCTCAGATAACACAGAAAATAAAGCCTGACTTTTATGCCAAGATGGGTTTGCATTAGCTTAAGGTAGATGAATTAATTCTCATTTACAAGGCTTCTCCACCAGCTAGCCAGAAAATATCAAGGTAATTAAAACCAATTTGTGAGGTTCTGTCCCATTGCACATTCACTGAGTTTTATCATTGCTGCAAATTACAGGTGTTTTTATGCAAAGTGGGACATGAAGGGGACTCTGGTGTTTGCCTCCTGCCCCATCACTTCCAAAAAAACCCCAAAAACCTCTTTGTGAACACCAGAACACATTTTGGAATGCACTTTGCTGCTGGAGATCAGTGAAGGACCACGTGTAGAATGAAGGACCACGTGTAGAACGAAGGACCAGCTCAGGCCCAGCTCAGGCTGGGATGTGGAGCTCTCAGCAATGCACAAAAAAGGCTTCTAAAAGAGAAAAAAATTGCTATTTCCTTTTGATTTACCACTTACTTGCAAGGGATTAATTTTGGCTGATCATAAATCTAAGGGATTTCTGGAGGTGGCATTTTTCTGGATAGCTCCGAAAACAGTTCTCTCATCACTGAATTCTAAAATGGTTTGGGTTGGAAGGGACCTCAAAGATCATCTCATTCCATCCCTCTTCCACTATCCCAGTTTGCTGCAACCTGGCCTTGGACACTTCCAGGGATGGGGCAGCCACAGCTTCTCTGCCCAACCTGTGCCAGGACCTCACCACCCTCCCAGCCAACAATTCCTTCCCAATATCCCATCTAACCCTGCCCTCTGGCACTGGGAAGCCATTCCTGTCCCTCCAGGCCTTGTCCCAAGTCCTTCTCCATCTCTCTTGGAGCCCCTTTAGGCACTGGAATGCTGTTCTTCAGGCAGATATATTTTTCTCTATTGCCTTTAACACCCAAACTCCAACATTTCCCATCCAGGTAATTAAGACTGATTACTTATGCAATGCTACATCTTCCAACACTGGTCTGAGACTTCTTGCTCTTTTTCTGGGTTAAGGAGCCACTGAATTTGACAATGGGCAGCTGCTGAGGTCTCTGAAGATGCCCTTCACTTGGCCCAGCTGCAAGATAAAGGATACTTTAGTCCAGTTAATAATTAGCTTATGATATATTAACCCAGAGCTGTCCTAACCAGCTGAACCAATGGGCAATTGAGTGAGTGAAGACCTTTCCTAGGGTTTCAACTTTCCAAGGGGATCAGGACCTTCAGATGTCACACCTCCACTTTGCATCTGGCCCAGATAACTGGGTCTGAGATGGAAAACCTGTGTTTTTCAAAGGATTATAACTGGGTGTGAGATGGAAAACCTGTGTTTTTCAAAGGATTATGGCCCCTCTTGTCCAAGTCTTGCCTCTTCCATTTCATTTCTCCACCCTCTGCCTCACTCCCCGTGTCGATGTCACACCTCCTGTTGGTGTCCACACCAGCAAGGTGGAGCAGGTTGGCCTCAGACGTGACCATTTGAGTCAGCAGAGAAAAAGAACGAGATGGAAGTTCTTTTATTTTGTTTTCAGAACCCTTCTCTCAAGTGCTCTCATTGTCATTAAAGAGATAAGCAAGAGGAAACAACGCTCCAGGAGCAGCGGGTGTGCCCCAGCCCTGGAACGAACGACCCTGGCTCGAGCCCCGTTGTCCACCCCTTCAATGAAGAAAGGTTTGCCCCTTATGGCTGTCTCGTTCTCAATCCAGCTCCGGTAGCTGTAAACAGATGTTAAGATCTTGTGGTTTGGCCTTCCCTCGCTGATGATGCCAACCTGGAACCACTTCATGGTGTTCCAGTAGCTGCAAACCAGAGGTCCCCCGCTGTCCACCTGTGGCAGAAGGAGGGTGTTAGAGCTGGAGCCAAACCTCAGGTCCCTCACAGCAGCTGCTTGGCAGGGGCTGATGGGGAAAATCAAGCTCTGTCCCAAGTTTGGGAGGATTTGGAGGGGGAAAAAAAGGGAAATTTGGATTCAAAACTTCACAGCTGCAGCATAAATAGATGCAGAAGGTAAGAGAAGATCAGTCACAAACTCTGGCTCAATGCACTGCCCTGTCTTTCCCAGGCTTTTCCACATGGTCTCGTGGTCCCAGGAGGATCCCTGAAACCTGTCAGCCAGAGACAACCTCCAGGAGTGAAAAGGGACATTTGCTGTGACTGCTCATTCAGTCCTTGACTCCTCTGCCAGACTGGTGAGTGAAGGTGCTGGGTACCTGCCACTGTGGATTTGGGGGGCTGGCATCCAGAAATTGGACAGGAGATGAGCAATAATCCTGACAAATCCTTCTTGAAACCACAGTGATTTTACTGAAAACTTGCCTGGTGCTGGAAGGGCAACCATCACTCACCCAGTGTGGGCAAGGCTCCAAGTGGAGGTTGCAGCCACCTCAAGGAGAGGAATATTCTCCTGATGGCTGCTCTAGCTGGAACACCAAGAGCACATCTAGCTATGGAATCTCTAAACACAACCCCAGGGAGAAAAGAAACCAGCAAAATTCCACCCAGTCATATGAAGCATTTTCCAAGGAAAGGCTGGGAGAGCTGGGGGGGTTCACCTGGAGAAGGGAAGGATCCAGGGAGAGCTGAGAGCCCCTTGCAGAGCCTGAAGGGGCTCCAGGAGAGCTGGAGAGGGACTGGGGACAAGGGATGGAGGGACAGGACACAGGGAATGGCTTCCCAGTGCCAGAGGGCAGGGCTGGGTGGGATATTGGGAAGGGATTGTTGGGTGGGAGGGTGGGGAGAGGCCCTGGCACAGGTTGGGCAGAGAACTTGTGGCTGCCCCATCCCTGTAAGTGTCCAAGGCCAGGTTGGACAGGGCTTGAAGCAACCTGGGCTAGTGGGAAATGTCCCTGCCCACGGCAGGGAGTGGCATGAGATGATCTTTAATGTCCCTTCCAACCCAAACCATTGCATGATTCTTTGTCCATCCTCAGTACTGTGCACCCCCTGCTAGAAATAAGTTTCCTTCCACGGCAGGTTGGAATCTTTTCCCCACCTTTTCTGCAGCACACATGGTAAATAAATTCAATACAAACCCATTTCCCAACACTGCAGACTTTCCTGGGAAATGTTGTCCTTCCTTGTTTGCACACTGCAGTGAGAAACATCTCTGTCATTAATGGATGGAGCCCCTTCCGCCAGCAGCTGCCCCTGAGCTCACACACATTAATTAACGAGCTAGGAAGCCACTGTGGGCTCTCCTGCAGCTCATCAGCACTTGCTGAAGTTTGTGCCTCAATTCCTGCTCCACTAGGTGGAGAGCCCAGGTCATTAATATGCTTATCTTTTATTTTTTTCCCCCCTTTTTTTTTTTTTTTAGGGTTCAGCATTCAAAGAAGAGGGAAAATTAAGATAAATACAGAGGGAGTGTTCATAGGAACCACGGAATATCCTCAGCTGGAGGGGACCCACAAGGACCAAAGAACTTCAAGACTGTTGAGTCCGAACATAAAGCGGCACTGAAAGGGTGTTATTGTAGCCACATCCCTGCAGCTCAGCCAGTGCTGCTGGACCCTCTTCAGACTCGGCACCTAAAGACATTTCCCGAGCCCATTTCGGCCCAGGGTTCACATGAACCCCACGGGTGACCTTGCAGTGACCTTGGACCCCGCGCGTTATCGGCGTCCTTGGCGGTGGCGTCCTGCTGGAATGAATGAGCATCCACGCACAATTCAGTTACTGGGAATTTTGCTGCCCATCCCCTCGGGGCAGGAACAGGCCAAACAGTATTATCCTCTAGTGAGGGGAAGGCGCTCGGAGCCTCCCACACAGGGATAATAAATGGAGTGGAGGGAGTGGGAGCCAAACACGCGGCGGTGACGCAGGAGAGGCTCTTCCCAACACAGGACATTTTATCACTGATGGAGCCCCTGCACACCGTGGGGCAGATCAGTTCCAGTGTCCAATTTGGGGGCTGTTTACACACATGCAGAGGATCCTTGTCCTGCTTGTCCCTGGGGGAAGTGTCTTATCGCGTTTCAGAGCTGAGAAATCCGCGGCAGGAACGGGATGGGATTTGCACGAGGCAACGGCAGAGCCAGGAATACTTATTTGAGCTGTTCCTCCTGCAGTTTTCCTTTCAAATCGATTCTGCTCTTCCCTGTTTGCCTCTTTAACCATGTCCATTTGGTTCTCTGCCTGCCTGGCGGGGAAAGGGGGATCAATGATTTAAAACCTGGGCAGGGAGGGAGTTCAGCAATGCTGTGACAACCCAGGCAGCAGCTGCAAATCCATTTTCCCTAATCCACAAGCCCTGAGACCCAAATCCTGCTTCAGATACCTTTCCATGTGGGCTGAGCTGCTCTGCTTCATGGGTGCTGCTTCTAACATGCTGTTTCTCTCAAATTCAGCTATTTAACGTGATGATTTTATCACAATGTGGGCTAAATCATCCCCTCCGTGTGATAATCTTGCTCACATAATTATAGCAGTAGCCTGGCTGAATGAGTAACCTCGTTTTTATAGGACTAAAGATGGAGAAAATGAACTCAGCTCTTGGACACTTCTGAATATCCCTGTATCCACCTTAAGCTCTCAGAAATGCCAGCCCAAGGTTTTCCATCCTTGTGTAGGAGAGGGTGTGGGAGGAGCGAGTTTTTGAGTGCTGGGACAATTATCTCAGCTCTGTGATGCTTCCAGTAACAGTAATTTAATGAATGCTCCTGTTAACGACTCTGAGGATTGAAGAATTATTAAATGCTGCTCCTGTATCCTGGTAGTGAAATACTTCTGGTCAGCGACACACACCAGATACCTGCTCCTGCTTTTCAGTGGAAGTGCCAGGTTTCTGCATAGAAAAAAAAACCCACCTAAAAATAGCATCTTTGCTTCTGTTACATGTTCCTTGTCATCTAAAAGAGGAGTGAAAAGCAACCTGACAAATCAGATCTGGTGCTGAATTCTTGCCTTAAACATGTTAATCCTCCCATTAGGAGAGGTGAGAGCAATGATGTATTCACTGATAAATAGCTCTGGGTTGTATAAAATGTCACTGACTAACAAGGTGCTTTGTTCACTGAAGCAGAGCAAAAGTTTCATCTTTTTCACCCTCATTTTTGTGAGCATCAGGAGCCTTTCTGCTGACTTCAGTGGGCTTTGCAACCAGAGTGTAATCTTCTCTCTTTTATACTTGTATTCGTGTCTTCGACACAGTAATTGATCAGAACAAACACGTTCAGCCACATAAATCTTCTGAGGTGGGAGAAGCTCCGGGGGAGGGAGAACAACTCGTCTGATCCTCATTAGGTGGATACACAATCCCTGCAAGTCACTGCTTGTTTCATTTTCATGTTGGTAAGCTCTGTGTAAATTGGAGGCAATCAGCATGCGAATCACAACACTGGCCATCAGAGCTGCCCTGGCTGCTGGAAGCAAAGGCAAACACAAGGTTCTTCAGTTTATTTCAAGTCTTCTGTCTTTGGAGAAGGCTGGGGGGAAGGAGGCTGTGTGGCCATTTTAGTGTGCAGGTATCAAAACTGAACCAGGAAACTCAGGGCGCGTGGAATCCTTTCATGCAAACCCTTTGAGATCTCAGGTGGGCGCCTTCAGCTACTCCGTCCCTCCGTCCCCGTGCTGGAAAATGGGAGAACATCACCCAAATCCTTCCACCCTGATGTCACCAGGGTCCATTAGCAACTGTGGTGGCACAGACAGCTAAAATGCATCTGGCCAAAGCCCCCTGTGGCCCAGACTCCTGTCTCTGACTGTCATCTGCAGCAAGTGCTCAGGGAAGGAGAATGACAAACAGCACGAGTATTTACAGAGTTGTATTTACATCACAGTGGTTAATAGCCTCGGAGAGATCTCCATCCAGGAAGTTCCCTAATTGCTTTTTGAATCCATTTATCCCTTAGGATAAATACCCACAACATCCTGGTCAGTGACTTCCATAGTTTAATTATCTGATGGATGAAAAAACACTTCCCTCTCTTTGTTTTGAATCTGCTGCCTGACAGGGCCATCAGACACCCCTCCTTCGTGTGTTTGGAGCAGCAGTGACACGAGGACAGCCCTTGACTCCTCTCTGTTCTGCTCAGGAACTCAGAAATTTCTGTCACATCCCCGTCAAACATCACTTTACGAGCCTCAGAGTCCTGCTCTGTTATTCCCCACTCTGCCAGAAGCTGCTCCACGTCCCTGTTCATCCTTCCTGCTCTACTTCACTCCTTTTCTAAAATTGCCACTCCTTTCTCAGGTGGAGTGGATGGGAATCTCACACAGCACACAAGGAGTGGGCTCCCAGGATTAGTGCCCTGGCATAACACTTTTGCTTTGCTACCTACTCCTGACCTAACAATTCATAATGTTCTCCTTGCCTTTTTGACCTCCACAGAGCCTCAAGCTGATGTTTTTGAAGGACTATCCACAGTTATTCCAAGTTCTTCTTGCGTGGTAACAGCTAAATTAGAGCCTATTACCACAAGTGAACAGCTGGAGTTGCTTCTCCCTATATCCATTATTTTTCTTTATCAATAATGAGCTGCATCTGCTCTTTAACCTCCTGCATCTGTTTTAATCTCCAGTCACTCAGAACAGTGAGTCCTGCACGGCCAGCTTTCATTCTGACCACTTTGAATAATGCTGTGGCATTGGCCAACTGGTCATCTCAGCATTTGCCCTCCTTGAGCATCAAAATTCCTTGATGGATGTCAACATGACTTTCCTTGTAAGCCCTTTCTCTATTCAAATCCTTCCTCTGTGTTGCCTCCCTTTCAAACTGAAACCCTTCCACTTCACGACAGCTCAGTTTCTCCACGAACCTTTGGTGAGAGTTTTGGAAATCTCAGCACGTGTTAGATGTTTGGATCACCCTCTGCCACCTGCTTGGCAACACCTTCAAAGAATTTGGATCTGCCTGTGAGTCATGGCTTTCCCTCAAAGCTCTATTGACTCACTGGGAATTGAATGAGAAGTGGCTCCTCTGACTCATCATGCCCATTCCCCCATTCCCAGGGCAAGCACACGCTGGGATTTGGTGTTCAGCCGGATCCAGGGGTGTTCTGCTCCCCACAGCCTCACCCACCGGGCACACAAAGTCATGCTGGACCCCTTTGCATCTTCAGTGTGAAGGACCAAAAGGAAGAAGGTAGAAGAGACATCCAACATCATCGACACCCCAGGCCCTTGCAACAGGAATTAATTTTTGGCAGATGAAATCAAGCCACCACAGCCTGAATGTGCTCACTTGTCTGCCCACATCATGAAATGATACAAGGATGAAAGCCCTATAAAACCATGGGAAACAGGAAAAATTGTTTTGTTCTGGTGAGCTGCACATCAAAGCACCCTCCAGAGCAAATTCAAGAGACTGCAAATGCAGAAACACCTTTCTACTGCTTTGTTCTGGGATTTCCCAGGACACCTTCCTACTTAATCTATCACTTAGGGAAATAACTCACCTCCTGGAGTCAGTGATAGTTCAGTGAAGGAAAATCCATGACAGGGAGGGGGAGTGGATCACTCTTCTTAATAGGACAAGAAGACACAGCCTCCAGGGAAGGTTTAGATTGAATATTATGAAAGAATTTGTTTACTGAAAGGGTGGTCAGGCATTGAAAAAGGCTGCCCAAGGCAGTGGTGGAGTCACCATCCCTGGGAATGTTCGAAAAAGCATGTGGATGTGGCCCTTGGGGACAGGGTTTAGTGGTGGGCTTGGCAGTGCTGGGGGACTGGTTGGGCTCAATGATCTCAGAGGGCTTCTCCAGCCTCAGCAATTCTGTGATTCTAATATTAAGGCAAGGTACAATAATAAAGGAATTTTGGGTAGTTCATAAGAACTTCGAGCTGAAATGTGGTTCGTTTTCCTCCTGGCCCCAAGGACACCTTTGTCTCATGGGCAGAAGGATCTACAACCTCATATGGATACTCCCCATCCCTAAGGGCTGCAGGCAGACCATCATCCATCCACCTCTGTTTGGATATTTTGAGCAGCCTGAGGGAATGACCACACTACCCTGGTTTGTGGTCTTCTCCTTGAATCCATGATAATTTACCTATATGGACCCTGTTTTCCTTTGCAGACTTTCTTCCTTTAAAAAAGCCCATCTCACAAGTCTTCCTTTGCAATTTTGGAGCCACTTTAGGATGAGCAAAAGGATTCAAGAACTTGTGAAAGGATGCAAGAGCTTTTCCAGTGTTGGGTTTCCATTGCAGTCACCTTATTGACACAGTGGTGTGGTTTGAGGTGGGAGCAGGGGGGTACCATGGGGATATCCCGGGATATCTAAAATAGCACTGGATATTGAGATGTAGGCAACTGTCCTGCCTTGGAGCCAAGTGTCTCCAAACTAAATACCTTCAGCTTTTGGTTAATGGGGATTACATACAGAGATTGCTCATTTTAACATCCGTGGTTGAAACAGTCGCAGTGACTCACATGCCAGAAGTGGGGTTTTTTGTCCATATTGATGGAAAGATGGTTGTGTAAATGCTGATGGTTATAGAAAAGACATCTGGATGCATAAATCCCACCCAGGGCTGCACCATAACTCCTGCTATTGCTCCAGATATGAGGGGTGAGAGCCCTGAGCATCCCAGATATTGCAAAGGGATTTTTCCCTTTCCAAACTGCTGACAACACATGTGGGCAGGACATATTGCAGCTGAAGGAAAGAGGTCCTTCCCTGCTTCTTCACAGAGCTAAAGGAAGCAAAATCCACAGCACCAGATGCATCCTGGCATCATTTCAGACATTTATCAGAGATGGGTCAAGGGAGAATGACTTTAATCAGATGGAGGGGAGGGTTAGATTGGATATTGGGTCATGAGACCCTGGCACAGGCTGCCCCATCCCTGGAAGTGTTCAAAGCCAGGCTGGATGGGGTTTGGAGCAACCTGGGATAGTGGGAGATATCCCTGCCCTTGGCAGGAGTGGCATGGGATGGGATGACCTCTAAGGTCCCTTCCAATCCCAATCATTCTGCGATTCTATGGCCAAAATCACCTCCTGCTACAGTGGGTGGGAGGGGGCAGATACCTCCAGCCCGTGACTCATCTGAGCTGGACCCACCCCACTGCTCTTGGGGGCCACACAAAGATCCCTCCCCATGAGAGTCAGGCCAGGGGCTGGGCCCCCCTTCATCTGCTGCCGACCTGAACTGCACATGAACTGTGACTCCAGCTGAACACGCTCCATCCTAATCACCACAGCCAGAGCTGCCCCCACAGCCTCTCTGGAACATAATTGGGCCATTTGCTGAATTTTGCCTGGGTAGGGAAGGCACTGAAGGAGGCATTTGCTTTGTGAGTCCCTTATACTCTAATTATTGTTCAACTTACCATTGCATCAGAGCCTAACAAAAGGTGCTTAAGAAAGCAAGGAATTAGACATCAATTGTGGTTCATGGGGTCATGGAAGAAATGTAGCACAGAAAAAAAAATAATACGTAGGCCATCTCCAGTGTCTGTTCTTTAGCACTTGTACCCCATGAACATCCATTAATGCTAATGTTTATGACTAAATAGAACTATAAGTCAATTACAGCTCCTGGTAGTGTTAATTCACAGTCAATCTATATATTTGTCTGCAGAACTGCGAGGGAATTGGGATATAATAGATGTTTCTTTTTAAGTGAATGGATTATTTTTTTATAAAGTACAAATACTTGGGAGCTCTGCTATTCAATCTCCTTGACTTATTATAGGAATATGGTCAGTTATCCACAAATTAGTCTTGTCTGGTACTGGTATTATGGCAGCTGGTGAAATGTCTGAGCCTTTTTATTCATGTGCTTTCTATTCATGAAACAGCCTCAAGCTGCACTAGGGGAGGGTCAGGTTGGACATCAGGAGGAATTTCTTCATGGAAATGATTGTCAGGCATTGGAAAAGGCTGCCCAGGGAGGTGGTGGAGCCCCCATCCCTGGAGGTGTCCAAGGAATGACTGGATGTGGCACTCAGTGCTCTGGGTGACAAGGTGGGAATCAGTCACAGGTTGGACTTGGTGATTTTGGAGACTTTTCCCAACCTTAATGATTCTGTGATTCCATGTCCTATTGTCACACGGAGGTAGTAAGGCAATGGGCAGTGGGATAAACCTTCTGCATGGTGCCTTTGGTGGAGATATTGGTGGGACTTTCGTTACTCATATAAATCAACGTGGTGCATGAGGGGAAATCTAGCACAAATGGCACACAAGGCAAACACTGAGGATGCTCTTGGAATCATAAACTCATTGAATCTCAGAATTGTTTGTATTAGAAGGGACCTCAAAGCTCATCTAGTTCTCACCTCCTGCCATGGGCAGGGACACCTTCCACTAACCCAGGTTGCTACAACCTGGCCTTGAACACTTCCAGGGATGGGACAGCCACAGCTTCTCTGCCCAACCTGTGCCAGGGCCTCCCCCCCTCACAGGGAGCAATTTCTTCCTAACATCTCCTGTAAATCCTTCTTCTTTTGGTTTAAAACCATTTCCCCTCATCTTCTCACTATCTGCCTGTGTAACAAGTCATTCCATCACAGTTCAAACACTTGGATCCAGATGTGAGTCATGTGGACTTAGCACCTCAATTCCAGCAACTTGCCTGCCTTAGCCTGGCTCTGGACATGAACACGTGTATCCTGACACTCAGCAAAGCCCAGAGGAGGTTAATGTAAGGCTTTTATCTGCTCTGTGTCCAGACAGATAACATGTCTATGCAGTGCATGCCTTCCAGGTTTCTGGGACCACAATTACAGCAACAAACTCAACATCTCCAGGGCTTGTTCCCTCCTCTGGGGTCTCCGCTTTGCCTGAGCTCTCCTTCCTGCCTCCTTCCTGGCCTCTCCAAAGTGATTATTGTGGGTGGCTCCTGATCCATGCAAAAGCTGGAGCTCTGTCTGGAAGTTATCCAGGAGACAGCTGGCTGGCACAGACCAACACCATGCCCAGGGCTGCTCTATCTCCATGACAGTGATGACTTTGTAAGGGACTTAGGTCTTCTGATATCTGGCCTCATTCTCATTTGACACAAACCCTGTAATCTTCACAAATAAGCAGAGCTCAATAGATTGCAGTGTCCACAGTGCCTCAGTCTCTGCTCAGGGCAGGTGAATTGTCCAGTTCTGGGCCCCCCATGACAAGACAGACATTGAGGGGCTGGAGCGTGTGCAGGGAAGGGAATGGAGCTGGGAAGGGGCTGGAGCAGCAGGAGGGGCTGAGGGAGCTGGGAAGGGGCTGGAGCAGCAGGAGGGGCTGAGGGAGCTGGGGGGGCTCAGCCTGGAGAAAAGGAGGCTC
>JAWWTY010000106.1:113735921-113745962 GCA_035222235.1 Margarornis squamiger
CCCCCAGCTCTCCCAGCCTGGCTCCAGAGCAGAGGGGCTCCAGCCCTGCAGCATCTCCGGGGCCTCCTCTGGACTCTCTCCAGCAGCTCCAGGTCCTTCTAATGTTGGTGCCCCAGACCTGGATGCAGCTCTGCAGGTGGGTGTCACAAGGGGAGGAGGCTGAGAATCCCCTCCCTCCACCTGCTCTCTGATCTCCACCAAATCCCATGACATCCCTGTCCCCTCCCCAAACCCACGCTCTGCCAAGGACTGCCCAGGCAGTTTGGGGTGGGCATGACCACAGACCATTTCCCACAGGCAGGCTGGATAAAACCCTTGTTTCGGGGGTGGGAGGTTCAACATCAGCCCGTAGCACAAGGCCATGGGGGACAGGGAGCAATCCCAGGCCACTTTCACTTACCCACGTGTGAATACCCTGCAGGGCCAGCGGCAGCGTCGGCGCTGCCCAGCAGAGAAGTTAAACAGGAGAGGATGAGGAGCAACATTTCAATCCATCTTGGCTCAACGCCCTTCCACATGATTCGGAGCAGGACATCGTCTGCATTCCGTGTCAACACAGCTCGCTGCCAGGGTGTGACCTCACAGCATCCTCCTGCTCCTGTTGACAGGGGGGTTGGACGCCATCCTTCCCGAGGCCAAAGGGCAGCAACGTTCTCTGAGGAAAAGCTCCGTGGTTCCCAGAAGGTTTGTGACTCCCTTTAGCTCTGACAGGGACAGGGCAGCAGTAAAATTCCTGTGTGTATCCTCAACTAACCTCACAGGGTATGGCAAGAGTGGATTTCCTGAGCTGGGTGTTGCAACCCTTTCTGGATCTTGGACCATCTTTGAAGACCTTAGAGGCTGGTCCTGCATCAGCTTCCACCTTCAGCTATGAGAAATGTTGAAGCCTATCAAACTCTGATTTAATTTTCTCTTCAGTTCAACTCTGCCTGGGGTATTTACTTAAACAGGATCATATTGCCCCATCCCTGGAAGTGTCCAAGGCCAGGCTGGACAGGGCTTGGAGCAACCTGGTCTAGTGGAAGGTGTCCCTGCCCAGGGCAGGGGGTGGAACTGGGTGATTTTTAAGGTCCCTTCCAAACCAAACCATTCTGTGATGCTGTGTTTGCAGAGGAAAAAGGAAGATCTGGCAAGTTTCAAATGGTGCCAAACCAAAAGTATCATATCAGAGCTGTTGAGCAGCCTCTCCTTTCTTCCCTGTGGGCCAGGATGGCTTCCAGGACTAAATCCAGCCAGAAAATTAATGCATGGGGCTGAATCATCAGCATCTCACCTTTATTGGTTACATCCCTTTTAGTCTTTGTCCCCTCAGCTGCAAGGGGTCAAGGCCAAAACTCCACCCAGCAGTAACTCCATAAATAAATCTGTGGTGGCAAGTTATTTTGGTGTGGCCCAATTTTAGCATCAGTGGACCCATCTTTGCTGGTTTCTACCCCAGCACATAATTTCCATGAGGACAGGACTTTAAAAGAGCCCTCAAGGCAGGTAGAGACTCGAGCATATCTATATTAAGGACAGAAGGATGCGTTTTCCAAAGACTTTCCAGCTTGTTTCAAAACAATAACATGGAGTAGGAGGAGAGGGAGGGCAACTTTCTGAGCCCCCAAATGATTCAGAAATGTTTTGCCTTGGAGCAGATCAGGAGTTATCCCACCAAAGTCTGAGTTAGCAACGCAGATGACGAAAACAAGGCTTTATTTTCCTCTCTTCTTTGCTTCTATGTCACCTCATGCCAAGGAAATGAGACAAAAGTGTTGGTTTCCTTGGCAGTGAGCACTGGAACAACTCTGTGGCACGACACATTAGGGACAGGATCAGTTACCACAGCAACTACAAATCCCCAGTGCGATGTGGGCACATTTTGGGGCATCTCCAGGAAGAGCCTAACGTGGCAATCCTTGCCAGAGGTAGCTCCTGTAAGCTTTCCCCAGGACTGAAAGGACTGGTTTCCTCTGGATTTTGAGGCTGGAATGAACTCAACAGCAGCTGAGGAGCAAGGGAAGATGGGGAGTTCATTTTCCTGGCCCAGATTTGCTGCCTGTCCTTGGATAAAGCAGGAAGGGCTTCAGCAGTGGATTTACAAGCCCAGACACTGACTGTCTGATGCACATTTTCAGTCCCTCCAACTTTGGAGCACAATCTGCTCTGTTGGGTATTCATGAGATGGTTTGGGCCTTTCTGAGCCTAAAACCTGAGCTGGGAACATCAAAACATGGAGAGGAGTGCCATGGAGAGCTATGCAGGAAGAAATTCTGTAGATCTGTGCCTGTGGCTGACCCTCAAAAACAGCTTTATGAGCTCTGCTGCCCAGAAAGGGTGGATCAAGGTGGGTCCCTGCCAGCTTTTCCTGAAGAAAGCACATCTGCAAGAGGACACACCACTGACACATGTTCTTCAGACTCAGTGATCAAGACGGCTTCCAAAACAGGGAACGTGTGAGAGGCTCAAGGTCACACTTCCCACTGGGAAGTATTACAAGCAGCAAGTTGGATGGATGGGACAAACCAATTCCCAACCCTCCTACTGAAGCTGTTTGTCCTAGGATATCCCCCATGGAATGATAGAATACCCTGAGCTGGAAGGGACCCACAAGGATCATCAAGTCCAACTCCTGGCCCTGCACAGACACCCCAACAATCCCACCCTGTGCCTGAGAGCATTGTCCAAACACTCCATGAGTTCTGAACCCATAGGACCCCAGATCCACACAGGATAACCCCTGCATCTCCTGTGTCCTTGGCTGCAGTTTCCAGTCTCCACTCTGAGAAGCCCATCAATAACCCCCAAGTTTGTTTGCCCCTTTTTGATTGTCCTGCTGTTATGCCTGTACACCCACCGGGGCACAGACTGCCCAACATGACATTGGCACAGCACGTGCCAAGAGGAGTCTGGTCTTGGTGGGGGCTCCCTGAGCTATTAAAGTGCAAATAACTAACCACAGGAGTAATTATGTTACAGTGCAGGAAAGAGGAATTCCACCCCTCTGTAAAATCATGGAATGGTTTGGGTTGGAAGGGACCTTAAAGATCATCCAGTTCCAAGCCCTGCCATGGGCAGGGACACCTCCCACTAGCCCAGGTTGCTCCAAGCCCTGTCCAACCTGGCCTTGGACACTTCCAGGGATCCAGGGGCAGCCACAGCTTCTCTGGGAATTCCAGCCCAGCCCCTCCCGACCCTCATAGCCAAGAATTCCTTCCCAATATCCCACCCATCCCTGCCCTCTGGCAGTGGGAAGCCATTCCCCCTTTGTACTGTCTCTCCAGGTTCTTGTAAATATCATGCACAATAATGTAGATTTTCAAGTCCTGGTGTTTAATTAGCAAACTGCAGCCTTTTATGATGCTTTTATCTTTTTTAGATCTACCCAGGTATGTAGTTGGAACACATCACAGACAACATTTTTCTTTTCTTTTTCTGTAATTTATTGCGGCGCAGGAAACAAAACTGATTTCTTTTGGTTTTGGAACTGTCAAGAAGAAGCATCACATTACGATTTGTACTTTTTCTTACTAAAATTCTCTCAGAAAACAGGCACTATGGGTGATACTAGAAAGCAGAGCTGTGGGAGAATTACTGGTCTTGTCAAACCCTCATTCTCAATCACATCAAATTACAGAGTTGTGATGGTTGAAGAGCCCAACCACATCTCCAGAAGTCAAAGCTCTCGACGCAGCAACAAGTCCATCAACCCAAGGAAATCAACATGTGTGAAGGCATTAGCTGTGCAAAGCAGTTACGCTGCCACCACCTCCTAATTCGTCCTTTCCACAGCATGTGGAGCCAAATTTTACAAGTCTGAATCTCTTTCCACCTCTCCAGATTCCAAGGAAACCCCATGGCCATCCCAGAGCATTGGCCAACAGGTGCAATTTCTGCCTCTACTTCGGCTTTTGGCGTCGATGAACGGGAAGCTGCTCCGAGGGCAGAAATCCTTCCCAACGCATTCCCAAACTTTGTGTGGACATACTGGAACATCTACCAGGGCTGATGGCCTTTTCCCAAACTCCCCAAAAGCCAAGTGGAGGTGGTGGGGTAAGCACAGGCTATTTCTTGATGCCAAGAGGGCAGGAAAGCCCCGTTCCCCCGAGGCCGCAGTAGCCGCCGGGATTCTTGCTGAGGTATTGCTGATGATAATCCTCGGCGTAATAAAACTCGGGAGCCTCCCGGATCTCGGTGGTGATGGCACCAAAACCTCCCTCCGTCAATACCTGTCAGGAAAGACGACGGAAAACCATTAGTGGTTTGCTGGCTGCCCTGCTGATGAATGACATCAGGTTTCCTCCCAGAAGGAGCCACAGGCATCTCTGGATCACATTTGCAGCGCGTTCCTGAAAGCCCTTTATCCCTGCTCTCCCGTTGTTTTGCTCAGAGACATTGCAGGCTCCGCACGTTGGTGAGGAGAGGGAGGGCCCCATCCCCTCTTAATGGCTCATTTGGTTCATTTGCTGTGGCCACACATTTATTCTCTTTATTAACCCTCCCCAGGCAGGGCTGAGGTGCCATCGACAAGAGTGGAAAACAAATGTGAGAGCACATTTTGATGCAGCCTGTCCAGCTGCCTGGCAGTGCCCCAAACCCCTCACCTGGCAGGTGCCTCAGCTTCAAAATGTGTGATCCACCCCCAATGTCCTCACGCCAAGAAATATTTCTGGGTGGCATTTAAACCCCGTTGGAAAATAAGAGGATTTGGGATTTTTCCACAGAGTTGCTGCACCCCCGTGCTTCAAAAAAAAACCAACCCAGCCCCATCCTGACCAGAAAGGCAGTTTTTAAGGCAAATTATGGCTCATTTCAGAAAGATTTGCCAATACATGGACCGGGAAGGATAATCACTTTGCAGGAAAAGAAGACAGAATGTGGGTGGGGATTTTAAATTTAACTTTAATTTCTTTCTGATATCTCCTAACTGAGTTTGGAACTCCTGAGAGGATTCTGACAGAAGGAATTTCTTTTTAAGATGAATTGCTGTGGCATTTTCCCTACTGCATTGTCCTTTTCTAAGGAAACTGGTAAACACCAACTTTTTGGAGCCAATTCTCATCTCAGTGGGGACATAACTTGTGCTCACTGAAGTCCATGCAAACCTAATAAGCACTTTAATTAGTGTCAGACTCCTGTTGGAAAGGATATTTGTGAAGTAGTGGACGTAGACAGAATTGATAGCAATCAGCCAGACCTGACAGTAAGATAAGAAAGAAGGGTCAGCATTTAGGATTAGCAGAAAAATATGTGTTCTCATCCTAGTAATAAATAAACCAAATAGAGGCGAATCATCACATGGGATCACAAATTGGTTATAAATCATCAAATCCAACTTCTGTCATCAGGATAGAATGATTGAGGGTTGTCTTGATCCCAACAAACGCTGATTATGAAAGCTCTTTGGAGATGGAGATCCTCCAGTTTCCTCAAGGAGGCCTTTCCAGTATTTACCCCCCTGTTGGGGAGTTTCTCTAAAGCCTAGCCCAGTTAAACCCAGTATTTTCATTTAAACCCACTGTAGTGGTTGTGCTCATCATAGACGTGGAAATAATTCCCTTCCTCTTTACAATGGTCTTCTACATCCCCAGTGGTTGGGGAGAGAGAAAGATGACATGTAATGGAAATAATGGAAATAATGCCGGCTGGCATTTCAACAACAGGCGATTATTTGGGACAAAAAGCCTCAAATTTCCTACAACAAGTTTTCCTGGATCCTGCCTCAGCCCAGCTAAGCCCTGACAGCAGCTCCTGGACTTTGCAGAGCATTAGTCTGATTTATTCCCATCATTTCACTGTCTGGAGGATAAATTTTGCTGTATTCAGTTTTCAGAATCCGTGACCGACCTGTCTGGAGAGCCCCTGAGGTCCCAAATCCTTAGCACAGCTTAGGAAGGTGTTGCCCAGTTAAGTCACCACGTTTGAACACAGAGGGGTAAGAAGCCAAATTTCACAGGACTCTACCCTTGTGAAATCACCAAACCGTGTTTTTCATCTTTGGGATGCACTTTATCCCACGGGGAATTGGGTTATTTACCCATCAGATGTGTTAGTGAGGGGGGATAAAAAAACATGAAGGTCTGGATCACAACACGTCAGCACCAAAGAGCACGAAGAGGTGTCAACACAGCTGCTTTCATAAAGCACTATTTCACTTACTTCCTAACCTTCCCAGCAAAGAAAAACACTTTGGAAATTATCCTCCCTCCAGAAAGATGGCACAAAGTCTGTCATCACGGGCATTAGTCACTGACTTGCTGCTGCAAATGCAAAATTGGCTGCTCCCCCTTAACTGAGTCATGAGGATGCTGCTGGAGGGGGAGAGATTTTTTCCACGGTGCAAAACAGTATTTGTTGCACATTTTTTACCTGGGACTTTTCCATCACTGGCCTCGTTTTGTCAGTGAGGGAATCCATTCCGTTCGATAACGTACCACAAGAGGGCATAAACATCATTTATCCCTTTCAGAATTGCCAGCAGTCTGTTAAAACACCCAATAAAGCAGAAGCCCAAAACGGCTCATTATCCTGCACTTGGGTCATTAGCAAAAGATCCCAGCCCCGTTGTGAGAACTCCGGGCTCCCAAACTCTACCTGGAATGTTTGGATTTTAAAGGGGAAAATGTTTTTCTCGCCCTGCCTGTGTGGATTGAAGATAGAAACATCACTGGGAAAGGAGGGGAAGTTGATGATGTGCTGGCTCTGGCAGGTGTAAATCAGCCCACTCTGGATTGATTTCCTGCCACTGGGGCAGAGATAATTCGATGATAATCCTCTTCTAGAAGAATTTTTAGTCCTTGATGTCTCAAAATACCTGAGCCATCTGATGGGACCTCCCATTGCCATGCTGCAATTAACCCTTTTACTCAGTGCAGGAAAGTTTTAAGGAACTATTGGATCCTTCCCACCCCCCCAATATTCCACTGCAATGCAAAGAGAATTCACTCATTCAAAGGATTTCTGTGGCTTTTGCCATAGGAGAGATCATAGTTAGCTTGGAAAAGCCCTCTGAGATTATGGACTGTAATTGTTAACCCAGCACTGCCAAGTCACCACAAGATCACTGTGATCCTTTAACTGATTATAATTCAGCCCAAAAAACCGTGTCAGATTTTACCAGCAAGGGGCCAAACCAAACCAGAACCCAAAGCTCACCCAGTTGCAGAGGGGACATGGCCAGTTTGGACACTGGGCGAGGTGCTGGAGCAGGAACATGCAATCATAGAATCATTAAGGCTGGAAAAGACCTCCAAGATGACTGACATGTCAAAGCCAGTGCTGGGAACTGCAGCACAACTAGTTTCTTAAATAACCTCTACTTTCAGCATGTAAAAGATGTGGTTGATGATTTTCCTAATTTATTATAGATTGTGAAAGATTATTTCCTTTTGTTTGCTTTAAACTTCTTGCCTGAGCATTGGCTGACCAGAGGATGTCATCACATCCTCTGTCAGAAAACATAGAATCATGGAAAGGTTTGGGTTGGAAGGGACCTTAAAGTTCATCTTGTTCCACACCCTGCCATGGGCAGGGACATCTTCCACTAGCCCAGGTTGCTCCAAGGGAATCCAACCTGGCCTTGGACACTTCCAGGGATGGAGCAGCCACAGCTTCTCTGGGCAACCTGTGCCAGGGCCTGCCCACCCTCCCAGCCAGGAATTCCTTCCCCATATCCCATCTAACCTTGCCCTCTGGCAATGGGAAGCCATTCCCCCTTATCCTGTCCCTCCAGACCCTTGTAAATAGTCTGTCTCCATCTTTCTTGTAGTCTCCCTTCAGGCACTGGAAGGTCACCCCAAATCCCTCTCTTCTCCAGGCTGAGCAATCCCAATTCTCTCAGCCTCTCCTCAAGGCAGAGGTTCTCCATCCCTCTAATAACTCCTCATTCACTCTCTTCACAGCAATCTTGATTTCACACCTTAATGCTGCTCATTCCTGCCTTCAGCCACACTCCCAGGCTTGGTCCACCCATTCCATAGCTCAGCTCAGCCTTCTCACCCTTTTCTGCATCCCTCCCAGTTCCACTTCCCACTGCATTGACTGGGATGGTCTGGAATTCCACTCTGCCCAAGAACACCACGGGTTTATTCAGCGCTGTACTTGCATCTCCTCCTCCGCTGTCCCTCTCTTTCCCAGCAATTCTTAGCATTCCACTTGCCTTCCTGACCTCTGCCGAGCACGGAGCAGATGTTTTCAAAGAACCATCTGCAATGACGCCAGGACCTCTTTCGTGGGCTAATTTAAACCCCGTCATTGTGCCTGCACTTGACTTTTATCCACATGGAATATATTCAGCAGCTATTTCGTTGCCCAGACGTTTGATATCGCCACTTTCTTCTGCAACTTTTATTTTTTTATAGTCACGTCTCACCTGGGATAACTCTGTGCCATCAGCACGTTTTGGTGCGTCACCATCGGCTGCCTCCCCCTTTTCAGCCATTTTATGAGGATATTGAACAGCAAAAGTTCCCAAGACAGGTTAATGCCCTTTCACTGCAAACCCTGCACAGTTTTTGTACCTTTTATTTCCTATTTATAGCTAAGACTTGTAAAGTGCCTTGAGAATTTGGAATGAACTATGCCAGGAAAGCACAACTCCCTTGTACCTCCAAACAGGTGAAGGAACAGGCTTGAAGGCACTGACACCCCAACACATTGTACTGAAAATTCCAGGAAATGCAGCGAAGGGTCGAGCATACTTCTAAATTTGAGAGAAAAGCTTTAGAATTGGTTTTGCTAAATGAAAGCATTTAATTTTCTGGGCCGAGGCATTAGTAAAGCAGCGCGGTATTAATTGGCCTTCGAGCATTTTGTGGCTTTTAATAAAAGCGGCATCATCCTGTGTTCGATTCAACAGAGACTTTCAAAACAAGTGTACAGCGACATCCAGTTTGTCTCCTGTCCCAGCGAGTCACACAAAGCTGCTGTATCTCTAAAATCTCCCCTGAAATCACTGCTGTTGGAAGCACTCCAGAGCATCTTGGCACCTGTGGCAGCTTCTGCTTCTGTATCATCACTCATCCCTCATGTCAAACTCGAAGTCACCTCACTGTGCTGAGGGTCTGTATAAAATCTGTAGGGCCATCCCTTTGTTATACTGGCTCCTGAAAATGTCATGCCATCAGCAATACCAAAATCCAGCCCTTTTTCCAAAAGCACTAAGAATTAAAGGAGCTGCCCTATTTCCACAGAAGACCTGCAGGAATTCGTTGCATGGACCTGACCCTGTAGGATGTGTACATCCTGGATACGTGATTATTGTGATATTTTTAACTGGAAAACCACTGAGCTGGCTCTGCCAGTTTTTGTGGATCAGCTGCTGGCAGATTTGGGAGCAGGAATTCAGCTCACTTGATCCAGAGGAACTAACTTTGGTCCAGACGAGCAGCATGAGGCCTCAATAATGTGCAATTAAATAATGTTTTATTTTCTCCTTCATTTATTTTCTCATTCTCTTTCTCCTTTTTGGCAGGACAGCCCACTCTGCTCCATCACATCTCAATGATATATTATTTTGAATTGTTCCCTCTGTGCTGCTGGGCCCAGTCTTCTCTATGTCACTGATGTTGGCTTTTCCAAGTTAATTGATTCCAGCAACCTCTATAGGCCCTGGAATGGGCTGAAATCCTGTTTATCTGGCGAAATCATTTGCACCCATTCAGGTGATCTGCCTCTGGTAAATGTGGGAATGATAGAATTATGTGGGCATAAATTCTTCATCCTTCAGAGGTTGGGCATATGGATCTAAGAGCAGAAATGGCAAACTCATCAACTCCACAGCTTTCCTTGGTCTTTGCTGGGATAGAAAAAAAGCTCTACCTGACTACATTGTAGTCACACAGCAGGATCGGAGGACATAAACGTCATGGAATCATGGAATGGTTTGGGTTGGAAGGGACATTAAAGATCACCTCATTCCACCCCCTGGCACGGGCAGGGACACCTTCCACCAGCCCAGGTTGCTCCAACCTGGCCTTGGACACTGCCAGGGATGGATCCAGGGGCAGCCACAGCTTCTCTGGGTATTCCAGCCCAGCCCCTCCCCACCCTCCCACCCAACAA
>JAWWTY010000106.1:113752711-113772921 GCA_035222235.1 Margarornis squamiger
GGGGCAGCCACAGCTTCTCTGGGCACCCTGTGCCAGGGCCTGCCCACCCTCCCAGGGGAGGATTCCTTCCCAATATCCCAACTAGCCTTGTGTCAGGGAGAAGCCATTCCCTGTGTCCTGTCCCTCCATCCCTTGTCCCAGGTCCCTCTCCAGCTCTCCTGGAGCCCCTTTAGGCTCTGCAAGGGGCTCTCAGGTCTCCCTGGATCCTCCTCCTCTCCAGGTGAACAATCCCAGTTCTCCCAGCCTGACAATGATTTAACACAACCACCTTTCTCCTACTACTTTGAAAACTGGTCTATGCAGCAAAGAGGAGTAGGGAAAATGTTCTTGGATGGAACATCAGCTGCAAAACCAGCCACCAAAAAACACTGAAAGTACAGCAACAAGGGTGAAAATAAAAATCCTTCACAAGGAAATGGGGCAAATCCTTCAGGTCCAGTTCCTTCACACACCATCCCTGGATGAGCATCCTCTGTGTAGCTACTGGTTCTGAGCACAATAGAGAGCAACTCTGTGTCCAGGGGACACAGAACCAGAGAATCATAGAATTGCAGAATGGTTTGGGTCGGAAGGGACCTTAAAAATCATCTAGTTGCAATTCCACAAGCTGCTTCTTAACTCCACCATAGCTTTGATCAGCAACAGATTTCTTCCACAAGCTTTTCTCAACAGCCAGGGATTTTCTATTCGAGGTGCACCTTAGGCTGAGAGAAAAATATCAGTGAAGGAAACCCCCAGGGATTCTTCAGCTTATCCACCTGCTCCAAGCTCTGCCTACTCCTCCCTGGAAGAGTTTAGACACAAACAACTCTCGTAGAGATGATTAGCAACCCACACCACAAACATACCCCACAGGAGGGGGGATTTGAATGAGATTGACTCGCAACAAGTTAATTTTCTCAGTAAGCTTAGAAAACACAGGGTCATTTTTGGACTTCAGGGTCAAATTCCACTCGTTGTATAAGCCTCCCACCACCAATGAAAAAGGGATTTATGCGTCTGGAGAGGAGGTTTGAATCTGGCCATTAGTAAAACAAAACACCGGGCTGATTGAGCCTGGATGGGAAGCAAAGAAAATGCAGGGAATGCACTTTACATTTCAGAGAGAACCTGGCATTTGCAGCACATCGTCTTCCTGCCAGCTCCAGAACAGCAGTGACTTGGCAGAGGTTCCATGGCCAGATGTCACCCTCATCTGGCTCTCTTGGCTCGGGCTGCTCCTTTGAAATGAACAGCAAAGCAGGGCCAGGGTGGCTCTGCCTGCTGCTGCTTGCACAAGGAATAAGAGCAGGAAAGGTCCTTCTGGGCAATGCCACAGTCCCCCCAAAGCTGGCATTGCTTTGCTCCCATTTCCAGCCCTCACCAGGCAAAACCTGGGAGGTGGGAGCAGAGTCAGGAACAAATGGGGATGGAAGGATTAGTTTGACAGCTCTGTCTCTTCAGGTGATGGATATGGCACAGATCCCTTCCCCTGAGTGACTTCTCAGGGCAGCTTTGAAGACATTTTGGCCCTCGGAGTCCTGGGTGTATCTCCCAGTGATAAAACACTGTGATATTTGTTGTTCAAAGGCATTGCTATGTCTCTACTCCACTGCACATTTCCATCTGGTTGTTTCATTAAAGGAGAGAGATCCTTGAAACGAGGTGATCTTTAAGATCCCTCCTGTGATCTGTTTCCTGCATTTTTATTATATTTCCATAAATAAGAGCAAGGAGGAAAACCATCAGGGTGCTCCCCACCTAAAACCTGCCTGATTTCCAGCAAATTGCAATTTAAGCTGTTACAGATACGTGATCAATACGAATACAACACCACACATTCCTCCTAAAACACAGCCCTTTAGACACAGCAGAAGAGTTGAACGGCCAAACCCTTGTGGGGTTTTGATGCCACAGCAAAGCCCCAAATGCCTTTAGACCCAGGAAACAAAAAGAAAGAAGCACAACCCTCTCTGTCAAAGCCCCCACCACGTGACTGACCTTCTATGAGAAGGAGAATTCCTTTTAAAACAGGAAGCCCTGCGAGCACGTGTGTGTTTGTATACACACGGCTACGTGTGAGAAGGAGGCTGCTCCGTGGCAAAACCTGCCAACAATCCCATTTTTCCGTCACCATCTGCTCGGGAGAGAGCAAGCACCTGTTAGGAGCAGCTGCTTGACTGCAGAATGTAGGTGAGAGAGGAAAAATCAGTTGCCTTTTGGAGTTGGCCTGCTGCAGGTAGCACACGGCTCTCGCCGCCGAGGATGCCAAGTGGTCCTTTTTTTAAGTTTGCCCTAATTAAGAGCGTTACGAAACCTCAAAAAAAATTGTTCATTTCGGCGATTACAAAAAGCAGGGAGAAATTATTGGGCTTCCCCCTTCTCTGCTCCCCAAAACACCTCCCTGGTCTCCAGTGGGGTCTCTGCCCTCTCTCCATCCTTTCCTTGAAGCCAACGGAGCATTTGGAGACGCCGCGCGTGGCTCGGTGCCGCTCCTGGCATGGCAGGGCTGCACCAGGACGGGTTGCTCCGAGGGATCACAGCATTCCCAACTCCTTCCCTTGGAGAACAACTGCTTCCCTTTCACTGCCCCTTCAAGTCCATCTCCGAGAGGGCCCTTTGAGGGATTTCCAGAAGGAGAGGAGGGGGCTCAGTCCAAGAGCTTGCTGTGATCAAGGCCGTGGGCACTGGCAGATGCCAGCCCTGCCAGGCTGCCATTTCTCCAGGGGAAGCAATGGGGGTCCCACCACCGAGAGAACTTGAAGTGGGCAGGAAAAAAACACATTAAAGGATTTCCCATACTCATCCAAGCGATACGTTCAAGATCACAAGTCAGCGTGGCCTCTCCCACCACGGATGGTCTCAAATCTGCTGCCCTTAATCCACACTTAGGGCATCTGTGCTCCCTCTGAAGGAATAAGGTCGTTCCGTTTGTTCTTTCCCAACCTCCCAAGCATGGACTGTTCCTAATTTTCCTCAGCAAGCAGAGCTTTGTGTCCTCTGGCTCAGCTTGTCCTGCACGGCCACTTGCGTGATGGAAACAGCAACACTTGCCCATCCCAGGCTGTGACAAGGCTTTTGGTCCTAAAAATCAGCCATCCTGCATTTTCCTGTTCTCCTTTAACACAACCCTACATCAGGGATCACGTGGGGAGGCACAACAGCACTATGAGGTTCTCCTGTGTCCATGAGCAACACCAGGTCAATGGGTGAGCTTCCCTTGCACAGGGAGAATTTGCAATAGGCACCAATACTTGGGAGCCCTTCCAGGTCCCAACTTCTTCCCATTTATCTCTTTTTCTCTTTTCCCTGCCTCCACAATTCTTTATGCTCCATTGCTTGTCTTCCCAACCCCTTCTGGCTTGCCCAGTGTCACCACCCTGTGCTGTGAGGACAATAAATATTTGGCTCCTCTAACCTTTTCATGAATAGCATCTCCGACTCATTTGACCCCAGAGACTGACATTTCTCTTAAATGGCAGCAAAGAACTGCTCCAAGTGAGAATACAGAGGCTCATTCACACAGATGCTGCCTTGAGAAACAAGGGATATTCCCAAAGTGGTTTTGAGGCTCTGTGATCTGCATTACAGTTCAGCTGGATCGAACGCTGATCAAAATAAATCCCAGCCCTGATTTGAGGCTGGGAAAACACCCATCCAGATCCAGGCTGGGCTATGGAAATGGGAGAAGCATGCGAGGCTGACGGAGAAATCCCATTTCTCCTGCTTGCAGAGGAGTAAATTTGCTCTTGGTGCAATGAAACACACATCAAATCACACAAAGCCACCCCTCGGAGTCACTTCTCCCTGCAAAGCTGCACTCCAAATCGTGCGCTTTAGCACAAATAGCGCCGGTCAAGCAGGAATGTTTTTTGCCTAATGCAGATTTCTCTCTGTAAGCACATCTGTGAGCATATAGATCCTGCCTCCTGGGACGGGCCTAATGGGCTCTGCATTCCCCCTGCCTCATTTCTTTGGCTCTGCAGTGGGAGGACTGAAGAGGGGCTTTCACTGGTGGATGTTTTTTCATTGCGAATTTCCACGTAGGAACAGAGATCGCGGGTTGTTATTGCTGAGAGAAACAAGGGAAAGCACAAGAGCCATAGATGGGGAGTCAGTGACACAGAAACATCCAAGGACAGGATGAGCTAATTAAGGTCACCCTCTGCCCTCTAAATTAGTCATCTATCGCCTTAAGTGCTCCTGCTCCCCAGTAGCCAAAGGGCAGGGAGGCAGGAGCACAGGGAGAGGGCAGCGCTGGCTGTCCCAGCTCCTTTCAGCCAAAGGAACCTCCTCCTGGTTTTTATCCTGTGATTCACTGATGGATTTGGGCTGCTGGAGGGCACACAGGGATGTGGAACAGCTCAGTGCTGACTTAGCATGTGGAAGAGGAGGGGAAAAAACTGGTGTTGAGCTCAGTGTTATGGATCAGGAGAGAGAAATCCACAGTGTCCATGCCCAGGCATGAGGGTATCCCACTAGGAAAGCTTTCCCCCAGGTACAGCTAAAAAAACACTGGATAAATCCATCCTTGGGAGCAGCCCAGGTGCCAGTGAAGCTCTACTACAAAGCAAACCCCTTTGGGACACCCCAAAATCTTAAAATATTAATATTCTCCACATTTTTACCACTCGCTTGCACTCCCACCAGGAACCCTCAAGTCGGGAAGAGCTCAGTCTTTGAAACAACCTGGTGAGAAGTCCAAACTCTCCTGCCTTTTATAAAAAAAAATAAAATAAAAAAATTCCAGCAACCAAAAGGGAAAAAAAGGAGGAAAAAATAAAAAAAAGGAAAAGGCTTGTTCATGCTGTTACAGTTTAGGAACTGCTGGCATCCCTGTCTCCGAGAGGAAGGGAGAGCAGAGCTGACTGCTCAGCAGCTGAGAACGTGTGTTCTGGAAGCAGCTCCCGGAGCAGATGGTGCAATGATTACTGCCAGTAAATGTTAGAGCCCTCTTTTCCTTTCTTTTTTTTTTATTTTTTTTTCCTCTCTTTTATATTTTTTTTTTTTAAACTTGAATTCTGAACAACAGGGGGAAAATAATTACAAAGAACGCATGAAAGCAGCTTGATTTCCCCTCTTTTTCTTCTCTCCAAGTGTGTGTGTCTTGTTCCCTCCTAACACCTGACGCTGCAGAAGTGGATGTTCCCTGGGCTTGCTGGGATGCAAAAATCCCCCAGCAGGCACTTTGTTCTGGGGAGTTTAACAAGGCTGTTGTACCTCAAGCTGGGTGTTCATGGGGAAATCAGGAGCTGCAGGATCCTGTGCCATGTGTAGGATGTTAAAAATGAGATGCAGGGGAAAGGAGAAGGGCTGTGTTTATTGTGAGGTGTATTTATTGTGAGGTGTATTTATTGTGAGGTGTATTTATTGTGAGGTGTATTTATTGTGAGGTGTATTTATTGTAAGGTGTCTCTGCCCATGGCAGGGGGTTGGACTAGATGGTCTTTGAGGTCCTTTCCAACCCAAACCATTCTGGGCTATGGTGATTCTATGATTCAGGGTCAGCCTTTAAATAGTCACCCTGCTGGCTTGTGGTGTGACAAAGAGTACTTGGGCCAAGCACTGGGAATTATTCTGGGGCTCTGCCTCTCCCTCTCATCACCAGGAGGGCCTGGGGACCCCTCCTCTCCCAGCTCTGTGGCTGCAGATCCAGGTACATCCCACCAGGTTCCTGGTCCCATCTCCCCCTCTGACGTGTCTGAGCAGCCCTGAAACATTTCTACCCCCATGAGCTCTCTTGGCCCTCTCTCTCTGCCCCAACCTCCTTTCTTTGCCCCCTTAAAATTTGATTTCTTTCATTTTTGCCTTCCAGCAGAGCAGCTTGTCCCTCCTCATCTCACTGGGTGTAATTGCTTTAAAACCCAACTTGGGGAACCCAAGTCCCAAACTTTTGAAGAGCCAACATCAGCTGGGAGGGGAAGGATCATCCCTGTCCTTTGGGTTTCCTTGGAACACAGGCTGCAGCCCCAGGCCAGGCACAGGCAGAGCAGCACAACACAAACCCTGCAGCATCTCTCGAAGGCCTCCAGCTTTTAAACACTGTGACATCTCTCCCAAACTCGTGTTGTGTTTTCGGTCAGGGTTTTGGGGTTTTTTTTTTTCCTTTAATGTCTGTAAATTAAGAAAAGCTAGGGAAATTTCCACGGGGAGATCAAAAAAAAAAAAAAAAAGGCAGGATATGCGCAAAAAAAAAGATGCCTCCTTCCTGAAATTCACATCCCAGCTCTGCAGCGGGGAGGGATCTCAGGGCTCCTCGTAGACAAGCTGGGAGAAATATTTTAGTATTGAAAACATGTTTTTCTCCAGCTTCCTGCTCCGAACAATTTTGGCTGGAACTTTAAAAATATCAGTCTGAGGAGGCAGAAAACTGGCACGGACCGTTTCCCGCCCCCCCCCCCCCCAACATGAATGTTTGCTGAAGTATCAATCAAGTGAGGGAAAGACTTCTGAGAGGAGCTGTCAGACAGCCCTAAAACGGGGAGCATCCAGTTCCACCGGCAAGGCTGAGGTGCCAAAGTGTCTCACAGTCATTCCAGGTCAAAGCAAATCAAATTTGCCATTAGAAGATTGAGATTTCTTTGTGGCCACGGTCAACATCTGCTAAATTATCAAATTCTTATTATTATTAGCCGTCAAAGTCTCTTCTTTGAAAGTCAGGCGTGATTTTTCAAGGTGAAACCTAACGGTGGTTCAAGAAGAAGATTTTTTAATTTCAGTTCTAATAATTTGGAGGCTTTGCAGGGGTATTTTCAATTACAATCACAGCTCTCATCCCTTGACAGCTTCCAGGAAAGAAAAGAGAGGAGTAATTGAAATGTTGCATCTTTATTGAAAGACTCCCCCACTTAGCAAACAAAACTGAAATGAAGGGTGCCAAGAAAGTCAGCAGTGGACCCTCACATGATCCTCTCCTCGAGATACAGCACTTGTATCAAGGACACAAACCATCAATAATGACAACAGCAGCGTTTGTCTTTGTATTTGGGTATTCAGAGCCCATTACTCAAAGCCTTAAATAGTGATGGCATAAATGGAGTTGGACAGAGCCCGGGCCTCGGATCCTACCCGAGTTTCTGAGCTCGAAGGCTGAGCATTTTAGTTGTGCAATAATGGATAATATCACAAAGCATTGTGATGAAAATACCCTCTTTCCACGGAGCATGAACCCAGCTTTCTCCTCCTTCTGTGCTGTCTCAGTGTGATTTGAAGGAAACCACGTGTGGGGTAGCACTTCATGCTGAGTTCCTACTGAGCAGGTGAGGTCTGGGGGTGTTTGCTTCTAATTTGTTGTTTCAGCTCCCAGAGGACATTAGATTTAAGACCGACAGTGCAAAGACATGATGTGGGAATACTCTGAATGCACATCTGACACACGTGAGCATTTCTTGGCTGATGGATAAAACCCCAGCCAATAACAAGTGCAGAATTGTGCAAGGCACTTAATGGTTATGACACATTTCAAGGTATTTCCATCAGGAGCTGAATCAGCTCAGAATATTTTTGTTGTCCTCTCCAGGTTGGATGTGGCTTTGAGCAACCTGGTCTAGTGGAACCATGGCAGGGGGTTGGAACTAGATGGTCTTCAAGGTCCCTTCCAACCCAAACCAATCTGTGATTCTACTTTAAAGCACATTTGCTGAAAACCCCCTTTTCCTGCCCATTAAAAGTGTTTACTCCCCAACTACTGATGTTTTTTCTTCTCTTCCCTGAGCCTGGCTTGGTGAAAGGCAAATACCCCACACCTCTTTCTTTAGAGGGTTTATGAAGTGATCTCATGTTCATCAAGAACAAGGCCAAACTGTGCTCCAAGAGCTCTGTACAACCCCAGAGGTGGGAGATTGTTTTTATGATTCCTTCAGGTGCATTCAGGAGCCACACAAAGTTAATGTCCCTGCTATGATTGTCCTGACATCCATGTCCTGACATCCACACCCTGCCTAATTCCAGCTCCGTGGCATTACAAAGCAAGGCTTGTAGACCTTATTAAAAAGATAACCAAAAAAGTTGCTGCCAAATCCTTTGTGGTAAAAATTAACCTGTGATCCTGCAAAGCCAACACGAGATTTATGAGGCTGCAGGTGAGAGGTTGGGGCAGGTCCCTTCCCTTCCTGTCCCTCTGTTTCCTTGCTTGTGAAACAGATGTTACAACATCTGCACTTACAGAAGACAGCTAAAGTGTGTGAGATGAGGGCACTGCTCAACCTCATGAGTGCCCTGGCATTGCCTGACCTGGGGAGGAGTCTCAGGAGATGGAACCAAGAAGATCATAAACGTTTTTGCTGGAAAAAGTGGTGAGGCCCTGGCATGGATTTCCCAGAGAAGCTGTGGATTCCCCATTCCTGGAAGTGTTCCCAGGCTGGACAGGGCTTGGAGCAACCTGGGACAGTGGAAGGTGTCCCTGCCCATGGCAGTGGGTGGAATGACATGAGCTTTAAGATCCCTTCCAGCCCAAACCATTCTGGGATTCTGGGATTCTCATGCCAGCATTCCACTTGCCTTCCCTAGTGAGGATGCATCCCATCCTTCTCCAGAATGGATAATCCTGTCACTTCTGCCCTGACAATTCCCAGGAACTTTAACAAGTTTGTTTTTTTTTTTAACTTTCAGCAGAACTTTGCTCTTCACCTTCATCCAGTTAGTGCCCCTGAAGTGCTTTGAGAACCTGAGGCAAAAAATACAACGTGAAGCTTAGACTTAATCCCACACTGGTCCGTTGTTATCTGGCCTCTTAATGAGGATAATTTATGGAATCCCACTAACATAAATGCATTCCAACCATCCCTGCCCCCCCCACCAAAATAAAGGAATCAATTGAGGGAAAATGGTCCATGACAGGAAAGAAGGAGAGATCGATTAAATATTTAAAGTGTTACTGTAAATGAAGAAGACGCCGAGGCCGGGTCAGTAATGAGCTTCCCTCTAAGCCACTGGGAACTCCCATTAATGCTGCACTTGACTCCTGCACATCCCTCCCAGGGCCAGCAAAACTCCCACCAGTTGCCAAGAAGACACATCATACCAAGGGGTGTGTTGGGTCTGTGTGTGTGTCTGCATGTGCAGGATGGAAACAGAGATTTACACAGAATAAACCAGGAGAAAACGGGAATCAAAAATCTCCCTTGGCTCTGGGATTGATTTCTAGCAAGGAGATAAACCAGTTTCCACAATTGTGATTCTCTTAAAGGAATTTCAGAAGACATAGGATAAAATTGATGATGTAGGTCGAGACTCATTCACAAAGAAGAGAGGCTGGAATTAGAATCAGAGAATCATCGAATGGTTTGAGTGGGAAGGGACCTTACAGATCATCTAGTTCTAACTCCCCCGCCATGGAAATTAAGACTCATTTCACCAATTTTTTCCAAGGGGATGAATTCTATTACATGTGTGAACTGTGCCCTGCATTCAGTGCAGTCCAGTTGCAGAGGAAAAGACACATTAAATTCAAAAATTCCACTTTATTGCAGGTGACAAACATGATGGCCTTGGCTACTGGGATGTTAAAATTCAATTCAAAAGAGACAGACCCTGAGCCTCGAAATATGCAGCAAACATAAGCCAACAGAAACATATGGAACATATAGAACTGTTTGGGTTGGAAGGGTCCTTAAAGATCATCCCATCCCGTTCCCTGCCATGGGCAGGGACACATTCCACTAGCCCAGGTTGCTCCAAAGGAATCCAGCCTGACCTTGGACACTGCCAGGGATGGATCCAGGGGCAGCCACAGCTTCTCTGGGAATTCCATCCCAGCCCCTCCTCACCTTCACAGCCAAGAATTCCTTCCCAATATCCCATCTATCCCTGCCCTCCTGCAGTGGGAAGCCATTCCCTCTGGGGTCTGTCATTCCAGGCCCTTGTCCAAATCCCTCTCCAGTTCTCTTGAAGCCCCTTTAGGCACAGGAAGGAGCTCTAAGTTGGAGTCTTCTCCAGGCTGAACAACCCAGTTCTGTCACTCACTAAACTATCCCAACACAGGATCAGCTACATTTCCAGCTTTTCTGATGGATATTTTCCCCATCTTTTCTGATGTCACCCAGCCTTGCACTTTTCCTCTCCAAATACATTCAACTATCTAAACCAGAGCCCTGTGAGTCCATTCAATGCATCTTTCTGCATTGACACAGATTAAATATCCAATCTGTTGGTAATTTCACTGACTTCAGATATCCAGCAAATTTCCTGCAGAACTTCCAGTAGTTCCACATAGACCTCTTTGCCTCAGTTCATTTACAAGAATGTCACAAGGGGCAGTGTCAGGAGCTTTCTTGCACACAAAGAAATACAGCACCAGCTACTTCTCTTCCACCCAGAAGCCTTTTTATCCTCACACAGGAGGAAATCAGATTTGTTTGATGCCACTTGCTCTTGAAAAGTCCCTGTTCACAGTACGCGGGTCTTTGTTATCTTCTGGGTGCTTTAAGGGCTCTGATTATTTGTGCCAGCTTAATTCTAGGAATTTCAATGGCCCTGACACTCTCAGGGCCTCCTTTTCCATTAAGACAGGCACCAAACCATCTTTTTCCCAGCCCCTCACCCATCTCCAGCCACTTGTAAGTGCCAACAGCTCCGAGCTCAATAGGGAGAGGATTTGACACCCATAGAAAAACAACCGGCTGATCTTCAGCAGTCCAGAAACAGAGGAAAATGGAAGATTTCAAATCCACACATGAAAAGCAAGATCTTCAACTATTAAAAAAAGAGGTAAGAAGGGCCCTGAAAGGGTTGTCAAGCCCTGGCACAGCTGCCCTGGGTGGAGTCCCCATCCCTGGAGGGGTTTAAAAGCCATGTGGATGTGGCACTTGGGGACACGGGTTAGTGGTGGCCTTGGCAGTGCTGGGGGATGGTTGGACTGAATGATCTTGGAGGGATTTTCCAACCCTCATTATGAGCACAGGAAAAGCAACTCAATCATCAGAGCTGCTGAGCTTTCGCAGCAGCCCATGGAATGCTTTTAGCCCAATAACCCTCTTTCCCAGGACGTTTCAAAGACTGTGGGCCAGGGATCATTCCCAAAGGCAGTTTGGAAGTGGCCAACCTGATTCCAAAAGCAAAGCAATGGGATATATAACAGCTATTAGTATACATAGTAGTTATTAGTATGTACAGTAGTTAATAGCATGGATGAAGCCAAGATTCCCCTCACTGACATGATGCCCCTGTTAATAAGACAAGTGCAATCCAGGGACAGAATCATTTAGGGAATCTCTTGGAGAGACAGAGAGAAGTCAATAATTTCCTCCCATGACCAGAGCAGCCTGTTAGTGGGACTGTCCAGAGTATTTCCTCCATGGTTTATTCCCATCACAGAACTTTTACACAGCTTAATTTCCCAGCCTATTTGGGGCATCTCTTAATCTCTTCCCTATTAATTAACACCCTTGTGTTTGCCTTTTTCCCCACCTCCACATTATCAAGAAGCTTAAAACATAATTCCACCAATTTCTCTGCTGATGACATGAGTTTGGGTAAGCAGCCTTAAGTCATTTTTCATTTTGATGACACTTTGGCTCTGGTGTTTCCATCCATCTTCTGCCATTACATGATTATTTGGAACTGAGCCCTTCAGAATGATGTGGTTTCTACCTCCATGGTATCTCTAAGTCTCATGACCTGCTGTGCTACTGAACCAGGACCTACATCAGCCAACCTCAGAGTGGCAGGATGGTGACTTGCCAAGGTTTTGGGGTCAAACTGGCTGCCAAAACAAGCTTTTTAGGCAAGGCAGAGGGACCTAGCCAAGGCTTTCACATCCACAGCCTTCTGACACCGACCCTCCCCCCTGCTCTTTGGCAGCAGAAAGTTGGGACTCAATGATCTTAGAGGTCTCTTCCAACCTTAATGATTCCATGATTCTACTTCACTCCAGGACAATTCACGTATTTGTGCTGTGTCAGGGAATCTCCAGCCTTGCTCTTGGCCTGGCAATCAACACCCAGCACCCACCACGTTGGTCAAAGTGGCAACCGAGCTGAAAAGCTCACTCAAGCTCCAGTTTAAGTTAATCCTTAATCCTCCATGGTTCCAACCTCCCAAATCGTCTATTATCAGCTTTGTTGTAGTGGTTGGCACAAGGAATTAGTCCAACAGGCAGTGACTGACAGTTTCCTTCTAAAAAATGGCACCATCTGGCAAAGCAGAATTGCCATTCCATGTTATCCTGGTCCTCCAAAGCATTTCTGTGCTCTTGTCCAAAGTCCAACGAGCAACCAGCAGATGTGGATGGGGTTTGTGAGAGAATTTGAACCACATACGTGGCTAAACAGGCCACGAAGAAACGCAGGCTGGAAATCGCATAAAATATATTAAAATCCAAACCTTTCACTCTCTGATAAACAAAGTTATTCCCCCCAATGGGAATAAGAGAGAGAAAAACCTCACTGGATGTTAAATGGGGCTTGATTCAATTCAATGAGATGCTGCAATGAGAATAAAAGGGACCAGATTAGCTGACCTAAGGAATCCTTTCCAGATCCAAGTTCCTGTTCTCTTTAAACTTCAGAGCACGGCAAATGCAGTTCTCATTTCTCAAAGGGAAATCAGTTTTCCTTTCTCACATGCATCCAGGACTTCTATTTTTCCCCACCTGCAGCAGTTCAGACAGATCTGATGTGTTTAATGCTGCTAAACTATGTCACCTATGGCATTTTTCTGCTTTCCAGTAGATGGAAAGGCTTCTGCTCAAAAAGAAAACTGCAATATGTGCTGCATGAAATGCCAGCTGGGGGTGGAGGAAGAGAATGTAGTGATGGCAGAGACTTGATTTAGCTCTGCATCAATAAAACATCCAGACTTATAAGAGACAATGTGATGGGAAATGTCTCAATAGAATGACATTTGGAACAGCATGTTGGGCCACTCACCTGGAATTATTTCAAGGATTCTCTGCTCTACTCCTGATGCCACCAGCAAGTTTATTGTGGCAGCCTCAGCCTGTCTTATTTAGCCACCAATAAGTCCACACATGGACCATCTCCAACATCCTAATGATTCCTCGATCCATGAGGTGTTAAAATACCAACACTTCAGCTCTGTGGTCCATAAAGTGTCTCTGGATCTGTGTGGTAAAAAAAGGGCATTTTGCACGTACAAGGAGTGATGTTACAGCACTGAACTCTTTGAGTGCTCTCACAAACAAAGATTTAAGGGTCAAATCTTGAATTCAGGCTTAGATCTCACCCACTCAAAGCTGCCACTGATATCAGAGTGCCAAATAAGGAACTTAATGGTTTTGAGGTGAATTTCCATCAGATTCCCTTAGGAAACAAGACCCACGAGGTTTGGCCCCACGACTTGTTGAATCAAATTCAACAAGTCCAAGTGCAAAGGCGCTGTACCTGGGTCAGGACAATCCCACACAGGAGCCACCTTATCTCCAAACCCACCAACTGCCTGGTTTTCTCTGATCACACCAAAGGAGACTCACCTGTGCTTTTTCCACACCTCATCGTGCTTGGGCTGAGGGAAAGGCACACCTTTCCCCCTGCCACATGAGCCAGAACTCCAGAAAAGTTGCAACCGAGTCCACATCCTCCAAAAAAAGTTACCAGAATGCCAAAAAAGCAGCTGTGGCTGCCAAGAGGTGACAGTGATGGACACAAGATGAGGATCCAGCGATGGACATCAGGGATCCAGCCTAGATGGATGCCATCAGAGCAGGGGGTTGGATGGACCTTTGGTCAGAGCCAACACAGCTGGTCCTGTGTTTTCATGCAGTTTGTGCAGTTTTCAGCCTTCCAGAACACCAGATTGAGTGAAAGAAAATTGGCCTCATGATGGTGGAAGGCCATGTGCAAATCCCTGCCCGCAGAACAGACTCATTTGGGATCTCCATCTAGAGACACAACGATTCCAGGTTTGCACAGGTAGTGCCAGGAACTGTGAAAATTCCTGAAATGTCCATTAAAACCCATTTGTGCCCATCCCAGTCTCCTCTCCACACCTATGCAGACATTTTATTGATCTGATGGGGACATTTATTACGGGGAGAGCTCTGGGGAGGCAGATGTAAATATGTTTTACCAGGTGTGTGGTTTTCTGCAGATTTCAAAACAATAAAGGCAGTGGCCTTTTATCTCCTAAAGCTGCCCAGAAAGTCATCTCACTTACATTTTGCCTACAGCCACTTCTGCCTCTGGGTAACTTTGGCAGCACCTTCACGGGTGCTTGGAACACACAGAAGGTCTGGATGTGAGGAAAAAGCCCTGATGCTCTGAGAGAACAGGGATGAGAGTCTCATTTACCTGTTCCAAAGGGAACAGAGTTGCCATCAGGGTGCACAGAATCCCAGAATCATACAATGTCCTGAGCTGGAAGGGACCCACAAGGATCACTCAGTCCTGCACAGACACCCCAACAATCCCACCCTGTCCCTCAGAGCGTTGTCCAAACACTCCTGGAGCTCTGGCAGGTTTGGGAAGTGCCCATTCCATGGGGAGCCTGTTCAGTGCCCACCACCCTCTGGGGGAAGGACCTTTCCCTGAGATCCATCCTAACCCTGCCCTGGCAGAGCTCCATGGCATCCCAGTCTGATGGCAAGCACAGGGTGTGGACACCAAGAGGGTTGTCTTACCATCACTCACAGCACCACCTCGGTACTTCACCTCCACCAGATGCTGCTCACTGATTTCAGGTTTTATTATTATTTTATGTGGATCTTCCACCTACAAAGCCGTGCAGACTTGTGACTTTTCCACCAGAAGTGCTGGAGCTGGAAGGTGGCAGCACAGCCAGCGAGGCAGATTAAAGAGCAGGGAAGTGACATTCCACCTGGGATTCCTGCCAGGAATTCAGGTTTTTCTCTCAAGAAGTTTTAAGAGGAAACATTTACCATGTGTGTCAGTGACGTCTCTGGGAATAATCCCCACTGAGCCCCTTCCCTTCTGCTTCTTAGCAAGTCACTACCTACCCTTATGATTGGAAATCTGTCTCTAAAGGGGCTTTACCTCATTTCAGATCAGTCTTGCAATACCTGAGCTCCAACATCCCCTGCAGCAGGTTATTAATAACCTTCTAGGTCGCTTCCCAGACCATGTTTTCCTGCCCAGTCCCAACCAGTTGCTCTGTGGAACAGCACATGGTGAGGCCCTCAACAAGGGTTGCCCGGAGAAGTTGTGGCTGCCCCATCCCTGGGAGTGTCCAAGGCCAAGCTGGACGGGGCTTGGAGCAACCAGGGGGTGGAACGAGATGACCTTTAAGGTCCCTTCCAACCCAAACCATTCTGTGATTCCATGATTTCCTACTCAGCTTGTGGCTGTCAAAGAGCAGCAGAGAGTGTGATAAGGGGGAAGAATAATGCAGGGCCCAATTTACTGATATCTCATAAACGGGAGTAATAAATGTGGGTCGCAGCTGATGTCCCTTCCATTCCCATCACGCAGAGCCCATCAGAACAGCGCACCTTCCGTGAAATAATTCAGCATGTGGCAGGAAAGGGGCTATTTGCTCAGAACGTGAGCCTCTCCTTTATTTTAATATAACATTAAATATGCACAGTTAGGCACTCAAAAGTCAGGAAATGAGAAATGCAAGGCTCATAGAGCTTTAACTCTGCCTCCTTAAGGATATTAATTATGTTGTCATCTTTTATCAGATCATTGCATACTGTTTCTTAAATAATCTCTTTCTGCAACCTTTCACACATCCATACATTCCACAGGAGCTTGGGATGGCTCTGCTAGAAACCACAGTGACTCACAACCATGAGAGGACAAGCTGAAGGATTCGCATTTCCATTCTGGCTTTGACTTCCTTGGCTTCTCAGAGCTAAAATGTGCAGCTCAAAAATGTCAAAATACCACTTGGTTTTTGCTGTTGTTCATCCCAGGGCTGCAAACTGTTACCATGGAATCAGGGAATCATGGAATGCCCTGAGTTGGAAGGGACCCACAGGGATCATCCAGTCCAACCCCTGGCCCTGCAGAGACACCCCAACAATCCCACCATGTCCCTGAGAAGTTTGTCCAAACACTCCTGGAGCTCTGGCAGGTTTGGGAAGTGCCCATTCCATGGGGAGCCTGTTCAGAGCCCACCACGCTCTGGGGGAAGAACCTTTACTTCATGAAGAACCTTTTCTCCACCCCAAACCATCTCAGCATTTCACATGTCATGCAGTCCTCCAAGAGATGCACTTGGACACCGGGCAGGAATTTGGGTGGCACTTCTGAACTCTCCCAGTGCTGCTGTTGTAGACCAGAAATTCCTGAAGGCTTCAGACCCTCTGTGCTCATGAATCACCCTGAGTGTTGGGGACTGGACTGAACTCAGGGTTTTACTGAAAATGGGAGTTTTTAAAGAATTGGCACTTTCAGGTTTCCCTCAAAAGCTTCGAAGCAGTCACCAGTTAACTCAGCATCACACATGTAAAAGAATCACTACGACCTTCAGCTGATCTTCCACTGTTACACCAGTGGGACAACGGAGAGAATGGAGTTCTTTTAAGTTCCTGCACCCTTTAAACCCTCTTCTCCACAATATTTTAGTGATTGTTCTGCAATTTCTTTTTACTGCTGCGCTGTTTGGCTCCCAGGGAGAGGTAAAATGACTTCCTATTTCATTTGGGCTGACCTTTTCCCTTTAGGAAAATTACTCTGACTGAAGACGTGCCTCCAAGAATATTCAGGCTGCATCTGAATCTCCTTGCAATAACACCTGCAGTAGTGTCTGTGAGGCCACACTGCCCCACCAACCACCCAGAGACAGCTTTAGGGGGGCTGGAGGGGGCAGGAGGGGCTCCTTCAATTGGGATCCTGACCCCAGGCCTAAAGGGATTGCCCAGAGGATTCAACCTTCTGCCTGGACCCCACCTGAAATGTCCAGGCTTGTACTTAAGAGTGGTAAATTGGGCTGGGTATGGAAAAGCCCAGGAAACCACGTGTCATATCTGGCTGCTCATTTCTGAGTCCATGGATTATGGGTCCTACAAAGCCAGTGAAAGAGCTTTCATATTCCCTAGGTATCACCAGCAAAGCAGAACACCAAGAGGCCACTGGAGATCATCCTACATGTCATCCTATATATGACAACCTACCTGTGACACTGACATTTGAGGCTCTCAGCGAAGTGTGCCCACCAAAATCCCTTGTACCATGGAGGTAGGGCTGGAAGAACCCTCAGAAATGGATCTGGGGAGGACAACAGCTCTCCTCCTGCCATGGCACATCCACCTGCTTTTGAGATTCCTGCTGCTTTTTCACCTTCTCCTTGCATGTAGAAACTTGGCAAAGCAGGGTTTGGACTGGAAGGGACCTTAAAGATCATCTCATTCCACCCCCTGCCATGGGCAGGGACACCTTCCACTAGCCCAGGTTGATCCAAGCCCCATCCAACCTCGCCTTGGACACTTCCAGGGATGGGGCAGCCACAGCTTCTCTGGGCGCCCTGTGCCAGGGCCTGCCCACCCTCACAGCTGGAGAGTTTTTCCTGAATATAAAGATTCCAGCTTTTTATTTTTTCTTATCATAAATTGGCCTGATCCTGCAGACTTTGCCTTTTATTTCCAGTCTAACTTTTTTTTTCCAGAGGAGATAATTAAGGGAAGTGCTGCTAATTCTCCTTTGCTATTAACAGAGGGCCAAAATCTGTCTCAAGTCCTCATTTGTCACTGCTGCTCCAGGCCACCCCAGAAAGAAGCAGAACCCTCTGTCTGATGCTCCCCCAAACCCAGGAACTGAAACGAGACCAACACAAAGGGAGGTCACTGAAGTCCCCAGGATTTCAGCCCCTTGCTCCCCCTACACACTCAAAATGCACAATAACCTGTTGAAAATGGTCCTTCCCCTTGCTGAAACACATGGAGAGTTTGGTGCCTCTGCCAATAAAATATGTTCAATCCTAAAAGAGCACCAGCTGAAGGGGAAAATACTCAGAGATGGATTAACACAGCAAGGAGAGCCACGTGGGCATGAGATGGATGGAGGATTTCGGAGGGTTTCAGGAGGGAAGCAGAAGACCAATCCATCTACACCTTGCATCTTGGAGCAACCTGATCTAAGCTAAAATTAAAATAAAAAACAAGTGCAGAATGGCAATCCTAATTCAACCATGGTGTCTGGGGATTTTGGAGTGGAAGGGGCACAACAACCCTCCAAAACAGAGCTGGATTGCAGTGCAGTTAATTTTAGGATGAAACAATAATTTCATTTTATATGGTGAAATTTCTTTTGTACTCGCAATATTGCATTTTTAATATATATATTTCATATTTATACACACAGAGACATATATATATATGAAATTCTGTCTATAGCTACAAAGTTTAAATGCAGAAGTGGAAAGAACTGCATATTTTGCACTTCCTCATAGAATGTGCTGAGCTGGACGGGACCCACAGGAATAACGATGGGTACAGGAAGGGGGTCTCTTCAGGAAAGGCACAAAACTTACTCTTTGAAAATAAAATATTAATATTCTACCCCCTTTTCATTTCACAGTGTCTTCTCAAGACCTGATCCCATCCCACTGACTTCCACAGGAGCTGAACTGCTCCCTACAGAGCGTCCCTACGGGGATGGCAAAATTAATCCCTCTTTGCTTTTTCCCTTCTCCTCTGGTTGCACCTTCATTGAATATTCAAGGAACAGACCACGGGGAGGAAACAGCAGCTTCCCAACCCTCATGCTGAACTTTGAGGTGTCATTAAGAGTTACACACAAGGCTCTTCCTCCAGGAGAGCCCCAAACCCCAACAAAAGGCTACGAATTATATTTGGTAAATTATAAATGAGGAGGAGGAATGTTCTCCAGGCTGGAGGAAGAGCTGACAGCATCTGGCAGCCAGGTGAGGTCCAAGGCTGGAGGATGCTCCAAATGCCCCTAAAAAGGCAGCTGCACAAGCACATGTAGATTTTTTTTTGCTCCCCAGGGGGCGGGTTGGATGCCTTTACATATGAGGTGACTTGTCATATGGTTGATTTTAAATAAATGTGGATATGTGCATAAGATTAACTGCATTACAGCATTTCGGGGAGCTTCAAATCACCATGACAACCCCGGGTTTATATGCTAGATAATTTTATATAGATGTTTATATTTATATATATATCAGCAAGAGTGTGATGGCTCTTGTTGGGATAATGAGGACTCATGGCTCTCTGTCCTGAGGAACTTCCAACCTGGCTTTGGCATCTCAGAGCATGGAACATTTCCATCCTGGGCAGTTGGGAGGGTGGAAAACACACCACAGGTTATTTTCTGCAGTGCTTTCAAAACTCGGCCAGATGAAACCACGGCACACACGTGTTTTCTTACCTTTTACCAGGAAAAAGAGTAGGGAAAAAAAACCCCCACCATTTTTTCCCCTAAATAATGCTGATCCATGACATTTTTCTCCCACCCAAACAGCCGAGTTGCAGCTGATTGTTTATTCCCCTTCGAGCAAGGTTTGCTCGGAGATTCCAAAAGTGCATCGCATCCCTGCCTTCCACTCCAGGCACGTGGCACAGATAACCAGAGCTTATCTCCCAGGCAGGGAATTCCCAGGCCATTCCCATAATTTATATATGAGCTCAGCTGAATGAACCTGAGACGGGATTGTCACCGTCTGCTGAACAAACTGTGTGCAACTGTTGAACAAAGGGCTATTTTTGCATCTGGCATCACACGGGTGAGGCCCCGCAGGAGCATCTGTGCAAAGCTGGGCTGGCTAATTGTGTTTCCTCGCAAGCATTTCTGCTATTTCGCTGCCCAAATGTGTCTGTAAGTCCAACCAAACACTCTTGCTAATACCAGGTGTAAAGGGAATCTAATGGTATTGTTTTTCCCTGCAAAGGATGTTTACAAGAAACGCTCTTTTTGTCGGGGAAATGTCTTTGTGCTCATCGATTCCTGTAAAATGCACCTGAGACTTGGCCGTGCCCGGAGGTGAAATGTCATGACACAGCTCACATCCATCTATTAACCTCTCTCAGGCCCTCAAGATGGGTTTCCACGTGCACATTACACATTGGGAATGGCTCCTGGCCTGTGTGAGCTGGCACACCCATGGCCAGGAATTGCCCTGGATGGTGCCAGCCTGAGCCAGCCCGGAGTGTGCCAGGGATGTGCCCCAAAGGGACCAGTGTGGATGGACCAAAGGGGCATCTCCACCAGCAAACACTGCAGGGCACAATTTATGGCACAAGAATAAGTCTTTATGAACTAATTTACACTGCCAGAGGGCAGGGAGAGATGGGATATTGGGAAGGGATTGTTGGCTGGGAGGGTGGGCAGGCCCTGGCACAGGTTGGATAG
>JAWWTY010000106.1:113777122-113793336 GCA_035222235.1 Margarornis squamiger
TTCTATTCTATTCTATTCTATTCTATTCTATTCCATTCCATTCCATTCCATTCCATTCCATTCCATTCCATTCTATTTTCATTACTTTCATTTCCCAGAGGGTCCAGAGCTGAACAGGGGGCATCAATAATTGTCTCAAAACCAGAAGCAAATCCAAGATGATTTACCTGTTTCTACTCAACACACCACGTTTGTGACCTCTGGGTCACACCTACTGGAGCTGCTCACTCTACTAAACCATTTTTTATTAGATTCTGACCATTTTTGCAGGATCCTGGCTCCAGAACTTGTCTTCTTCATGACTGAACACCTGCATGGTCCTTGTCCCAGCAAACTTTACATGACATCAACGCTGTTTTGCTGGAGAAGGTCAAGTCCTGACAGGTACAAAGAGCACAGAACCTCTTGCACCCACTGTGGCTGCAACCAGAGGTGGAATTCAGTCCACAGCCCTTGTTCTCAGTACGAGAGTTGAACATTTTCTGAATTCCATCCTTCCCACAGACAGCATCTTATGCAGGATGAGTCTCAGGGAATATTCATCTCTCAGAGGGAAACAAATGAATGGCTTTTCTCAGACTTCAAACATTCCTTTCTATACATAACAGAGGAGAGCAAATTGCACTGAGGCTTCAAAATGCACAGGGAAAAAGTTGCTTTCGGGTTTTGTCCTTCAGCGATCCTTTCTCAGCCATTTTTATGAACATTTCCACCAACTGCTCCCATGTCTGAATCCGACCTCAGCAGCTTCTCACTGTTCCTTTGCCCAAATTTTATCTATTTCAGTCTTACAAATGGCCAGTGCAAAGACCTCGAATTGGTTCTTTTTTTTTTCCTGTTCTCCAAACGGGTGAGTCCCTTTGTATCAGGATGGAAATGAACTTCCCAACGATTATGTCCTCTGCAGCATTTCCTTCAGAAGTGCCATAATTCAGAGGGCAGCACAGCCTGCAAGTCTGCCACCCCTGAACTTGGGCACAACACCAAGCCCAGGACACCCTCACTCATTATGCCTTTTCCTTTAATAAAGCGTGTTTTCCCATTCAGCCACCTACCATTCCTGCAGTTTCCTTGGTTTCCTCTAAATAAACAGCACTGGAATTAGGGACACCAATATTTATGACTCAAATATTTGTGTTTATGCTTTTCTTCGGGCTTTGAAAGAGTGAAGTTATTTACAGAAGGGGGAGGAAAACAGGATGGGTGATTTTCTGTGCCCTCATCAGTGAGGGCAAAAATTCTGTGAAAACGCAGTGACTTTCACTTTTTTCCCCCCCCTATAAAGGATTCCTTAAGAGAAAGACATTGATGACATTAATAGTCAAATATAGATTAAAATAATCTTCCAGAAACCTGGAGGAGTTGGGTTCTCACAGCCTGGGCCCACCTAAAGGTCCAGAACAAGAGAACCTTTCCCAGCCCCCAAATAAGAGCAATATTTGCTATTTCTTGTAGCTTCATTTCCATTTCCTTCATGACCCCAAGGGACCCCAGGAAGAGCATTTTTGGTGGCTAACCTTCAGCTTAGGTACAAAGAAGAAACCACAAGATCTGCCAGTAAATGAATTCACTAAAAAATTCAAATCACAGATCATGATCTAATCCTTCCCCCTCGGTTTTCTAAAAGGGAACTGCTTTCAAGTGGTTCTCTGAGAGTTTAAGAGCTGGAATTCAATTCTCAGAGACCTTGGGCAAGGGGAAACCGATTTTTGCTAATACTCAAACACAGCTGGCAGGTGAAAGGATTAACAAGGGCTTGGGATTCTCTGAATGAATGAAACATCAGCAGTGAGGAAAACAAAGGGTTTGTGTTGAGGCACCTTAAACAGCTTCGAAATACCTGCTTTGCCCATGAGTTGCAGGTTGAATGTGCAGGCATGGAGCTCCACATGGGTAATTTTCCCAGGTCAGAACCATTCTGGAAGTAATTTGAGGATCAATATGCTCCACTATTGTTTCTGGGGCTGCAGTAAAGTCACCAGCTTGAACCTCACGCCCCTCAAGCCCTAACTGAAGTTATTTTCTGGAGTTTCAGCAGCAGATTTATCATCAACTACCTTTTGTGAGGCCTTTGGGGGAAAAGGCAGAGGAGGAAATTCATTGAATACCTTTACTAATGGATTTCTTTGTTATCCTGTGTTCCCACCATCTGTTTCTTGAAAATACTTCTTGCCTCTCATCTTCTGCAGGAATCACAAGTGGGTTTGTAGGCAGGACACTTCATCATAACACTTTACCTAAGTGGGTTTGGGGCTTGGAGTGGCTAAAACACGAGCACATAAATAATGCACAAAGCTCCCAAACCAGAACCTGGGGCCTTGCCCAGCCCTGAGCAAACCAAGGGACTTGGGCTGCTCCAGGTCCCTCCTCAGATTCTGCACCACCTCAAATGCAGGTGCCTGGCACTCATTCAGGACTTCAATTAAGCAGCAGAGGCTCGAGCTACCACCTAGACTGGCCAAAAAAATGCCAGGTCCCATGTTTTGCCCCTGAGGCCCAACTACCATGGCACAGCTACACTTTCTTCCTTCCCAAACGTGCTGGTTGCATCCAAAGAGCCAACTGGGACTAGATTCTTTGCCTGTCCAAGTTTCCTAACCGTGCCTGGTCACTATCCAGGAGAGTTTCTGTCCCAGGAATCCTTATATCAATTTTATAGTGAGGACAATGACTTTCCAAGTGCCCACAACTCTGCCTGGCTCTTCAACAAAACAATACTGACTTGGCCCAGGCACTTCTGAAGAGCAATTCAGGGTTGGCCTCTTTGAAATTCCAGGCACGAACACGGGTCAATCCACTTGATTTGAAGCTTAAACATCTGAATGAAGGGTTCCTACTACTGACACCCAGCCCAGACTCAGAATACAAAGTGGTCTCCCAAGGCCAAATGTCTAACTGAGAAGAGCTCAGCTTTTAGAAAATCAGTGGAAAAAAAAGATATATTTTCTAATGCAGCTGTTGGGTCCTGGCAGGAGAAAGAGCCAGAGTGTCATTTCTGGAACCCAAAATGGTAAGTGGAGTCTATTTTAGTGGGATTCATTTAAAACACAGTCATGGAATCACAGAATCCCAAAATGGTTTGGCTGAAAGGGACCTTAAAGCTCAATCTATTTCAACCCCTGCCACTAGAGCAGGTTGCTCAGAGCTCTATCCAACCTGGCCTTGAGCACTTCCAGGGCTGTGGAAAATGCAGGGATGTAGTTCTAGTTAATCCTTCAGGTTCAGGAGAAAGGCAGGAAAATTCCCACTGAGGTGAAGTGGCTCCAGACCTATTCTGGGACATGTTGGATTGTTCCCAAGAGTAGCTGCTGCCTTCCCATTGATAATGGAGGAATCCCTGCATGACACATTTAGGTTAAGGCCATTAGTTTTAAATAGCTAAAGCAAAGAGCAGTCCCCCCCTCTGAGTGCTTAGGTAATCAAACTGATGTGCTTCTGTTCTCTGGCCCAAAACATATGTTCCATCAGGGTTTGCAGGTCCTGGAGGAGAAGCTGCTGGGAAGAATTGTTCCTGGGTATTTAGCATGTTTTAGGCACCACAGATGAACCATCTGACTCTTCCACAGTGCCCAGGCCCAAATGCAGACACGTCAGTTCCGTGATGATTCCAGCTGAAATTATTAATTTACTATTAAGGGATGGAGATTGCTCCTAATACACCTTTCCCAAAGTCCTCAGAGATGAGAAGGCTGAGACTGCCATTATCCTGTGGGATGGAATATGCTCTTATTTCCCCCTTTTCCTGGAACTAAACACATTGGGAATTCATCTTGAGGGCTGACAATTCCACACATTCCTAGGCAGCCTTTGTTCCTGCACTAAAGGCAACAGATCCAATTGGACTCATCACTGTAAGTGCACACACACGATCCATGACCATCCATATGAATACCCAGCAATGAGGATATTTGCAACACATTGTCCAGAAGAAACCATCCCACTGAAGTATTGTTTTTAGGGCTCAAGAGATTTTAGAACCACGGGGAAGGTTTAGAGGAAGAGAGAGAGCCAAGTGAAGGTGTGTTGGTGGCCTCTGAACTCCTTTCCTATTCACTGACTCTCATGACAGGCATAGGTTGGATGTGCTGATGGAATTTTCCAGGCAGAAATGCTGGCCAGTATTACAGTTTAGATCACAGAAACCATCAGAAGGACCACGATCAGTCAATGAGATTCCTCTTTTATCTACTAAGTTTTACAAGCAAACATCACCTGTGGAGACCTTCACTACAGGAATAGACTGGTGGGTTTTGTTTGAGTTCAAAAGACCTGTTGGTGCATTGTCACTAATATATCCACTGCTTTGAGTTGGAAGGGGCCTTAAAGACCACGTAGCTCCAACCCTCTGCCACGGGATATATCCTAAAGCCTCGTGGTTAAAAGGGTTTCACATCAAACAGTGGAACGCGTTTTGCATTTTTAGTAAATTTGTTATTTTTCCTCTTAATGACCGAGGTTAAGGCAAATTAGATCTCCACAAGGTTAATACTTTGCTACAACTGCAGGTGCTGATCTCTTCTCTCTGGTGAGCAGTGATAGAACCCAAGGGAGCAGCTGGAGCTGTGCCAGAGGACATTTGGGATGGATCTCAGGGAAAGGTCCTTCCCCCAGAGGGTGGTGGGCACTGAACAGGCTCCCCATGGAATGGGCACTTCCCAAACCTGCCAGAGCTCCAGCAGCGTTTGGACAACACTCTCAGGGACAGGGTGGGATTGTTGGGGTGTCTCTGCAGGGCCAGGGGTTGGATTTGATGGTCCTTGCGGGTCCTTTCCAACCCAGGAGATTCTGAGTTTCTCTGAACTGACATTAATTCACAGCTTGCTGCTGCAGTCATGAAAACCATAAACCCAAATTGCAGACTGAAGGCCTGAGTACTCCAAGAACTTGTGAATACTTAAACTGAAGTACATGAAGACACAGAAAGTGAGGCCCAAGGAGTGTTTGACTCCAGAAAAAGTCAGAGAGTGCCAGGCTAGGCATAGAAACCAGTCCCCAGCCCTCTGCTCCAGCCCACCAGCTCCTGTGAAATGGTCTCTGTCTAAAGAAACAGGTTGCCCAGAGAAGCTGTGGATGCCCCATCCATGGAAGTGCCCAAGACCAGGTTGGACAGGGCTTGGAGCAACCTGGGCTAGTGGAAGGTGTCCCTGCCCATGGCATGGGGTTGGAAGCAAAAGAACTTTAAGGTCCCTTCCAACCCAAACCATCCTACGATTCTAAAAGCCTTTCCCTTTGCAAGGTTCAAACTCCCAGCCTTATTTTCTCCCTCTGTATCAGGTAAAAGCAGCAAATTAAAAACTTTACCTCTGCAACTTCCCCCCCCACCTCCTTCAGTCCCTTCCCCTCTCCTTTCGGAGGCACATTTGGTATTTGTTTTGAATCCTGGCCGATTTTCAGCTCGGAGAACCTGATTGCGGAGACTCACTTGATATTCCGAAGGCGTTATTTTAAGATGAAACAATGTAAATTCTGATGGGGGTGGCAGATGGCTGGCAGTTCACTGTTTGGCAAACCAACTGGTATGGTATGTTAGAAAGTCGGAGCAGCAGGTAGTACAGCTCAATTTGAAACGACCACAGATGCTCGGAGAGGCGCGGGGGAAGGGCGCAAGCTGGTCAGGAAATTAAGAACAGTAGTCAGAGCTCACAGGGGGAAAAAAAAAAAAGAAAAAGAAGGGGAGGGGAAAAAAAAATAATCAGGAAAAAAAATAAAAATAAAAATGACATTAATTAGCTGAAAGTTTTTCTTCTCCCAGTCAGCACTTTTTTTGGATGCGAGTTACGGGAGATGAGAGCGAGCCCGTCGCGATTGGGTTGAGGGCTCCTTTCTGATGGCTTTGGAGCTTTTGCCTTTGAGGGGGTGGGTTTATACAAGCCTTGTGATGCTCTCCACATGGGGATGGACCTCACCTGTGTGGTCCCAGGGGGCCCGGTGCTTGCTGGGGCATCCGTGAGGATGGATCAAGCATTAGGTGGGACTTGGTCTTGGAGGTCTTTCCCAGCCTTAATCACTGAACCATTGAATCAGAATGGTTTGGGTTGGAAAGGGACATTAAAGCTCATTCAGTTCCACCCTCACCATAGAAAGGGACATCTCCCACTACCCCATGTTGCTCCAAGCCCCATCCAACCTGCCCTTGGACACTTCCAGGGATGGGGCAGCCACAACTTGTGGAACTTTCACAGGGAAGAATTCTTTCCTAATATCTAATCTAAACAACTCTCTGTCAGTGTGAACCCATTCCCCCTTTCTCCTGTCATTCCAGGCCCTCGTAAAGAGTCTCCCTCCATCTTGAAGGCTCCCTTCATGTGCTGGAGAGGGCAACTATGTCCCCCTGACACCTTCCTTTTCCCAGGCTGAACAATCCCAATTCTCTCAGCCTTTCCTCTAAATAACCTCTGGACTCACTCCAGCAGCTCCATGTCCTTCCAGTGCTGTCGTTCCCAGGGCTGGAGGCAGCTCTGCAGGTGGGACCTCACCTGGTGGGAGGGCAGAGGGACAGAATCCCCTCTCCCTATGATTCTGTGGTGTCTGTCCCCATGAGATTCCTGCAGAAGACATGTGCCCTCCCCAACACCTGCTCTGCTGGGAGAGGGGAGTGCTCGTCACCCGCTGTCGGTGCCTTCCCAAATTGGCAACTTCAGTGGGATGAGTCGCCCTTTGGAGCAGCCCAGCTTCCTGCACTCCCGCAGGCTCTGGAGCTCGGAGGAAGTGTCTCACTTCGTGGTGGCTAAAAGTAGCTGTGCTGGATCCTGATGCAAAGGGTGGGAGATTTAAACCCGTGGAGAAAAGCTTTACGCCTCCCCAGCTCGGCTAAGTCGGTGCCAGAGGCCAGCTGGCACAGCCTGGCCATGCCCGTGCTCTTCTGAGCTCCAGAAGTGAGTAGCAGCATCCAAACTGCCTTTTGGGAATGCTGTCTGGGAGGTGCCAGCTCCCAAAGTGTGCTTGGGAAGTGCCTGCAAAGTTTACCGGGGCCAAAACCGCACCAGGAACGGCCAAACGAGAAGAACTTCCCTGGAAGTGTCCCAGGCTAGGCTGGATGGGGCTTGGAGAAACCTGGGATAGTGGAAGGTGTCCCCGATGATCCTTAGAATCCCTTCCAACTGCCAACATTCTGTGATTCCATGCCGATGGTTCCCTGAAGAGCAGCACCCTCAGACCCATGCCCTGGCCATGTTTACCAGCACATTATCAGCACAAATGTTTTCACCACATTAACGAAGCCACAGGTTGCAGCCCCACGAACCCCTCCAGACCCACCCAAAATGCATGCCCACAGCACCACGTCACCAAGCCTGGGAGGTCTAAAAACCCCATCCTTGCACATCCCTCCAAGGAAGGATCCTGGTTGATCTCGTTGCATGAGCAGTTGGGTAGAACAAGGCTAGGTAGAAGCATGGAATCACAGAATCATTTAGGTTGGAAAAGCCTTCCAAGGTCACGGAATCCAGCCATCCACCACCACTAACCCATGTCCCCAGGTGCCACATCTACATGGCTTTTAAATCCCTCCAGGCATGGGGATTCCACACTGCCCTGTGCAGCCTGTTCCAATGCCTGACCACCCTTTCAGTGAATAAATCATTCCCAATATCCAATCTAAACTTCCTCTGGCACAGCTTGAGGCCCTTTCATCCCGTTCCCACCTACACAGATAACACACAGGGAAGCTCTCCTGTGAAAATACCTGCAGGGTCAATCTGCTGTCAACCACCGGTCTTGACCTCCCCTCAACCTTCCCACAAGCAAATAAGACAAACTGGTTTGGAACACACCCTTCAATCCCTCACAGCCTGCAGGTCAGAAGGAGCATTAGGGAAGAACAGCTCATTACAATGTAGTCCATGAAGTCACTGGACTCCAAAACTCTGGGTCCACGTTCAAGTTTTCCAACATGACCACGAAGTCTCCTCCAGGTATTTTTTAACCATCCTGCTGTGCATCTCTGGGTGTTAAAGAGCTTTGAGGGTGGATCAGCCAAAGAAATTCCACTCTGGAACAAGCGTCCTGAGAACATTCAATTAAGCAACCAACAAAATTAGGGAATGCCACAACTAGAGGTGCACCTGCACACTTCTCTCTGCCCCCCTAGATGGTGCACATTGAGGAGACCTTCCTTTGATCTTGCATGGGGCTTGGAGCAACCTGATCTACTGGAAGGTGCCCTGCCCATGGCAGGAGGTTGGAGTTGGATCATCTTTAAAGTCCCTTCCAGCCCAAACCAGTCTGGGATTCAACGTTCTCACAAAGATTTGTTCTGATCCAACTCCTCTGAAATGAACCAAGTTATTCGCAGGAGGAGAATTTGGTTTTTAAAGCAATTCTGCTGTTTTCTGCTCTCTGTAATTTCATGAACCTCCCTCCACCATGGTTTGTTTATAAGAGGAGGCAGCATTCCTTCATGGCACACTCACTCTGTTGAACATCATCTTAATCAACTTGAAATGATCTTTCTTCCCTCTAAGGTACGTATTTCAGTATTTTAGCAAGCCCATCGTGCTACACAGAGCTCTCCAAGCCCTTCCTGCACACAATTCATGGAAATGAAGCAGTTAAGCACAAAAGCAATATACCTGTGAACACACACAAATTGCAGACTGGCAGATGAGGCAATTAGATAGAGTTAATTTATAGGGAAAAAAAAAAAAGGGCAGGAATGCTGGATATTTCCTCCGATGTACATCAGTATTCTACACCCTTGCACATGTAGAACATTCTGTGGGAACACTGGATTGCTTTGCTAATGCCATGCTGTATTTTTTTCTTAAAGTTGTAGGAAATACATAGAGAGGGCACTGTATTCCTTGGAAGCCAGTCTGCAATGAGGAAATTAAAGATCACCGTGAACCAAAGTCAGGCAGGGAAAGTATTAGGGCCTGTCAACTGCTTTAATGCCCCAAATGATTCCTGAACGTTGAGATGTTGCTGCAAGTTCTTTGCTTTAGTTATTCAGGGAATTTCGGAGGTACTGGCACCTCGAATTAGAGAGCCATAAAAAGTGCAGATTATTGTTTAACAGCTGGGGGAAAGGAGCAATTCACCTCCCCCAGCTTCAGGCACAGGAGATTGCTGCAGAGACAGGAGGCAATGCCATGTGTCCAAGTCCCAGCCTGCAGAGCCCTTCTCTCTCCATTAACTCCAGCAGAGGCAGGGACAGACCAGCTGGCTGAGTTACCTACCCAGATTTGCCTCATTTTTACCCTTTTCTTTTTTTTTAAAGCTGGAGGCAAAGCAGGGGTTTATTGCACCACATTGACCAGCAATAAACACCATAAGCATCGCTACTGCCCATTCATCTGCAGCACTGAGAAGCTCAGAACTCCTCCCACGCATCCCCTGCTTCCCACTGGCTCCCAAATAAACCACTCAGGTCATCTCCTGAGTGTTGCAGCACCTTTGAAAGGCCTTGCCTTAAAGTCTAACGCTATCAAATTTCCTTTCTGGGATCTGGAAATAAACATAAAGCCATCACTGCTAACATTTGTGAATGACACAAAGTTTGACATCATAATAAGTGTTGAGGAGAGCGAGGTGGCCATAAAATCAGCTCAGATTCCTTCGTACATTAGGCTCAATCAGCAAACCCATATTTTAATACAGACTTATGAGTCTGTGTTCAGCTGGGAAGCAGGAAAGCAGGAATGGAGAGAACAAAGGATTACATAATGGAAAACAGCATCTGAAAGTAATTTAGGGGTCACAGTAGCCTAAAAGCTTAGCACTAGGATCCCATTAGGATGCCGTGATGGAAAGCACTAATGCAATTCGTGGACATGTGCACAGCAGAGGAGGAGTAGGAGGAGAGAGTGACTTGATTTTCATTTACAGCAGCATGGAGACTAATGCTGGAATATTAAATCCACTCCTGCCAACCTCGGTTTTAAAGGATGTTGAAAAACCGGCGACGGCGTAAGAAAGATTTACAGTAGGAATGTCAGCACTGCAGAGCATGTGTCTGGTGTCCAGGGAGGCTGCCTTCAAATTCTGCATGTCCAGGAAGCACAGATTATCACAGGATCACACAATGGGTTGGGTGGGAAGGGATCTTACAGCTCATCTCATTCCACCCCCCTGCCACGGGCAGGGACACCTTCCACTGTCCCAGGTTGCTCCCAGCTCCATCCAGCCTGGCCTGGATCACTTCAGCTGTGATAAATTTTCCTCTGGCAAAAGGAAAAGTGATTGATCCATGCACAGAGGGGAATTGATGAAAATGTCTAAGATGAAAACATCCCCAGCACTGCTGAATTGGGTGAATGAGGATTTGATCTGTCCCAGAGCTCGGGGCTTCATCAATATCTGACCGTCAACATTTTAAAGCGACACTTAATGAGGCAAATTAAAAACTTAATGTTACGTGGATAAAGATGATTAGAATCAAATTATGTTCATCAAAAGAAACTGCCTCTGAAAATGAATTCCTTAAATGTCCTGAGGAAATCAGGGCTGCACCTGGCTCGGGGCAACCCTTGGGATCAACCCAGGCTGGGGATGAACAGATGGAGAGCAGCCCTGGGGAGAAGGATTTGAGTGGTGGTTGGGGAGAGGCTGGACATGCCCCCCATGGGCACTGCCAGCCCAGAAACCCCCAATATCCTGGGCTCACCCACAGCTGGGGAGGGGGGGATTCTGCCCCTCTGCCCCCCGAGGTGAGACTCCACCTGCAGAGCTGCCTCCAGCCCTGGGAACAACAGCACAAGGACCTGGAGCTGCTGGAGAGAGCCCAGAGGAGGTACCAACATTGTCAGAGGGATGGAGAACCTCTGCTAGAAAGAAAGGCTGAGAGAATTGGGATTGTTCAGCCTGGAGAAGAGAAAGCTTTGGGGTGACCTAAAAATGGCCTTCCAGTACCTGAAGGGAACCTGCAAGAAAGATGGAGAGGGACTGTTTACAAGAGCCTGGAGGGACAGGACACAGGGAATGGCTTCCCACTGCCAGAGGGCACGGGTGGATGGGATATGGGGAAGGAATTCTTCCCTGTGAGGGTGGGGAGCAGCTGGGATAGAATTCCCAGAGAAGCTGTGGCTGCCCCTGGATCCCTGGAAGTGTCCAAGGCCAGGTTGGATTCACTTGGAGCAACCTGGGATAGTGGGAGGTTTCCCTGCCCATGGCAGGGGGTGGAATAGGATGATATTTAAGGTCCCTTCCTACCCAGAGCATTCTATGATCCCATGATCTATAACCTGCAGCTGACTTGCACTGACCTGGACAGACTGACCACACCAGGATGAAGGTGGCAGAACATCTCCAGGGACACTGGATCATACAATCCAGGGAAAATCCCTTGGTCCTAAGGGAAGAATTGAGTTTGAGATGGAGACACCTACACCGAGGTGTCTGCATGTCTGGGTCTTCACAGAATCATGGAATGGTTTGGGTTGGAAGGGACCTTAAAGATCATCTTGTTCCACCCCCTGCCATGGGCAGGGACACCTCCCACTAGCCCAGGTTGCTCAGATGTCATGTCAGGTGTCTAAACTCCCTGTATAATTAATGAAAACCTAATCACAGGAGACAGGAGGAATTCCACTCTCCCTGAGTAGACATCTGGTCACCTGCCCAGCTCCCTGGATCCCACAGGCTCTCCTGACCAGTGCCCAGGTGGTCCCCAAAGGGAGGCACTTCAATGCAGAAGCAGCATCTCCCCAGAGATGCCAGTCCAGAAGGTAAAAGTTTAAAACCTGATTTAAATCTGGACAGAACAAAACACCAGGATATTGAACCAAAGGAATCCAGAGCTACCCTGAGTGGGAGCACATACCAAAGGAAGCTGGAGGTGTCAAAACCCACTGAGGTGAAGGATTTTGAAGGATCCTGGACAGAAATAAATGCAAGCCAAAGAAGTGGTGCCTGTTCCACTGTGTTCTGTGGTAGCACATTCACCCTGATACCTCCCTGGAGACTCCTGAATAGACCCCTCTCTTTTGGTAAAGAGTGTCAGTCATTCCTGGTCCAGCATTCCCAGGAGCCACCCAGAAATCCTTTCCCTCTGCTTTTAGAAAACCCCAAGATTGCAGAGCTGTCCATCAATGGTTTCACATGTGAAGGAAACACTGGGGAAAGGATGAAATACCAAATAAATTCTGATTATCTACAGAAAAAGGACCAGGTGATACTGTCTGCAACAACATAAGACTGAACTCTGAAGGCATGACATATTCTCTAGTAACTGTATTTTTAGTTGGCCCTTTGCTCCAGTAATTCATAATAAACTCAGAAATATGCGGAACTTGAATATTATGCTGGGAAAATGCTGGATTTTGTCATGGACATCTGCCTACCTTGGGGTTTATTAGATGAGAAAGAAAATGTTTTACATGAACGAGAGCATTTGCTTTTCTTTCTGAGACTTGCAGAGTTCCAAAACTGCTTTTAAAAAAATCTAAATTAAATTGTTTGTCAGAAATCAGGTTCCTCCTCTTCACGCTGTCACCTCTAACAGAGAAAACACATCCATTAGGTTTCCTTCTTCCCCTTTTTTTTTTTTAAGATGTCTGCATTCAAAAGTAAAGAGAGGCTGAAAACACGGAATATTTTCCCCCCAGTTAGGAAAGCACAGGCTTTGAAGAGTGTACCCTGGGACACTGAGTGTTGGAAAAGTTGTTTCCCAAGGGGTAAAGAAGAGAGAGAGGGGATGAAGGAAGAAGGATTTCCTAAACAGGATTAAAAGAACAATTTTTTATGGGAAAGAAATCCCAGAATGGTTTGGGTTGGAAGGGACCTCAAAGCTCCTCCAATTCCAACCCCTGCCATGGGCAGGGACAACTCCCACTCTCCCAGGTTGCTCCGAGCCCTGTGAATTTTCTGGTGAGACAGGATGAACCCTTTGTTTTCCTATAAATTCTCTATTCCCTATTTAAGATAGACATTAAAAGAAAGGGCTGATCATCACCAAAACAGAATTATTTCTGTTGCTCTTAGGTTTCAGGGCTCTGTCCACCTTCACTCTTTTAGGAGAAGGCTAATAGGCTTCTCTCCTATTTTACACCAATCTCGAGCAACACCCTCTGCCTTTAACACCTCCCCCTAAAAAACCCATCACCCCCAAACCCATTACCCTTTTGCAGGAAGTCCTTTGCACTGTCACCTAAACCAGCACTGCAGGAAATAAAAAGAAATAGAGTTTCAGAAGGTTCTCATAAGATAAAAGGATTTCCCTTCTGAGCCAAACCCAACACACACAGCCCCCCATCCTTCAGAGAGACACAGCACAGCCCCTGGGAGCTCGAAATCCCCTCTCTGTGCCCAAAATGCAGAGTTCCCTCTCCTGCAGACCCAGCCAAGGCCCAGCTTTAGTGAAGGCTCAAAGCCCACCAGATGCAGGTGACAACCAAGTGCCACGTGGGCAGGTGACAGAGAAGTGAAGTGCCCAGGACACGGGGCTGAGCTTCAATTCCAATTTGCAGACTCCCTGCAAACCCCAGGGAAGGGATAAATTGCCTTCCCTGCTGCTAGTCATGCCATGCACTTGCAGGAGATTTTTCTCTTGATTTAGTCTTTTAGAGAGAGACAGAGTTTAAAAGTCCAGAGTCAGCACCTGCTTTTTGCAATTGGGGCATTTGTAACAGCCAGGCAATGGCCAGAGGCTGGGAATTACTCTGAAAAGTAGAGCTAGTAGGAAAGTTCCTTCCTTTCACAAAAAAAAAACCCAGATCAAATCAAGCAGAAGAATCACATTTTAATCTATTCTTACCCCACTGATTTTTTTAACTGTCATGAAAAAAAAAAAAACCAAAATCCAGATAATGGCTGTTTATACAGCACATACACACACCCATATGTCAACATATAGATACACCATCAAGAGTCTAAAATGGGTTTTTTGAGAGGCATCTCTACCCAGAGATAAAAAAAATCATCCTAACAAGACAATTTCCCTCAGTTAAACACCACATTTTTGGTCAAGAAATATTTCTGTGCAAAATTTTCAGGGAACTCTAATTTAGGTCTCTAATCTGCTGATGGTTCAAATCCTTTCCAGTTTCTTTTTCCTGGAAATCTAATCTCCATATGTAAAAAGGCATAATAAGCCTTTTCTTTCAGAGAATGAGCCTGGAGCTGAAAGATTGAAATTTGAATCTCAGAAGCTGTAGCTGCTCCATCCAAGACACTGTTCATGGTGAGTGGAGAAACACACAGTTTGCCTTTCCTGGTGGAGGATTCGGGGTTGACACCATTCCAGCATTTTTTCCTTGTGAAAAGGTGGGGAAAGAATGGGGTGCACAGAGGAATTGCTGTAATTTCAGTGTGAATCCATGACTGCACTCTCTGATTGTGAAGGGAGAAGAGAAGGATCCAGGGAGAACTTAGAGCCCCTTGAAGAGCCTGAAGAGGTTCCAGGAGAGCTGGAGAGGGACTGGGGCCAAGGGATGGAGGGACAGGACACAGGGATTGGCTTCCCAGTGCCAGAGGGCAGGGCTGGGTGGGCTATTGGGAAGGGATTGTTGGGTGGGAGGGTGGGGAGGGGCTGGGCTGGAATACCCAGAGAAGCTGTGGCTGCCCCTGGATCCATCCCTGGAAGTGTCCCAGGCCAGGTTGGGTTCCCTTGGAGCAACCTGGGCTAGTGGGAGGTGTCCTTGCCATGGCAGGGGGTGGAACAAGGTGAGCTTTAAGGTCCCTTCCCACCCAAACCATTCCATGAATCTCTGGCTGTGCCAAGTGACTCTCCCAAAATAAAACATCTGCAAACAGCTGCTCCCCTGTGATGTCCAACTCCTGCAAGTGCTGTGAGGCCACAGCACCAGCACAGCATAAAAGCACAGAAAGCCAGGGCTGTGTTCTAGAAAATGCCTGAATTATGTTTGCATAAGACTTTGACAAACAGAATTAATACATAAAAAGTGAATGAAGTCATGTCTCTGCCACCGAGCTGCAAATCCAATCTGGTAAGGACACAAAAGGCGAGTTCTTTTCTTTTCTTTTCTTTCCTTTCCTTTCCTTTTCGTTTGCAGCTTTTATTTTTAACCTTAGGAAATGAAAACAGTTTACATCTATTCCTATAAGGACTGCCCAAGCACAGGAGAACATACTCCTTAGAGAAGAAATCAGTCTGCATTCTTTTTGTTCTTTGCTTATAAAAACTTCTGGGTTATTGAAAATGTGAGGGCAGCACAAGAAAATAAAAGGTATTAATGCATCTCTTTGTATCTGGAAAGACATAATGCCAACCATGTTCCCTCTCTCTCCACAAAGAATCCCCCTGGAAAGTTCTGGGTTTATATTTCTATGTATATACTCTTGAGAAATGCATTTTCAGAGACTTTTGGGCTGGATGTCATGAAATCAAAGTGAAAATGATTTCAATAACATCGCCCTGAGCCTTCCCATTGTGGTGGCAGGGAAGCATCCCCTGTTAAAGGACTTACAGGGAGCTGAGCACCTATTTAGACACCATTGTAAATGAAGACAATGCATTTATTTCATTGCTATGGTTACTAAATCAAGCCTGAAGTGCAGAAATATGGTTCAGAGGGGAAAAAAAGGATGACGGAAAATAACTGATACATGGCTTTCGACGTGCACGAGGAAGATCAAACAAACAGGCTGCACAGTTTAAGAGACAATTAATTATCAGAACTTTCACAACACATTTGATCTGATCTCGTTGTCACCTGATTGCAGCCATTCTCAGACCGGGGCTATCTCGCCCTCCTCACTTGGCCCCATCTTGCCTTTTGTGCCACTGCTGGGCTGGGAGAAAAGCTGCTGCTTTTCATCTGTGACACCGGGAAAATGATGTATCCCTGCAAGGCTAAAGGCTCTGTGGGGTGTTTTCTTCTGGGTACAGAGCTGGGCTGGGACAGACCCTCTCCCCCTCCTCCTCCTCCTCCTCCTCCTCCTCCTCCTCTGTGACATCTCTGCAGGGTCCCCTTGGCACAAATGGGCTCGTGGCTGTGCCAAAGGGCTGCTCACACCCAGCAAACCTGGTGGCAAATGCTCATCTCAAATGTCTGGACACAACTCAGAATGTTTCCTGGGGTGATTTCATACAATCATGGAATGGTTTGGGTAGAAAGGGATCATCCATGGGCAGGGACACCTTCCACTAGCCCAGGTTGCTCCAAGCCCTGTCCAACCTGGACTTGGACACTGCCAGGGATCCAGGGGCAGCCACAGCTTCTCTGCCCAACCTGTGCCAGGGCCTGCCCACCCTCCCACCCAGCAATCCCTTCCCAATATCCCACCCAGCCCTGCCCTCTGGCACTGGGAAGCCATTC
>JAWWTY010000106.1:113793479-113806177 GCA_035222235.1 Margarornis squamiger
CCCTTCCCAATATCCCACCCAGCCCTGCCCTCTGGCACTGGGAAGCCATTCCCTGTGTCCTGTCCCTCCATCCCTTGACCCAGGTCCCTCTCCAGCTCTCCTGGAGCCCCTTTAGGCTCTGGAAATGCAGAAGGTCAGAGGACTAAAGGGTCACAGCTTTCTTCAAGCGACACAAGATCCCTGAGTTCCCCATCCAGCCCACACAAGCTGACAACTTACTCCTGCCCAGCAGGTTTGATTTGGACTCTTCCCCACCAAAGGGAGCAGATTTAGGCCAGAGAGGTGATCCAAAAGTACCAAGGTCAGATGAGTTGCCAATAGCAATGGTCAGCATCACATTGTAGTGCTTTGAAATGCCTTTTACATATTGGCTGAGCAGGTTGTTTAAAAGGTTTTCTGACCAAACCTGAAGAGAACTAATGGCTGAGACTATAAATCCCTCTCTCCTTTCTTTAATGACACACAGTCAACAATTTAATTCCGCTCACTCTCTCGCTGGCTCCAGAGCTGCCAGTCAAATTGTGTTTGGTTCACAGGAGCCTCATCAGAACAATTCCAAATTCAAGGCTAAAAACGCTGCTCTCAAACTCCTGGGCAAAGAGGATGGGAGGCAAAGGGATGACACTCCGAGACAGGATGTACAGAAGGCAAGATTAATCTACCTGACATTCTGCTGCTGACTCCTCCAAGCAAATCCAAACAAATCCAGGGCAGCACTTGCAGAAACAGCCTCTCTGTTATTTGGGCAAAGCCAGGAACTCGGCCACTGCGTGCCCTTGGCACCAAGAGAAATCTCTTTGCCACAGCCGATTAGGAAGAGATCTGATTAATTAGGACTTCTTCATCCTTCTCTTCTGACCAACACACAGCACTAGATTATTTAACACATTAAATGGAGTTGTTCAGCTACGCTGCCTCAAAGAAGGGCTCTTATGGAGCCACTGAGTGAAGCCAAGAAGATCCAGATGGAAGGAAAGCATTGAAATGAACGCTGTTCCCACACAGCCCAGTGGGAGGGCACAGCTGTACCCCAGGCATGTTCTGCAGGGGCACAGGCTGGCTCTGCCCTGCCACTTAATATTGTGCCATGACTCCATGACTGGCATCGCTCCGTGACGTTGGCATGGCATGTGACACTCGTTGTCCCTGTGGAATGTGTTGGAAACCCCCAAAGGGACTGGGAAGCCTGAACTTTGCTGGGTTTGTTGGGGCTGAGCCTATTCAGACACCAAGGGGATGTAGGAAAGGCCACGTCCTACTCCAAAAGGGATGCACAGAATCAAAGGAGAGAAAAGAGGGAAGGATGGAATAACAGTAATAACAAGGACAATAAGCTGAATAAAATTCCTTCTTTTTATTCTCTGCCACAGCTTCGGAAAATAAACAGGAATAGAAACAAGGCAAGGGCAGGTCTATGGAAATAACCTTGTTGCATCCACTGCAGCCCCCTGAGATCTCCACTCCCAGAGATCAGTGGTTCCAAACTCTCCCTTGGAAAGCAAAAGGGAACCTGTCTAAGCCATCTCAGTGAAAAACAAACTGGAAATCTCCTGGCTGAGGTGTTTGTGTCTGACTGAGCATTCCACCCCACCACGTGATCTCCATGGAATGGAAGCAGCTGCCTCATGGATTGCAGGAAGGAAAAGTGGAGAGCAAACTGCAGGATGGATGAGGCACAATGAGCTCTGAGGCTGGGACTTCTGCTGGGTGAGACTTTGGGGTGCTCTGGGCTCACAGCAAGGGCTTGGGAAGCTTTATGTGTCTTTGTGGCACTCAGGGACATGGTTTGGAGGTGAACACGGTGGTGCTGGGTTTTGGTTGGACTTCATGCTCTTAGAGGGCTTTTCCAACCCTAAGGATTCTGTGATTCTGCCTTCTCAAGACAATACAAAGTCAAGTGGTATGATGAACGTTGACTTCTCTGCACCTGATCTTCATCTTTGATGAGGCTTGTTGGGAACTTGCTGCAGATGCTGTGCCAAGAAGCCATAAAGTGAATAGAATCATGGAATATCCTGAGTTGGATCCCACAAGGATGATTCAATCTAACCCCTGACCCTACACAGACACCCCAACAATCCCACCCTGACCCTCAGAGGATCATCCAAATACTCCTTGACCTCTGGGAGCTTTGGGGCTGTGCCCACTGCCCTGGGGAGCCTGGTCAGTGCCCACCAGGCTCTGGGGGAAGGACCTTTCCCTGAGCTCCATCCCAAATGTCCTCTGGTACAGCTCCAGCCATTCCCTCAGCCCCTAAGTACTTTAAGCAGCATGCAGGTGATACAAAGAGCATCAGAACCCAGAACATTTTTAGCATCCAGGATCCAAAAACTCAAAACCTGAAACTTGACGATGCTCAAGGGGGAAGAGCGACCCTCCAGAGAAATAAATCAGTGTTAACCTTAAAACATCTTTTAGTAGGAGATGACAAAGAACCACCTTGTCCTAGGGAAGAAGTTACTTGAAAAAGAATCTATTAGAGCCTGAAAGTCACTCAATATCTTGCTTAAAGGAGCAAGGAATGTGCGTTTCTCTTCCTAGAGGTGCCCAAAGGAGCAGCCAACGAAGAAATGTGCAAAGACTCCAGTACAAAGTACTGAAAAAAGAGGCGTCTTTGGAAGGTAAACTCGATTTCCCAAAGGGGATGAGTAAGCAATCATTTCCCTGGCAGGCAAATGAAAGCCAGGAGGAGCTTTCAAAGATGTCATTCACAAAACTGCCCTTAATGGGAGAGCAGAGTGACTGAATCCAGGCAGGAAATTAAGCCAACGGAGCAGGGCCGGTCATTTTGATGAGGGAAGTCAAAGAGAAGAGAGGAAGGAAACAAGGGGGCCGTGCAGCTCCGTTCCCTCTTTCACTGGGGCCCATTAATCCCAGTCATTTAAGAGCCTGATGAAAAGAGTGGGAACCTTGAAAGAAAACACAACTTTTTTTTCAAAGGCATAAAATTCTGAGTTTCTGAGATTTTTTTATTCTTTCCAAATACGTCAAAATACATCCCAGCAGGACGGACAAGCTTCTGCTACGTGGATTATGCAGGGATGGGGGGTATTGTCATGGAAACATGATCTTTGTTCAGAAGTGATCGCTGCTCTCCCTCCAGGTATTAATAATAGATTTTGTTCAACTTGTTTTTTTGTATTAAGACTATGGACCCGAATCTTCTCCTGTCTCCTGGGTGGATTTCGTGTTGGTTTTCAGCTGGCTCATTCCTCATTTACAGGCTGGCTGCAGCAGTGGCCCACGGAAAAGCCAGAACCCACAGGAAAAACTGCCCTTCAATCCCCACCCAGGGACTGCACCTGGCTCAGGAAGGAGACACCACATCCCATGTCTGGCAAGGATGGATCAAACTTTTAGGCAAAGAGACAGAGGATATGTGACACATGCAAAGAGCACAACACACCTCAAGCTATCTAATAAAGGAAATGAAATGGGATCGTCCTCCAGAGACTTGGGCTTGGGCATTTACAAAAGGTTTCTAAGCCCCCTTTAAAGACAAGAAAGTCTTACCTCAGGATAGAGTTCATAGAATCATGGAATATCCTGAGCTGGAAGGGACCCACAAGGCCTCCAACTACAACTTCCTTTTCCAAAGTTTTCACCAAAACACTCTGAAATCTGCTCCACAAGTGGAAACCCCCCTTGACTTCCACCGGTGCAGACCCAGAAAACCTGAGACAGGCTGCTTGGATTTATTCCTTGGTTGCATCCCTGTGGCTGCCCCCTCAGGATGCAATATGGAAACACTCAGAGACACAGAGCTATTTAGTCATTTCTGCACACACAGTAGTCGGGGTGACAGGTACCATCACTTCAGATTGGCACCCCAAAGGCTCCTCAAAGTGTCACCAACGAGCCTGGGCACAGTTTTACAACAGAGCTAATTTTAAAAAGAGTCAAATCTACAGCGGGCCACCCTCCTCTTCCTCCCTCCAGCCTGGAGCCCCCCAAAGCCTGGCTCTGGCTGTTTCCCTGATCCCTGGAGCTTGATGCATGTTTGATTCACAGACTGCAGCATGTCTGCACCAGATGGCCCCGAGTTAATGAACACAAACTCATCACTTTTACTCACGAGGGAAATGTGCAGCTCAATCTGATTTGTACTCGACAACTAAAAATATTTTAGTATTTTTAGGGAGCGTTTTACTGTTACAAAATGGCATTTTGAGGAAAGCAGTAAAAGAACACAGCCTACCCAACAAATGTACTTTCCACAGATGAAGAACAGCACTGCTGCCTTCTCCCTTTCTCATCCCAGCTAAGTTAACATATTCCCAAACCTTCAAACTGCAAACAGGGGAACCTGTAGGGTCTGGGCCTCTTCAGGAACCATTAAGCCATTGGCAAAAACCCTCTGGAGTTTGCTGGGAGCAGGATTGGGATGGGGGTTTGTTACCTCAGCAGGTTATGGCCCCATCAGAGGACAAAGGGAATGCCTGGCAAACACCAGAGGCTGTGGTAATTTATACTGGCTAATGATTGTTCTGAGTGGGGTCACCGTGACTGTGGAGTCCCAGAATGGGTTGGGAGGGACCTTCAAGCTCATCTTGTTCCACCTCCTGGGACACCTCCCACTATCCCAGATTTCCACAGCAGTGCACAAGATGGATGAGGATATAAACCACACAAGCCCCAGCATTCTTCTGCCACAATAGGAGGAAGGAAGTTTTCCTTCAAGCAACCGAGAGACCCTCGTGAACAAACAAAACCCAGCCCCCCCAGCCTGGAACCCAAACGTGGATTATTTGCTTCCCTTGGAGTCAGCAGGCACCAAGTCACGACTGCAAACACAAGGCAGGAGCCACGTTCCCAAAATTTAAAGGGATCTTGATTTCCCTTTTCATTCAAAGAGCTGTTGGGCACGCCAACATTTTAATGGGATTTTGGCCTGGAGTGACTTCCTGACTAATGTCAAGTTTGTGGTTTTACACAGAATTGTTTAGTCTGGAAAAGCCCTCCGAGACCATGGAGTCCAACCATCCCCCAGCACTGCCAAGGCCACCACTGACCCGTGTCCCCAAGTGCCACATCCACAGGGTTTTTAAATCCTTCCAGGGATGGGGACTCCACCACTGCCCTGGGCAGCTGTGCCAGGGCTGGACAACCCTTTCACTGAATAAATTATTCCCAATATCCAACCTAAACCTCCTCTGGCACAACTTGAGGACACTTCCTCTTGTCCTGTCACTTGTTGCCTGGGAAAAGAGAGCGAGAAGGTCCCCTGAGCCTCCTTTTCTCCAGGCTGAGCCCCCCCCCAGCCCCAAAGTAGAAGACAAACCCATCATGTGTGCAATGAGGGTCATTCCCACAGAGCACATGGACCCTCTTGGGGCCCTTTTTACCTCTCTGACCACAAATGTTCCCAACTCCCTCCATCTCCATGGCACACTGGTGACAAATTTATGTAGTTATTAAAGAGCAAAGTACCAACACAACACCAGCTCATGTGAAGATCAGTGTCAAAAAGGATATTCCCAATGGTTGAGCTGAAAACAACAGAGAGAGGAAAACCAGAGGATGCTGCGAGGCCATTGTGGTCTCCTAAACAGTGGAAGAATTAATTGAGGGAAACCCACATGAAGGTCCCATTCATCACTGCAGGAAATCCCAAACCAGGCATTGCTTTGCTTCCTGCTCTTTGTGCTGCCTCAGTCAACCTTCTTCCCTGCACTAAAATCTAGGGAATATTTGCTTTTGGCCATGAAAGCTTCTCAAGGAAGGTTCTACCTCCCATCAGGGGATAGTGCTGTGTCAGGGCAGGAGATCCCATCTCACCAGGATCATCCAGGAACCAGGGCTGGGGAGGAAAGTCACAGCCATCAGAAACTGGGCAGGATGCACAAATCCTCCCATCCTCAGGATATCTCTCTCCTTGCAAACACACACACAAAACACCAAATCATTTTTAAATTCCCACAAGCAAGCACATAGACCTTGATAATCTTCATATTTTCTAAGAAAAGCCATTTTTTTTCTGACCTGCCTCACAGAGTCTATAAAGTGTAATAGAGATATAGGAAATATATCTGTTTTACTCAACTGAGGCACTCAAAACTCAATTTAGAATGAAATACTGATTGTGACTTTACTACCCTAATCATTCCTGCTTGTATGCATTGAGATGCACTGAAGTTTCAACCTGAACACGTTCTCTGTCTGCAATTCCTTCATTCAGACTCCCCTAAGGACCCAAATGGCTCAAGCAAGTGCACCTTCATCTTCATCACGGTCTTCAAGGCCCCATCCAACCCGAACCATTCCATGATCCCACAAAGTTCCTAACATTTTATCCCTGATTGTAGCCCTCTTGCAGTGCTGGGCTGGTGTCTGTGTCACCAGGAAACCTCAGCACACGTTTTCGAGGCAGATTTCCCTGCTCACCTTCTCATTCTTTCCTCACTCCCCTCCCTCTTAAACAAATCACATCTCAGACTATGCCATGCCCCATTAAAAATAGCCATGCAGCCCTTTCCATGCATAATTCATCCTGCCTGTATTTCCAGTCAAGGCGTCTTCGCTTTGCAAGTGCAAAGTGACAATTCTTGCAGATTTGGGAAATAATCTTTTACATCTGTTCCAAGCTCACAGACACCATTTGGCAAGTGTTAAAAAACCCCCATGTAGGACCAGGACTGTTTGGTTAGAAGAATCCCTGATCTAAAGTCTGCAGGAAAAGGAAAAAAAATAATAAAAATAAGAGATGACTTGGGTGTTCTTTCCTTCTAACAGAAATGGTTTCATTTTCCAGCCGTTTATTCCTTTCTCTGTGTGACACCCTCTTTGTTCCTCGCTCCCTTCTCTTCCTCGTGGCTCACAGAAACACAGAATATCCCCAGAACCATCGAGTTCAACTCCTGTCTCTGCACAGGAATCCCACCATGGGCCTGAGAGCATCACCTCACTGGATCCTCTTGTTTTGCAGATTTTGGTGTCTGGTTTTTTTATTTTATTTGGAGTTTTTAATGCTGATGCTTTCTTATGCCAGACCCAGAGTAAGCTTCAATTCCTGCTCAGGCTCTTGTGCCCTGTTCACGTAGCCCGACTCCCTCGGGCCTCTCCCTGTCTACATTCCCTCTGCCTTTCCCACCAGCCCACGCTTTTCCATCAGCCCAGTTCAGTCTCTACCCCTGCCTTCATCTCCCATCTCCCTAATTTAGCTCTGCTTTTAAGTCTTATTAGTCCTGCCTCAGCAGCGCTGTCATAACAAAGCGGGAGCGCTCGCAGACCCCCTTGGCAGAGTGATTTAGCAGAGTGAGGAGCATCTCCCTGCATACTAATGCTGCTCTCACCAGGCTGCCCCAGCACCCTGGGGCCTGTGCTCACACTCTGCAGGCTCCCAGGGAGCTGGGAATGCCATTTGGGTGCTCGTGAGGAGTTCAGATGATGAGGGATTCACATTCCCACCAGCAGTAACTCGACTCGTTTGGATGTTTTCTCCTACTGCAACACCATCCTTTGCTCTCTCTCCACTCAAATGCTCTCCATTTGCATTCCAGCCCTTCCCTGAAAGCAATAACACGCCCCACGCCGTCCTCCCAGCTAAAGAAAGCAATATATATTTAATTAAAATGATGCTGATGCAGCAGCTGGGTTCACATCCCGCCTCTGCTGCTGCAAAGGCAGGTCAGCAAAAACATCTCCAACGCTCCGGGGGACGCCGATCCTCTGGAATTGCAAACCTTCCTGAGCATCCTCTGAGGTTGCCCCTTGAAAAGAAGAGCTCAGGACTTGGAAGGAATTTGATTTTTTCCTGGGAGAGCAGCTGGGGGGAAAACACACACTCACAGAGCGGTGGCCAGGCTGTGCCGAAGGAGTCGTGTTAAATCCTGTTGGTTTGGGTGGGAAAGGGGTGTAAAGATCATCTCATCCCAACCCACTGGAGAGCACGTGGAGGGCAGGAAAACAAGCTTCCAATTTATTTGGAGCTTTGGAGGTGAGATTCTAAATCACCTGATTTTTTGAATCCTGAACAAAACAATGGAGGGGGAAAAAACCCCACTGTCAGTGTGTCCTTTTTGAGGTTGTATTTGAGCAACTTCAGACGTGCTGGATGAACCAGATTAATTCCTCTCTTTGTGCGTTTGATGGGAATTTAACTGAAAAATGCAGCAAACCAGGGTTTGGAGCTTGTTTGCAGCATGGTCCACGGGAAAACTGTGAGAAGAGGGTAATAAAACCCCAAAATAAAGGGGTTTTTTTTCTGATCTCCCATCTCCTGGAGTTGGAAATCCCATGCCCTTTACCCATTGCCTACAGACAGACACCACATTTCGTGGTGCAGCTCGTCATGAGAGCTCAGGCTGAAGGCAATTCATTTTGCTTTTCTCTTCCTCCATTTGATGTGACTGGAAATGGTCAGAAGGATTTACATGAGCATCACTTCAATAAGCTGAAAAAAGGAGGCAAAACCCCAAGCCTCTCCTTTAGGGTCGATAAGCTTAGCCTGAAACATCAGGGAAAAAAAATCTGAGACTTCTTACGTTGCTCCACACGCACATCTTGGGTTCAAATATTGTTTCCAGATCAAAAAATGCCCAGGGGAAGCCTGAGGAAGGAAGGAGTGACAGGATGGGGTGACACCTGGAGATATGGAGGGACTTTTCAGCAGCAAACAGGGAAGAGTGACACATCCCACAGGTTTCCTCTACCTATTTTTTAGGGAAAAATGCCCGCACCAGGCGTTGGTGGGGTCATTAAATTAACTTTCACTCAGTTCTGGCCCAGAATGTGAGGTTTTTCCCAAACTTTACATAGTGAGGAGCTCGAAAGTTCCCCCATCAGCTGCAGTCCTGGCCCTAGGAGGGCTGCTAATGGGAATATATTCTCCCAAAATTAGAGTCCAGGCTTAATTAACTCAGGCTAAGGGATAATACAGCTGCCTGTTCATTTAGTGGTATTTCCACAGATTTTGTTTTCTCACCTGGAAGTGTTTTCAGTTTGGTTAAATATTCTCTTTTATCTGCAAAGCCTCAAACAAGACTGGATGTGTTTCTGGCTCTTCCTTTTAACACAGCCATGGAATCAGAGAATTATGGAATGGGTTGGGGTGGAAAGGACTTCCAACCCCCCTGCCATGGGCAGGGACACCTTCCATTATCCCAGGTTGCTCCAAGTCCTGTCCAACCTGGCCTTGGACACTTCCAGGGATGGAGCAGCCACAGCTTCTTTGGGAATCTCCTCCAGTGCTTCAGCAGCACCAGGAGATTTGATCTTCCACCTTCCCAAAGAAATGGGACAAGAAGGATGTTTCGTGAGAGATCTGAGGAGGATCCTCAACAAAATGAAGATATTTTAATGTGATGGTAACACCCTCTTTTCTCAGCTTTCCAGAAAGCTCCTGGCTAACTGCTACACGCTCGTTACATGGAAATAATATTAATTAAACAGATATATCAGTCAGGAGCAGCCCTTTTCCCTGTCTCTAAACTAGGCACAGTATAATATCCTGTAGTTCACAGCCTAACAGTGGCACATGAAAATGGAATTGCATTACCAGAGCAGTGTGATGATGAGAAAGTCATCCCATGACAAGCTGTCCCAGGATGATACTAACTGTCCCACATTATATTATTTTGGGAATAATAAACATTATAGGGAGGAAAACACGAAGCCAAAATAAGCTTGGTCATCCCACAGAGCTTGTGACAGATGGCAATTCCAGCTCTATAATCAAAGCAATAATTAACCTGGTAGGTTAAAAAAAAAAAATCAGAATCAAAGCATATTTGCAATCCAGCTCTGCACATCGGGGATGTGCTGCAACATTCAGCAGTGTCTTCATCTGAATTTCACAGGGCTCCTGCAAAAGGAAAGCTCTGCTCCTGCAGCAACCCTGGCTCACCAAGATCTAGGGCTTGTCTCAAGTGTTCGGTATCTTTGGCAAAGTGGAGCCTGAAAGTAGAAAAGAGCATCTTTTCCAAACCCTTTTGCATCCATCCACAAACTATCTGGCAGTTATTCCAAGAATACTCCTTTTTATTCCAGTTATTCAATACCTGTTTGAGATTCAGTGGCTGTTTGTGATCTGTAGTCACTTTAAAGTCAGTGGTGGCAATAAATTCTACAGCTGCAATTTCTGGTGAACTGGTTGGACTTTCTGTTTAGGTTAGCTTGTATAATTTCCATGAATATTTTTACTTATTTATTTATTTATTTATTTATTTACTTCTTCTTGGTTATTGCCTCTTTTTACACTATTTTTTTAGCAGCTTCTTCCTGGTTATTGTCCCAGTTCACATATGAGTTACTAAGGACCTAAAGGAACTTACATACATGAGGCATCTCTCCAAATTTTAGGGGTCTGTCTACCTTATATTTCACCAGATCCACTGTTATGACCTTAACTGACACATGGGAAGGGTAAAAATGAGAGAAATAAATATACATATGTGTGTGTGTGTGTGTGTGTGTGTGTGTGTACATATATATATATATATATATATATATATGACCTGCTGAATTGAGTCCAGAGGAGGCCACAGAGATGCTCCAAGGGCTGGAGTTCTGCTCTGGAGCCAGGCTGGGAATGCTGTGGGTGTTCACCTGGAGAAGAGAAGGATCCAGGTAGACCTGAGAGCCCCTCCCGTGCCTTTTCATCAGAGTATTCCCTGGCCACAGAATTTTCCTTATTTTCTGGGATCACATCTTTTTATTACATCTGACTTTGCAACCTGTGAGGTCACAGAAACAGCTGTGAGTGGTGGGACACCCCAAAACAGGTTGGACCACACTAGGTCCAGGAAACTGAATATTGACGCCCAAAGTTATGGGGTTTTCCAATCAATCTATAAATTCATAAGGGCAAGGCATGGGATGCTTGCAATGGCTTAATGTAATGGTTCAATGCAGTCCCACCTCTTTAAAATGGGGGGAAATTGAGGAGAAATGAGTTCCTAAAGAGACCTCCTCCCTTGTCACCCAGTTTGGTTTCCTGCCCCTGGAAGCTCCCACACACCATTTCATGAACTGCTGCATCAATTGTCAGATTTCTTCCCTCTTCTCTGCTGTTTGGGCAGCTGTTTCTGAACCCAGCTGCTCTAATGATTATAAACCATCTCATTTCCCAACCCAAATGTGAAGAAGGGCAATTTATGCCCACCTGGGTTTGGGCTAACATTGTTCTTCACCTTAAACAGCTTTTGCCCTCTCCCTGATATTTCCTATTTCTAGGAAAAATATACCTTTTCTTGCTCAGCTTGTTTGCTGGATAACAAATCCCAGGCTTTTATCATTTAATACCTTCTGATTCCCTGATCATCCTATTCCCCACTTTGACACAAAATAACCAGACCTACAGAGTGTCCCTCGGTGCATCACAGTGTCCCCCAGAAGTGTCCCCAGGTCAGAATCACAGAATGATTTGGAATCACGGGATGGTTTGGAGTTGGTTTGAGTTAGAAAGGACCTTTAAATCTCATCTAGTCCAACTCCCTGCCACGGGCAGAGATCTCTTCCACTAAACCAGGTCTCCCCAAGCCCCATCCAATGGTCCTACCCCTTGTCACTGCTGGGAGCACTGAAAATCTCCAAGCACCAAAGTCATGGCACTGTTTTCTCCTCAATATTGCCATGAATTTTCTCCACAGACAAAATATCACCCTTATGAGTGGGGTGGGTTGTTTAAAACACAGGCAAAGAGTATCTCTTGATTTCATCCTCCCCAAAGGAAACTCTAAGCTCTCCTCATGGACAGAAGTGATTCTTGCAGTGGAACGGCTTCATTCATGCTGGAGAACAGAGCCTGCTGAGTCATTCATTATTCACTGTGCAGCCCAAGGCCAGGCAGGGCTGGGCTCACATCCAAGGAACCAGACTCTCCTGCTCCCGAAGGTCCAGTCACGCCGAAACTGCCCCTTGGGAAGCGTCCCCTTGTCACCCCCAGGTCTCTCCTGGGGTGGCTTTGGAGCTCGTTAGCGAGACAAGGCTGAAACCATCTCATTGATGGTTTCATTGACCCCACCAGCAAGTGAGGAATGGGCACAGCCCAGGGCAGCACCTGGACCTGGGCCAGAGCCATGGTTGGCACACCATCATCAGCCTGGCTCCCACTGGATCCAGGACTGAGAAGAAGAGCCCAAAGAGGGAGCCCAAGTAGTTCACTCCACCTTAACTGCAGTTCTGTTCTGGACCTACAGTCTCCTGGTACACTGGAAGTCGCATCCAGCTGCCTAAATTCACACATTTTCATTTGATCTCCAGCTGCTCCTTCAGAAGCTTGAAGAACTTCTCCAGATCCTTTCACCATAACAGCTCCATACAAATGTCTCAGATACCCTGGGACATCTCAAGTTGCACCAGGTGCTACGTCAGTCCACCACATTTTTCCTCTGGCATCTTCTACAGGGTTATCAAGTCACTGGGCCCTTGTGTTCAAACTTGAGGATCTCATGTAGGTCATCCAGGGTGGCTCAGCCAGCCCAGAGCACTGGTATGCACTGGATTATTGTAGGGAAAAAAGGGTTTGGGGGTCTCACTTTGATGAAGCACAAACTCAGACCAAAGAGGGATCATTGGAGGAGAAAGGAGGGCCAGAACAGCCATGGAGAAGGGAAGAAAAGCCAAGGAGAAGATGAGGGCTACAATGGAGCTGCTGGAACAAGTCCAGAGGAGACCCCAGATATGCTGCAGGGCTGGAGCCCCTCTGCTCTGGAGCCAGGCTGGGAGAGCTGGGGGGCTCACCTGGAGAAGGGAAGGAT
>JAWWTY010000106.1:113819455-113829588 GCA_035222235.1 Margarornis squamiger
TGCCAGAGAAGCTGTGGCTGCCCCTGGATCCATCCCTGGCAGTGTCCAAGGCCAGGTTGGATTCCCTGGGCTAGTGGGAGGTGTCCCTGCCCATGGCAGGGGATGGAACGAGATGATCCTTAAGGTCCCTTCCAGTGCAAACCATTTTGTGATTCTATGAAGGAGAGGGACTCAGGATATTCTTGGAGCCTTAAACCCCAGTGTTAGTGCTTGACAAAACAAATGCAGGCTCTGATTCAAAAAAAAAAATAAATAAATACAAACTTCTTCCCACCTTGATTTCACTCCTTGGATTACAATTGCCTTGATAACTCATTTGAAAACCAAATCCAGCCTAGCAACTGCCTTGAAAATTGAGTCACCTCAGGTTCAACTGTATTAAAAAACTTCAGCTGCAGGCAAAACTGATGGAGCAGCTCATTCACAGTGATCTCACCAAGGCCTGGCCCTCACTTTATGTTTTGCTGATGACACCTACGTTGTGTTGCCATTTCCCAGCACCACTGTTGCATGAGAATCCCTCTCAGCACCAGCTGACTCTTGGCTGCACCTTCTCAGCTTCATCAGCAGCAAAAGGAAGACACGCAGCTCGATGCATATTCATGGCTGGGAGGACATCTCTCAGCTGCTCAGCAGCTGCAGGAACCAGCAACAAGTTGAAATAGATGCAACCTTGCAGGAGACTTGGGCTCAGGGCTCGTTCATAGGCTGGTGATAAATCCCTGGATCACTGTCATTTAATATGGAATCATCTGGGTCGGAAAAGCCTTCAAAGATCAAGCCCAACCATCCCCTGGCACCGCCAAGGCCACCACTGACCCTTGTTCCCAAGTGCCACATCCATGTGGCTTTTAAGTCCTCCAGGGATGGGGACATCACCACTGCCCTGGACATCCTGCTCCAATAATTTACAACTCTTTCCAGGAAGAAATTTTCCCTAATATCCAACTTAATCCTCCCCTGGCACAGCCTGAGGCTGTTCCCTCTCCTGTCCCTGTTCCCTGGGAGCAGAGCCCGACCCTGCCCTGGATCCATCAGGGGGTTGCAGAGCCAGAAGGTCCCCCCTGAGCCTCCTTTTCTCCAGGCTGAGCCCCCCCAGCTCCCTCAGCCCCTTCCCAGCTCTGTTCCCTTCCCTGCACACACTCCAGCCCCTCAGGGTCTTTCCTAAATTGAGGGACCCAAAACTGCTCCCAGGACTGGAGGTGTGGCACTGAGGTGACTTCACCTGCTGGTGGCACCCGGTTGAGAGGACCAACTACAGCTACTCCAGAGCAAACCCCCTTGAAACCCATCCTGTTCTTCAGCACAGTTCTGTTCTGCTCCTTCCAGCCCGTGCTGGTTGCTCAGCACAGAGCTGAACACACTCTGTGCATTCCAGGGAGGAGCCAGCACCTTGGAGGCAGGAATTCCAGACATTAATCTTGGACTTGGATGGCTTCTCTGCTCAGTCAAGGAAAGCAAAATGTTTCCTTCAAATGACCAACCCTCCCTGTCTTTCTAAAAGCACTCCTCTAACAAACACATCATTTTCTGGTTGAAGGCCCTTCTCAGTGCTGTTGCAGGTCCTTCAGCTCACAAACACCTCTCAGAGCACATGAACAATTACTCAGTGAACAAACAGAGAAATGACATTTTTGTTTTACGCCTTTGCAGTGCCAAAAAACTCCAGAGTCCTCCTGCAGTCATTGTGCTCTTAATATTTGTGAGCCCTCTCCCCCTTCGGTGCCCGATTCTCCTGGAAAACTCCAGCATTGTGCCATTGCCACGTGTTTTTATCCCTGATTATCTGGCACCTGTCACTGCCAGAAGAGCTTGATGTTTATTTGAAATTGCTGCAGTAATAAGGGAAGCGGTTGTATCAGATTTACATCAAAATCACGCGATGCAAAACGTTTCATAGGGGAAGGGATTCCTGAACAAATTGTTTGCACAGTGCCTTTCCCACACAGCCCCTCCACGGCTCCTGCAGTACCTCAGTAGACAATATTGGAGATATTGTTGTTAATAAAACATAGGAATCACATTTCCCCAAGGAATTTCAGCACATATTTGCCGTGTTTCCTCAGTTGCCAACACCGTCCCTTCCTTCCCCACTTCGGTGCAAAAACAAACTCTACATGTACTCACTTACAGTGGTGCCTAATTATATAAATGTACTAATTATACACACTTTTCAAATGGTGATAGACTTCAAAGTAGGTAAATTTTAAACGGTGCCATTAAGGAAATCTATTTGATGATGGAAATTTCTGTAATATCATATTGCAATCTCCTACCTCGCAATTTTGCTTTCATGTCAGTGTTTATTTAATGACAAATAGCAGCAGAGAATAAAAGAGATGGGAAAGCAAATTAAAGCTGCAAGATTTACAGGGTGACACTGGTCAGCAGATGCTAACGGGAAGGAATAAAAGGAATTTGGAAAAGCAATGGATCCGAGGTAAATAACGAGGGGAAAAAACTTCTGGATGATAAATATGAACGCTGAGCCTTCTGAAACCAACTCTGCTAAATGACACAAGCACCTGCAAGACTCACTTCTCCCCATGTGAAAATACTTTGAGCACTTCATGGCATGCCCAGCTCTAAGTCTAAGAAAGACTTTTAATTTCTTTACTTGCAGTCCAGAGCATCTCTTTGCACACAAAATAATCCCACCTGCAAGTAGGAACCAGCCCAAAAGGTCACCCAGACTTCAAGCCACCACACAATGGGGACCCCCAAAGTGCTGCCCAGGCTCTCAGCACGTGAACCTCCTCTTTGGACCTTCTGCCTGATGGAGCCCCGCTCTCCAAAAAGCAGCTCTTTGGTTTTAACATCAAATATCCACCAAAACTCCTGGGTCCTTGACACGACGCTAGTAAAGTCGTTGTATCATTAAACGTATGAACACTGAGATGCTTCAAGCACTACAAATAGTGCTAGAACAATAATAACCCACTGCCCTGATGTGGCAGGTTTTTCATATAAATTGTAAGAATCTCTAGTTCTCTGCTGTAGACTCTGGCTCTTGCACTGCCAAGAGCACGAGGCAGCTCAGCCAGCAGCCACAATTCAGCCACACTGCAGGACACTAATCCCCCTGCCTTTAGTTAAATAACAGCTCCTGTGGCAGGGAGGAGACAGAATCCATCTTCCCTGAAAAACAGGGATGTGCAGAGAGGGAATTGGTTGATCTCCTCTCTCACAAATCCTCATGTCAAAACAAATACTCTTAGGAAGTCACGGGCTGTCACACCCCATCAGAGGCGTTTATGGGATGGCTTGATAGGAGCATCTTATAAGCAGCAGGTGGGTGATCCCGAGTTATCAGGCTCAACTATTGATCAGGACCTTCTCTCAACGTTCAGGGACTCTTGGGTCTGAGATTTTGGCTACACCCTTCAGAGCAGAGGGTCCAGAGATGCTTTAGGATCACAGATTTCTGCTCTGGTGCACCCACGCCAAAAAATATCTCTTCAAGATACCTCTGCATAAGGAATTGGTTTTCTTTCTGCGTGGCTCTAAAATGACTCACACCAACCAAAAAATCCATAAAAGCTGGAATTTCAAGCCACTACAATGTATTGGAATGAGGAGCTCGGAAAGGGCACCGCACAAGGAGTGATTTTGTGCTCCCTGGTGACATCTCTGAGCTCTGCTCGTATGGGAAGGAATTCCACCCCCTGCCCAGTGTTACCTTCTGATATTCCTCCTTGGACCTCAAGGCAGCTTCCATCTGTTCCTGGGAATAGGTGTAGATGGCCGAGCGATACTGCGTGCCAACATCGTTGCCTTGTCTCATCCCTGGGGAGAGAGAAAACACAGCCCACCGTGAGGAGCAGCCTCCCTGGGCTGCTGGGAGAGGCTCAACACCCCTGAATTCCATGGAATCACAGGATGGTTTGGGTTGGGAGGGACCCTAAAGATCATCTCGTTCCAAGCCCTAAAACTTCCACTAAATTTGGGATGTTCCGTATGGCTGGATTAGTTCAGTCTCTTCCATGCATGCTCAGCAGGGATTTTTAGGAAGTCCAAGGCATTCTTTGGTTGAAGAGTCCTGGAGAGGTTCAATGCTGGACCTCTCAATGGAGGTTCATCTCCACTTAAATGACATGCAAGTGAAATATGAGCATTTTTACATTTGTTACACCCCACAGGAGTTAAATCCAGATGCAAAACCTTCAACAATTCAGCTGCAGTCCCTGTAATCAAAGTACCCTGAAAACACGGATTTTGAGCCATGCAAAGAGTGACCAAAAATGCTGATTTTGCCAAGTGCTTGCAATTTATCTTGGGCTGGAGGAGTACCACTTAATGGGAGAAGGGTTTAAAACACCTTTGGAGAAAACCAGTTGTTCTTGGCACAGGGTGGGCAGAGAAGTTGCGGACTCCCCATCCCTGGAGGTGTCCAAGGCCAGGCTGGCTGGGCAATTTTGGCACAAGGATTTTGTGACATTTACGCTGATTTATGGAATCCCTTCAACAGGCTGGCTGTATGAAGTTGTTCATGCACAAATTTCCAAAATGTGACATGGATTCTGCCTATGAAACTGTAAAATACTGGGCCAAAGCAGAGAGAAGATGATTGTCCCCTCAGGTGACCAGTCCTGGGCAGCCACATTGGCCAAAAGCACTGCTGTCTCTCACTGGTGCCCATTCCCATTGCCATTCCCATTCCCTCCAGCTGCAAAGAGCCAGCTTTGGTGTGGATCATCCCATGGAGCCAAACAACAGCCTCAGAGAGGAGTTTCAGCAGGAAGAAGGATGTGGATGTGCAGCTCTGCAACAGCAATGGCAGCTTGGTTATTCCTGTCTCTTACACCTCGTTCCTAATTTTGCATTCAAGAACAAAACCTTTTGCTTTGCTGTGGTAAAATGTGCTGATTTGGAGTTTCTCTGGTGGGGCTGAGGAACTTGGGTTCAAGCAGAGCCCTCCCAAATGCCTGCAACCCAAGTCAAACTGGAAATCATGAGGATTTGTCTTGTGACTGCCACCAGACTACAGAGGCCCCTTTGAAGATTCCCATCAACTCTCAGGACTGTGGAGATGAAATGGAAAAGAAAATGTATGTCCTGATACCCCCCCTAGCAAAGGGCAGAGGGCAGAGAAAGAGGAGGAAGAGCCTGTGATACTGGGGGAAAAGATGCATCAATTCACCACAGCTCATTAAATCCCGCTAAGTTTTATCTCTCTTTGCCTTTCCAAGGCAACAGGAAAATGATTTAAAGGATAGGACAACAAACAAATGAAAACTGGGTGAAATATTTATGAATAAAGATACACAGAAATACTTTAAAATATGTATTAGGACTAAAATTCCTTTTGATGACCAACAGTTCCATGAAAGGATCTGATCTCAAAACATGTTATGATGATGAAAGAATCTTCTATCAAAACATGCTTTCTGATGATTTGGGTTACTTTTTAACTGGCAAATTGTATTACTACACCTAAAAACAACAACTGTGTTCTTCATCAATACTTCATAGTGTCGACTGCCAGGCAGAGAATATTTTGCTCATTCCTTTGCAAGTTCTTTCAGGGAGTTCTGGTAAAGCCAGTGCTACTGAAGGCTTGGGAATAAAAGGAACACAGGCCAGGAAAGCATCAGTTTTGCCAGGATATGTTAATGCTGATTGATGTTTGAGCTTAAGCATTAACAGTCTACAAATCTGTTTATTGCCTAACAAACTGCTTAACAACCAACTGGGGAGTAGATTACAAAAATCTCTGAGAATGGAGGATCCCTCCAAAGTGGGCTGGTTCCTAGCAGGGACTGAAGAGGAGAAGTTTAGCAGGAGCTCGTGAGTTCTGAGTGAGAAGATCACATTATTTAATGTATCCATGTGCCACCAGGACACAGTAATGGGGAAGCAGTCAGCTTAATTAATTTATTGAAGAGAAGGTTAAGAGGAGAACTGACTCTGATTTAAAAATACATTTAGAAAGAGGGAAAAAATGGAGAAGTAAAGCTCTTTGGTCCTGCCAAAGTTGTTTAACCAGGTAGGGCCATTGAAGGCCAAGGTATACAAAACCCACATGGGAAATAAGGCAACATTCAAGAAATAGAGTGTTTGTCCTTTGACCAATGCACTGACGCCACATTCCATTCCTGAGGGCTTCACATCAGGGACAGACCTTTTCATGGTCAGAGAATCATAAAACAGTTTGGGTTGGAAGGGACTTTAAAGCTCATCCCATTCCACCTCCTGCCATAGGCAGGGACACCTCCCACTAGCCCAGGTTGATCCAAGTGAATCCAACCTGGCCTTGGACAATCCCAGGGATGGATCCAGGGGCAGCCACAGCTTCTCTGCCCAACCTGTGCCATGACATCACCACCCTCACAGCCAACAATCCCTTCCCAATAACCCATCTCTCCCTGCCCTCTGGCAGTTTGAAACCATTCATCCATTCCTCCTTGTCCTGTCCCTCCATCCCTTGTCCCAAGTCCCTCTCCAGCTCTCCTGGAGCCCCTTTAGGCCCTGCAAGGGGCTCTGAGCTCTCCCTGGAGCCTTCCCTTCTCCAGGTGACACCCCCAGCTCTCCCAGCCTGGCTCCAGAGCAGAGGGGCTCCAGCCCTGCAGCATCTCCGTGGCCTCCTCTGGGCTCTCTCCAGCAGCTCCAGGTCCTTGTGCTGTTGTTCCCAGGGCTGGGGGCAGCTCTGCAGGTGGGGTGTCACCTGAGGGGGCAGAGGGGCACAATCCCCCTCTGTCCTGCTGCCCACGCTGTGGGTGAGCCCAGGATACCAAAACTCCAGAGCTGCACCATGTCAGTGGTGAAAGATAAAGCTAAGGAGGAGTCAGGCTGTGCAGGAACAGCAGCCCCTCCAAGAACCAACGTGCTGGCTTGGACTGTTAAACCATTCCCATGGAAGGAAGAAGACAAAACAGGTACTTTAACATGATCAAAATAACAAAATCAACAAAATAACAAAATAAGTTCCATGTGTAGAGACACAACCAAGTGCCACTGTTGTTGTTATTTGTGATGGACCTCAGAGGGACAAACTTACACCTCAAGGGTCCATCCCTGACTTTTTAAAACCCTCTTTCTAATAATAAGCAAGACTTATTTGCTCGGATTCACCAACTCAATGAGTGGCAAGCAAGGCAAGAAATTCAGTTTCCTAAACACCTCTGGTAGGATGATCGACCTTCACAATCCTGTCTTTAAAAAAAACCCCAAACATTTACAGAATAAAAATAAACTATAAAAATTCCACAAGGTATCTGTGCTTCAGTTCTCAACTGGAAGAAGGAACAATTCCTACAGAACTTCAGAGCAGCTGGATCTTCTAGGAAAATGCTGGTTGCCTCCAACTGTTCTAAGAGATGTCTCAAAGTCACTCTCTGCACAAAGCCTGCCAGTTTAGGGATGGGTTTTAGGGCAGCTCCAGGAGATAAATCTCTTCCTCAAGGATATAATAAATAGGGAAATCTGTCAGTAGGGCCTGATCCTCCTTTCCATTTGAGGCTGAGACCTTAAACAGGTTCCTCCTTAAAGTTAATATATGAACCCTGAGGAATCACAGAGTCATCGAGGTTGGAGAAGCCCTCTAAGATCATCCAGTCCAACCATTCCCTCAGCACTGCCAAGGCCACCAAGTGCTTTTAAATCCCCCCAGGAATGGGGACTCCACCTCTGCCCAGAGCGAATAGCTGTGTCCTTGATCAGGTGACCAAGGACACATCCAACAGTGACAGGGACAAATACACCCTGGAGCTGTAGGACTGGCACTGACTGTTGATGCCTGAGACACTGAAAATCGGCCTCTAGGCTGGGAACAGCCATAAAATCTGTCATCAAAGACATGTTTGGACAGAGAGGTTGATTTCAGAGCTGATGGAAAAGCAGAGAATTTCCATCTGTCTGGCAAAAGGCAAAAATATATGTTTTTTGGATACGGCTACATGGTGTGTGGGATGGCCAGTCATTGTGAACTCCTGTCTTTGGAGAAGCAGGGAGGTTGAGGGCACCTGGAGCTCCAAGTGTATTTAGATGTTGGGCATGGATCACACTCAGGAATTTCACTTTGGCCTGGACCACTCTGGAGAACATAAAATGTGCTCGCCGTGCCAGCAGAGACCAGAACTCCAATGAATCCCTAAATGCCCTCAAGGGCTCAGCCCTTGCTTTGTGTGAGACACAAATTGGTGGCCAGAGGGTGGCAGAAAGACCAGGCAGATGTGAAGCTTTCCCAGATCCTGCCAAAGGATTGCCATGGAATACAAACACAGGGCCACTGGGAAAGCTGGGGTTTGCCAAAATGGAGATAAACGGGCAAAGAAATGGCTCTGAAACACCCTTTCTTACCAATACTTTGGTATCTTCTGATGCACCTGGGTGGGAATGACTTAGTTTTGGTCTTTCCCATATTCTTTGGCATCAGAGCAGTAAAAACCATCTCTGTCTTGGTTTGAATGACCGGAATATGGACTGGAATATTGGAGTCCCCATCCCTGGAAGTGTCCAAGGCCAGGCTGGACAGGGCTTGGAGCAACCTGGGATAGTTGAAGGTGTTCCTGCCCGTGGCAGGGGGTGGAATGGAATGATCTTTAAGGTCTCTTTCAACCCAAACCAGTCTGTGATTCTGTGATTAATAAAAAAACGTATTTCCCAGTACTTTTTTTTTTTTAAAAAAAACTGAAACAAGCAAGTTCGGTTCAAAATGATGAATCTTTTAACATATTACCTGCAGAAAGCTAAAGCAAAAGCCACTTTCTTGATTTTATTGGCTAAATCAAGGAATTCTTTTGAAGGCTCAACCCTCTAATGACTTGGAAGTAATACTTAAGACACCACTCCTCATCTTCCCTCCATTTAAAAATAATAAAAAAAAAAATGTAATGGCATCATCCGTCAACTTTGCTATTCCCAGAGGATCCCAGGCATAATGGAGATAAATGACTGAGGTCTGGGAGACTCTTCTCTGCCATCCACTGAAATTTTAAAGGGCAGTTCATAGCTCTTATTTTTATCATAATTTTTTCCTGTGATTTATAGACTTTTCTGCGGCTGTCACTTATTTTCTTATCCCCTGCAGAAACCTGACCCACCGATTGGTCATTTTCTTTTCCCCAATCAATCCTTGCTGAGTTAGGACTAATAAAACTCCTTCTTCCAGCTCATCATAGAATTATTTAGTAAAAATCAATTGCGCCATGTCACCCTGGCTTGATGTCATCACTCACTATAATGATTACATCTATACAGCTTAAAAGTTGCCAGGGGAAAGTAAAACTCTTTATGGCACCTGATTAAAGGAGAAAAATGTTAATAGGAAAGAAGTTAGTTACAGGGCTGTGGCTTGAGAGTTCTTGATGGGTTTCAAGGTGCTGTGGTGCAGGAAGGAGAAATGAAATATAAAAGAGCTGCTTCAGAAGGTTAAAATGCGTTAATGAGCTTGTACATATTAAAGAAAACTTTTATGCTGTCAACAGAGCAAAAGGGTCAGAGAGTTTGCAGTGGGAAACTACATCTTTGGTCTTCTTTTGGAAAGAGGAGATGATCTCTAAGATGATCTTTCCCAACTGTTCTGTCATTCACATGCCACATACAATATTGCTTCTCTAGCAGTGCAAATGTTTTAAAACACTGCAAGGACTTGGTTTGAGAGAAGAGCTCCCTTTATGCCTCGTCATTTATTCACACATTCAGCTGTAAAATTCCTTCAATGCTCTTTGACATTTGAGGGAAATCCATGATCTACCTCAGTCCACAGGTTAGTTTGGATGAGTGTCCCAAAGCTCAGGGAGTAACTGTCACTGACAGAGAGGTATTTCAATCCATTTCTAAATTCTTACTTGAAAATACATATTTACCAGATGAATAGAACAGTGAATTTTAAACATGAACCATCCTTCATGGCACTAAACTTATTGCAGGGACTTGGAGTTCTAATCAAACTTTATTCAAAAGTTAAATTACTAGTTTTAGATAAGTTTTTAGATTTTTTTTTTCCTGTCATAAAGAGAGATTAGGCAGTTTTAGAAGTGTCTTCTCTTAACAATTTCTCTTCTCTCAGGGCTGGATGAACCTCGACTGGCTGGAGCAAGTCCAGAGGAGGTCACTGAGATGCTGCAGGGCTGGAGCCCCTCTGCTCTGGAGCCAGGCTGGGAGAGCTGGGGGGGCTCACCTGGAGAAGGGAA
>JAWWTY010000106.1:113838101-113852393 GCA_035222235.1 Margarornis squamiger
CAAACCTCTCCCTGAGATCCATCCCAAACCTTTCCCTGAGATCCATCCCAAACCTCTCCCTGAGATCCATCCCAAACGTCTCCCTGAGATTCATCCCAAACCCCTCCCTGAGATCCATCCCAAACCCCTCCCTGAGATCCATCCCAAACCTCTCCCTGAGATCCATCCCAAACCTCTCCTGACACCGTGCTGTGCCTCTTTAACTAGCAGAACATGTCTATTCCCACCACCCAGCTCCATATCCTTCTTCTGTCCCTCTTTGAATCCCCAGCTATAATTCCATAGGATCCCTGGGATGGCAACTCAGGAAGTGCACAAGATGTTGTGGTTTTACTGCCCCTGCACCCAGAAAGCAGCTTTTATACCCCTGACTAAGGCTCTTTCCACGTCAAAAAGAGTTGCAAGAACCACTTTTGCCTCACTGGAAGACACTTATCCACAACAATCCTTGGATCCTTCTCCCCGTTACTTTTTCCCAGGAATGGCATCACATTTTGGAGGCATCAACTGGATTTTTTTGGTTCCCAGATGTGGCAACAAGTGGCAGAATTAGGAGAGCTGTTGAAATATCACAGAGAGTTACTGTGTGCAGTGTTTCTGGGAAAGGGAAGAAAGGATGATTGGAACTGCATCAACATGCAAAATGTTTTCTCAGCACACTTTCCCATTCCTGTTTGCACAGATGTGGGAAATGTCACCACAAAGCCCTTTCCAGGAAAGAGAAATTAAATTAAAAGGGTTGAATAAGGCAAATAGAGGGAATGACCCACTGATGCCTCCACACACCATCTCTTACCTCTTTTTGTTCCCTTTTCCTAATCATAAAATACATTCAGCACCCACTGAAAAGCGGAAAATCCCAAATATTTTTATGATTGGTAGAAAAAATTAAATTAAATTAAATTTAAAGAATAGAATAGGAATAGGAATAGGAATAGGAATAGGAATAGGAATAGAAGTTTTGGAGCTGCAAAGAAATACCCGTTAATTTAAGAGACAAAAGATATTACAGAATAAATTGTCATAATCAAAGTTGAAAAGGATTTTCCATTGTCTCCTGAGCCACTCTGTGGGAATTTTCCCAGCCCAGCCAGCTGGAAGGGAGGAGGGGCCCTGGGAGCTTCTGTGCTCTCATTCTCTCTCTCCCTCTCTTTCTCTGTCAATAAATGTCTGCAATCATATTCCTGAGCTCCAGTGTGATTTCAAGGTTCATCTCTTCCATGCAGCTCAAACACTAATTATCCCAGCTGTAATTAGTAAGATAATTAAATACTGGCTCACTCATCACTCTACCTTGTGTCGGGTCATGATTCTCCCAGAAGACCTTGAGCAGTTGCTCAAAGCTGATGTTTTCTGGCTGATAAACCACTCGAACGGCCTCCGTGTGCCCAGTCCTGCCTTCAAAGACACAATAAAAGCAGGTGAGAGTCAGCCAGGGCACGTTTAGGTTTTCATCCCTGAGATCCTTTTCTCTTTTCCTGAAGTTATCCTGATTTACCCCCCTTTATGAAGCATTTTTACATGCTATTTTATACACGTGTCTGCTCGTTCAGACAAGGCCATCAGGAAACAAACCATCCAGAGAGTGATGTTATTACAGCAGCTAAAGGAGAAAAAAAATTATTAGTTCTAACCTATTTGCAACCAAAAAGCAGTTAAGATATTTAAAATATTCTAATTACATCCTTAAAATATGAAAACGGGTGTGTGTCTAAGTGATCTTGAGAGTATCAAACTGGGATTTGTTTCTCTGGGGATATGGATAAAGGAATTTATTATAAAATAATTGTAACTGCTATCAAATATCAATAATAATTATTATTAAATCAGATGTCAGGCGTGTGACCACACAAAGAATTCCAAGCTATTTCACAGCACTGATGCCAAGGGGCTCAGAAGGGACATAAAGAGCCTGGCTGAAGTTGGAAGTTCACGACAGCAGAAGCACAAGGAAGATGTTGCAGCACACCAAAAAATATTCTTCCTATTTTTTCAGTTCCACTGTGAACAGAATTTTTCCATTTCTGAACATGTTTAGGGCTCACAGTGTTATTAAAGATCCACCTTCAGGAAATGTGAAGGATCCGGCCACATAATTGACTTCAGTTTTAATTAATTGTTAAACTGATGAGTGCTCAGACCTCTCAGGGTGAAAGTCCATCGCCCTGAGTGCTACACAAGCATTTTTTATTTTATATACATTATATATTTTATAATTTAAAAAAAATTAGGCATATCTGTTGTCCTTATATAATCGTGAATGGGAGGGGAAAATCTTTGGTGAAATCATATTAAGCAAATACTAAATAAAGAAACTGCACAGATCTGCATTTTTGGGGGGACATAATTAGCTCTTTGATCACACCAGGGAGGGTTTTATTTCGTTTATACCAACAGAAACTCCAGATTTACTCAACTGACTTCAGTAGAATTGTTGAGTTTCATGCAGGGCAGGAACCACGTGAACCTGGCCCAGTGATGAGTTGTCACCAAAAAGGAAAAATCAGAGCCTGTGGAGGGTTCAGCAAAAACACCCACTGAGTGCCAAGAGAAATTTGAATTAAATTAAAAAAAGAAGTCGATAGAAATAGAAAAAATGAGTTGTCACCAAAAAACAAAACTCAGAGCCTGTGAGTGACTGAGGAGGGCGTGGACTATCAGTGGAAATACTGATTTTTGCCATAGTTGGAGCCTAGGTTGGCACTTTTGCCGTTGCTGGACATAAAGGAGGAGGGGAATGGCCAGTGGTGTGCCCAGCTCTTGCAAACCAACACTGGGCAGCTGAAAAGGGATTAAGGAGTGGCTTGTGACTTCAACATTCCCAGTTTTGTTTTCATTCCTATTTTTCATGAGCCAAGGCGAAGCCTGTGAAAGGTTCTTCTCGCCGAGGAGCAGGTTGGGTGTCGGAGATGAAGAGCTTCAGATCACAGGAGAGTTTCCTAATGAACTCCAAAACAACAGAGGCATCACCTTTCCTCTCGACTGAAGCAGCAATTACACCTTGTCAACACGGGCTGCTCTGACTAATCCACGGGTTCAAAGCAGCAGCTTTCTTCTCTCTCTGAATAAGGAAATAATGGTGCTGCTCTGAGAACTGCAGCCTGACCTCCAGACAAAAACCCCTCAGATGTGCTGCAAGAGGCTGTTAGAACATATTTAAAATCAATAATTCATCCACAGAGGGACGGAGAGGAAGGAAAGCTGCTGGTCCTACCTGAGTCACCTCTCATTTTCCTCAAAGCCCTTCCACGATCGGGTGGATTTTCCTTCGGAGTGCGCTGGGGTTGTTGGTGCCAAGAACAACCTTAGGCATTGGTGATGAGCACTTTGACTTCCCACCAATTTTAGTGGGAATTAAACCAAGCAACACATGAGGAAAGACAAGGGAGAAGGCTCCTTGTGGGGCAGGTTTCAAACAGCACTGCCATGAAGGACAGAAAGAAAAAGGCATGAGGGGGCAGGAAAGGGCAAAGGGCAATTTTCCACAGGTGCAAGAAGTCCCACGAGAAGGAATCAGAAGTTACTACGAGGTTACCCCAAGGAGCAGGTGGAAACAACTACTCATCACTTGGTTTAGTGGATGAAGGTCCCTTCCAACACAAAGTGTCACTCTCTGGTGGTGCCAAATATGACTCATCTGCAACCAAAGTGACCAAAGGGGACTTTGTTTGTGTCGTGTTGATCCTCTCCTTTCACTTTTTGCACCAGGCTTGAGTGGGACTGGGAGAACAGAAGAACCCATTTCACTTTGGGTTACAGAACCCCAAAAGAACAACCAACCCAGCTCAGCACCCCTCTGTGTTGTGAAAATAAATACAGTGAGATCTTTCTGATCCAGCCTTTTATGGAAGAGTTGATGAAATGAAAAAGAAGTAACCAAAGAGAAGCAAAAACTCCAGAAAGCCAAGTGTCCTTAAGAAGAACTCGAAGGGGCTGACACTGAGGAGCTGAAGGGACTGAAAATGGTCAGTGATAGATGGAGCTCTCTCAGGGACATTCAGCTCTTCACCTCAGTGCCTCCTTCAGAACTTCTCATGAAACATCCATTTATATCAGGCCAGTCACGGTGTCCTCAGTTCCCCCTCCTGCTTTTAATGAGCTGATCTTTAATATCCCGCAGCCAAAGTTGCACCGAGCATGGACATTTCTGGAAGCTTTCCTCCCAAAATGTTTGAACGGCGCTCCTTAAATAATTTATCGAGCCACCAAATATAATTTCACTTGCTGTTAACTGTGCAAATAGAAACTCTTTCTTTAGAGGAGCCATTAGGAGATTTTCACTTCTCCTTCAGCCCTAGGAGGGGTTCAGCCATGGCAGAACCTCCCTGCAGATGGGAAGACTTTATTACACCGAGGGCTGCGTGCCAAGAGCAGATTGTCTGTTTATCCTGTATCCATTTCCCACTTAGAAAACATCACCTCTCCCAGAGGATTAGAGACAGAGAGCTCGTTCAGTGGGGCTTCAAACCCTGGCACAAATGTTCCTGTGAAGAGCAATGGAAAGAGACATCTGAGTGACCCCTCGGAGCTGCTTCTCCATCCCTTCCCTTCCTAATAGCTTTTAGATCCTCACCTTCTTAACCATCTCCCAGGTGAGCGCCCGAGCCGAGGGATTAGAGAGGAGAACTCCTCCTTCTTAACTGGCTGTATCCTCTGAGTGTTTAATTAATTCCAGCAAAGTGGAACAGCTTCAAAGGGCTGGAGAGCCCCTCACCTGTGAGCACCGTGTCCCTGCAGCCATGGCACGTGGGCTCCGTCCCCAAATGCTCCTGCTGAATCCAAGTCAGCAATTAACTACTGCCTCCTGTCTTCAATAAAAAAGGACTTGGCCACTGGAATAAAGGTCTTGAAACCAGTAAATCACCGAATGGATTGGGTTGGAAGGGATCTCAGCATCTTCCACTATCCCAGGTTGCTCCAGCCTGGCTTTGGACACTTCCAGGGATGGGGCAGCCACAGCTTCTCTGGGCAACCCGTGCCAGAACTTGGAATGAAATGGCAAGAAAGAAGTGGCCAACCTTCAGCACTAACTGATCATGCCAACCAAAGCCAGGCCACTGTGAATCTGCAAAGCATCACCAAAAAAAAAGAGACACAGGAAAGTATTTTTTTTAAAAATTAGGACTTTTGAGCATCTGTTTCTCCAAACCAGCCTGGGAATGTTTCTTATGTTGTAGTTATCCCTAATAAACTGCAGAGTTCATTCCTGTAGGTTAAATAAACCAACACTCAAATATTGAGAGCCCTCACTTTGGGGATCTCCTTCAGTTCTACTTTTTTACCTTCAGAGTAATGAGGACGAAAAGAATGGAAATCATCACAGATCAATAGATTTTTTTCTTTTAAGGAGGATCCATTGCAGTGATTTTATTGGATTTCCTGCCTAACACAGCTGAGAGAACTCACTGGAGCAGGCCCGGGTTTTATACTTGGAAAAAGTAACAATTCCTCATACCAAGAACCCAATGGGCAGAAAATGCACCAAAAGTCAGGGCAGTTTCACCAAGAGTTTAATCACAGGATCACGGAATCATTTGGGTTGGAAAAGCCCTCTCAGACCATGAAGTCCAACCATCCTCCAGCACTGCCAAGGCCACCACTGACCATGTCCCCAAGTGCCACATCCATGTGATTTTAAATCCCTGCAGGGATGGGAATCCACCCCTGCCCTGGGCAGCTGGGCCAGGGCTGGACAACCCTTTCCATGAAGGAATTGTTCCCAATATCCAACCTAAACCTTTCCTGGCAAAACTTGAGGACATTCCCTCTCCTCCTGTCCCTGTTCCCTGGGAGCAGAGCCCGACCCTGCCCTGGATCCATCAGGGGGCTGCAGAGCCAGAAGGTCCCCCCTGAGCCTCCTTTTCTCCAGGCTGAGCCCCCCCAGCTCCCTCAGCCCCTTCCCAGTTCCGTTCCCTTCCCTGCACACGCTCCAGCCCCTCAACCTCCCACTTTTAAAACAATCAAAGCAGAAAACCAAAGACAAAAGGTGTTTTTTTTATTACCTGTGTTAATCTATTTAAAGATCTCTCTATACAAAGACCACCAGGAGCTCATCCCTTAATTTCTTTTTATCATCCTGTTTGTTTTTGTTTTTTTAAGAGGTCACCCCCTTAATTTTTCTGAATATTTGACTGAACTGACCTTTTTAATTAACAACTTTTAAACTTTTGGAGGACACAGGGATGCACCAGTTCAATGAGCAGCCCATCCCTACCCATTCACCTCCTGCAACTCCTGGTTTCCTGGCCATTCTTCAGGGTGGGTTTTTTTGGAAGAGACCCTAAAATACACCAGGGAAACATTTTTTTACTATTTTTTTTACTTTCTTTCTATTTTAAATCATTTCAATGGCTCTGAAGTAGGAGATGATGTTTGGTTTATTAAGCACTGTGAGTTTCTCCTTCACCAAACAGCATTCTTCACCTCTGCTATTCTTCCTTTTTTTCATGGAAATTCCCCTATTTTTCAGCAAAACCAGCCGAATGAAATTAAACTGAAGAAGGTTGGCACTTTGCACAAAGACTATTTCTCTTTGTCCCTAAAAATCTCCAGCACAAAAGCGCCCAATGAACTTGTTCATTTGAAAATATTGAAAGCTTTGATGGTAGAGCTGTAAAAATTAATATAAAATGAGAATAAAATCCTGTGTGTTCTTTAGCAGCAAATGGGGTTTGATAACCAGGATATCAACTGGCTTTGCTGAACCACTACTATACTTTTTCTAGACTTATTTTTTAAATGGTTGTACACTGAAGAGCCACTAAAAGGGGAAAAAAATAAATTCTAGAAGCCCACAGGGAAAAAAAAAAAAGGTGGCAAAACTTTATTATCTTGTTCGTTGCATTTAGATTATATTTTTGATTGCTGAATGTCCACATTGCACGGACTTTAAATGGGATTATTTCAGACTCCCTCTGGTTTGATCCAATGCTGCTCAGAGATGGAGTGAACCAAGGGTGTTCCTCAAGAGTATATTTTGATTTAATTTCATTCGAGTGAATTAAAAATATTGGAGATGGGTTTATAATTAACCACAGTCACCGTGGTCGTGGGGAATTTAGGTCTTGTCAGCCAAACTCGATTTCACTCTGCCATGAAATTACAAGGCTGGATGTAATAAATGTGGGATGTAATAGCAGCCATGAAACAGGCTTGGACTTTATTAATGCATTGGACTTATTACTTCCTGACTGATTAAAAAATTAACACTATCCAACATCGACAGGGCTGCTGTTAAAGGGATTAAGAATTGTCTAAAGGGCAGTTCTAAAAAAACTTGTCCAAAGGGAATGGCAGCATTTTTATCTGCCCTCTGCAGGGACAGGTCCAGCCCCTCGCTGTTAAAGGCCTTCATCAGTAATTTTAAAGAAATATAAAGTCTCAATTTATAAAATCTGGGCATAACTTGGATGAGGAGGCTGATGGGATGGGTTTACAAAGCCATTCCTTGCTGTGCTGGGGCCGTTCCACCTCAAAGGGATTAAAACCAGCCAAAGGTAAAATCTCTGCCAGAGGGAAAAAGTGATCCCTGAAACAGGAACGATGTGGGAGGGAAGTGGCAGCAGCCAAATAAAGCTGGAATTTCACTGCAATGGTGCAGAGAGAGGGAACAGTGACGGAATTGGGATGGCCAAGGGAGAAAGAGCGTCCAGGAACAGCACTGGGGACATGAGCTCTGAAACTGGGGACATGAGCCCTGGCACTGGGGACATGAGCCCTGGCACTGGGGACATGAACCCTGGCACTGGGGAGAGGAACCCTGGCACTGGGGGGAGGAACCCTGAAACTGGGGACATGAGCCCTGGCACTGGGGACATGAGCCCTGGCACTGGGGAGAGGAACCCTGGCACTGGGGAGATGAGCCCTGGCACTGGGGAGAGGAACCCTGAAACTGGGGAGAGCCTAAAAGGGGTTTCAGTGACAGCCACAAAGGGGTTAGATTTTGATATATTGATATATATTGATATATTATACATTGATGTGTTGTTATATTATATATTGATATATGAAATATTGTTAGACATGCTGATATATTTATTGTTATATATAAATATGATACATTGATATATATTGATATACATACATATATAAATATATATTGATATATATTGATATACATACATATATAAATATATATTGATATATATTGATATAAATATATTGTTATATTATGCATTGATATATAATATATCGATACATTTAGATATTACATTTATCTATATTATATATTGATATATGAAATACTAAAATACTGATATATATCATATCGTATAGAGCTATATTTAGATATTGATCCATTGTTATATTATATATTGACATACTATACATTGATATATTGATATGTGGTACATTTATATACTGGTATATTATATACTGGTATATTGATATAAGATATATCGACACCCTTATATATTACATATATCTATGTTATAAATTGATGCATGAAATACCAAAATACTGTTATATTTATATATATCATGTTATATAGAGATATATTTATATTTTGATACATTCATATATATTGATATATCATGTATGGATACATTTATCTATTGTTATATTATATATTACTATATTTATCCTTTCCAAAAGAAACCCTCCCCACAGGTTTTGACTCAAGCACGTCCTCGGGAAGAGGATGATGAAGAGAAAAAGGGTGTTTGAGAAAGCAGTGAAAAAGCAGATGAAGAGCTAAAGCCGGGCTGGAAACCCAGGAAATTCAAATGGAAAGCCCCTTTTGGAGCTGGAAAATGGTCAGTGCCCAGTTACAGCAGCGGATCACCCAGTGCTCCTCCAGCCCTGTGTCCTGCAAAGCAATCCCTCAGCCCCTGCCATTGTCCAAGCACGTTTTCTTCTGGCAGAGGCACTTCAGTCAAACACCTGCTAAACTTCAAGGAAAAAGGGACAGGCCTCGATAAAACACTAACTGGATGAAACATAATGCCCCGTGATATAAAAAATGGCAAATTAAATAATGCAGGGAGCCCGAACCAGCCTTAAATGCTGGGAATGTCTGAGTGAATTGCCCCTTTTCCCTTTGTTCCCTGGGCTTTAATGAAGCTTTTCAATGCCAAACACTGTTATCTGCACAAAGACTTGGGACTCTTTTATTATCTCCTTTTCATCATGGTTGATGAGGAAGACTTTTCCCTCACTACAAGTTCTGTGTCATCTTTATACAGGCGAGTTAAAATCTTTCAGCTCCGGGGCTGAGAAGAGAAAGACTCCACATTTTAAAGGTTTTCATTCAAAAGCCCAAATTTAACCCTAAACTTACACATCAGAGGGACAGAGCCTTTACTTGACAATAAATGATGTTTCCTGACAATAAATGATGTTTCCTGACAAACAGACTATACTTGGAAACGCAATTCCAGGCTTTTCCATCTCTCCCATGTGGATCTGACCACCAGAACAGGGGAATACAGGACACAACAAGTGGTTGTGCAAGGGACAAACACAAGCTTTGGGTCAGGACTTTGCTCCTGCATTTCTGCTCTCACAGCTGGGAATTTCACAGCTCACATTGTTTCATTGCAAAGCTCCTCAGAAGAACCAAATTGAAGTCATGTTGACATCTTTTATCACAAGAGATAAATCCAGTAAATAAACATCTGCCCAGGAAATCCATCCAGTTATCCAAGGGCATGAAAAACTCTGAGGCTCAAAGATTAATACCATTAGCACCATGCCTTTGTCCTAAAGACTTCAAAGGACTTCCTAACTTTGGATCCCATTAGCCCCAGTTTTCACACCATAACCCACGATTACACTGTGTGTTTGCATCATTAATACCCGTAGATGCAACATCACTCCTCTAAATACTAAAAGCCCTGGGCTGACACTGTTTTAAAATCCAAGTGGAAAAGCCTTACCCAAAATAAATATGTATTGTTGGCGCTGAGGGAAACAAGAATAGCGTGTTTAGATAATAAAAACTTCAGCTGTGACATGAGGTGTGGAACCTTTGAAGGCTTTGGGATGGGAAGGGACCTTAAAGCCCATCCAGTTCCAACCCCAACACCTCTCACTATTCCAGATTGTTCCAAGGGAATCCAACCAGGACATTCCCAGGGATGGATCCAGGGGCAGCCACAGCTTCTCTGGCAATTCCAGCCCAGCCCCTCCCCACCCTCCCAGCCAACAATTCATTCCAAATATCCCACCTAAACCTGCCTCGATGCCCTGAGTATCAAGCTTGACTTGTTTGCTCTGGAGAAGGCAAAGGGAAAACAGGAATTCCCTTCTGGCTGGAAAGGGAGGGATATTCCAGGAGAACTGCAAGCAGGTTCGGAAGGAAAGACCCAAATCTCCAGAAAAGAGCTTTAAGAGATGATTTATTGACAAAAATGGCTTTAATGTCCCAAAGCAAAGCAGTTTTGAGGGGTTTGCTCCAGCTCAGATGGAAAAGGAAACAATAGGTACATGAATAAAATGCCTGGACTCGGTAATCCGGCTTCAATCGAGACAGGGAATTATTTTGATGTCAGTTTAGCAGAAAATACCATTGATTTTCTGCTGCAAACTTTACAGCTTTGAGCTGCAAAGCCTCTGTGCAGCTGTTATGCAACACAGAGCATTTCCCTAAATAAATGGGCATCAAGGAAAACAAAGGGTAACAGGAACGTGAAGAATATGGCATGTACTGAGAACTGCTTGGAAGGGGATAAATGGGGGTAAATATAATCCCTGGGGGTATCTATTAATAGCCACAGAGCTGGGAAATATTAACTAATCTGCAATTTAAGAACCAAGAAACGAGAGTAAGACATTCTCATAGCTAATATTTTCCATTAGAATAATAAAAATTGGGGGGTTATCCTTTTGTCTCCAGAGGGACTGAAGAGGTTCCTGCTCTGAGGAAATGATTGAATACAAGGTTAGATTTCCAAAATATGCCCCTTTTCCCTCTTTCTGAACCCAGTTACCAACACAGAGCTTAGAAGAAAACTGCACAGCTCTTAATACCTAAGAACGCAAAAAAAACCAGGCTAAATTTCTGTCTTTGTACCCTGGAAGCTCCTCTTTTGTATCTAACTCATATTAAACCACTGTGACAATCCTATCAGAAACAGAAATGTGATTGGGATCATTATTTCCCTGCTGATTTCCCCAAAATAAATATGAAACAAAAGCAGCAGAGGCAACCTGGTTTCACCAGGGCCCTCGAGCTGCCACCCAACTGGTGACACACAGTCAGAGGGTTCCTGGAAAAAAAAAAAAGGGAGCTGGGATGAAAATCCAGAATTAATTCATACTTGGCAAACACTTTGAAGTCCATCAGCATCAGTGAAAGAATTCCAGAAAGTTCTAATGATGTTTTCTGCCAGAGTCTTCCACAGAAAGGAACTGTTAAAGTGAGTAAGACCTTAAGAAGATGAAATGTTGGCAATTTATATATCTAGGACAGCTCTGAGACATAAAATGAATTCAAATTCTATTTCATAGTTTCATTTACAATGCCCTGGCCAAAACGAAGCTTCCCTTGAAGAGCTTTAGAAATCTCACTATTTCTTTTCCATAGAAATGATGGCCATTGCCCCTCTGGAAGGGCAATCCTGGAAGATTCTTGAGGGAGAGGGAGGTAAATATTGGCCCAGGGTAGGTGTTCAAAATTGCAGTGGGGTCAGCAAGTGGTAAATCAGGAATATGCCAGGCTTTGGGAGCGGCACAAGGGTCTGCAAAGAGCAAGAAAGGAGAGTTCAAACCCAAAAAGGTGAACAAATCGGTTGGCTGGTTGATAAAAATACAAATAAGAAACTGGAAATACGAGAATTAAATGAGTTTGAGGGCAGCAAATCGAAGTGGGAGTTCGTTTTCACTGCAGGGCCACGACGGCAACTTCCTTTTTGCTGCCCATCCCACCAAAGGTCCCTGCAATGAGTAGAAGTGGCTTGTCTGTCCCACACCACCTGAGGCTGGAGTTTGGGAATATCCCCTTTCTGATTCTAAAAAGTGGAATTCTCCATCCCTGGGATCTCAAACATCTTCTTGGGGACACTGGGAAAAATCCCCGGTGCCAGAGGTTTGGAAGAGCTCAAAGCTCACTTCATGCCAGCTGAGATCAGCTTTAAAAACTAAAGGCAGGTAGATCAACCATTGGCCTTTAATAAACCTTTACAGCTATTTCTCTCTTTAGTTTTTTTTTTCTTCCTGGCCAACCTTTTGGATGTTATTAATCCTCACCCCCAATTTTAATGAATGGCTGTGCCAGTGCTTAACCTCGAGGAGTCACGGACAATGAATTATTACCCGTGATTAATTATGCTGGAATAGGCCAATAAGAGCAACTTTTAGTTCAGCCACTAATAAAATTAATTGAAATTAATTCCAGTAAACAGTGCAGTGTTACTGATAAAAACCCAAAAACTATATTTGCTTTGCTTTGGCTAAAATGTAAATGTCCTAATTCACATTAGACCAGTGAACATTCACTGTATTTCACTGTCCATTATTTCTGTTCAGCCAGTCCCAAATCAAGAGTTTTAAACCCCAGGTCACTTGTACATTCCAATTTAAATGGGAGCATTTAAGAAGAGCAAAGAAGGGATTTTAATTCAAGTGAAGCCAGTATGCCTTGACATTTATTCATCCAAAAAGGAAGGACCAATTTGGATGCTCCAGAGTACCTAAAAGACTAAGACCCATAATACAGAGATGTTTTAATATGGCTTTTAACACCTTCTAATAGTGGTAACTAATCACCCTTTGTGCCAAATTCTGGAAATATTGTTTAATTTTCCTCGTCAAGGATTTCAACAGGTAAAGATTTTAGCAAGAACATCTAATTTGTTCTTTCTGGCCCTTTTTAGTTCCCTTTAGCAGACCTTAAGACTATGACTAGGAAACAAACATTCCCAGCTACTGGAATTAGATCTCTCCAACTGGAAATTATTGGAATGGTCACTCCATGGCATTGGCTCTTCCTGTAGATGTGCCTCTCCTCTCCCTACAAATGGGAGCAACCTGGGCTAGTGGAAGGAGTTGGGGTTGGAGCTGGAAGAGCTTTAAGGTGTCTTCCAACCCAAACCATCGTGAGATCCTGAGTGAAGGAAGTCAAAAGGAAACATAAACCCACAAAACTCAGGTGCTGGGAACACCCATGGTTATTCCACAGTCACCAAGGACAGGGATGAGCCCCAGGAAGTCCCTGGAGCTGCCCAGGAGCAGCCAAGGGGTAAAGGAGGTTTCCATGAGTGACACCAGGGACAGCCCTTCCAGAATTCTGCATTCCTAAAGCCTGAGGCTTTGAGTCCTACAGGTCCTCCCCCTAAAAATGGGAGCTGCAGGGTAGATTTACATGAGGTATTGGGAAGGAATTACTGGCTGGGAGGGTGGGGAGGGGCTGGGCTGGAATTGCCAGAGAAGCTGTGGCTGCCCCTGGATCCATCCCTGGAAGTGTCCCAGGCCAGGTTGGACGGGGCTTGGAGCACCCTGGGCTAGTGGGAGGTGTTGGGGTTGGAACAAAATGCACTTTAAGTTCCCTTCCCACCCAACCACCCTGTGATTCCATGATTCAATTCCATGACTTTATGATTCCACAGCTCCATGGATGTGCTGTTTAATCCCCGTTGTATTTCTCTTTTCCTAATCCTGCCAGAAGTCTCAGCTCCACCAGGCCCTGGACCAGCTGTTCTCATTCACATGAGAGCCTCTCCTCTATAAACACACTGATCTTGTATCAAATGCAGACTTAAAGAAGGCATTAAAAATAATAATAATAATAATAGAAAAAAGGGCAACTTTCATTTAGCAAGCTTATAATAAAAATTAAAAGATGTTAATAAATACTGTGTCTATAAGCTGGTCTAAAGCTCTCTAAAATGCCCCGCAGTGAAGTCTTACATCAGTTAGTATTGAAACATTAAATGCTTTTCTTACAGGCTTACAGCAATCAATTTAACTTTCAGTCATCTTGTACCCATATGTGCTGCTCCTGTGGATGAAATGGCTATTAATAAAGGAATAGATGGCTATGAATTAAAGCAAGCTCTACTTAATCACATTAATCCAGAGTATGTTAAAGGCTTCAATTTTCTAAATAATTTTGGGCTTAATGCCTCCGAGATGGGCAGACTGCTCTATTGATGCAGCATCTGGTCCAATTTGAGCTGCATTGTGAAGGAGGAATTGTCAGGCCCTTGCAAAAATAAGGAAGACTGACAGTTTTAGGGATGCAACCAAAACTGCCACAGCTGAGACAAAAGATCCTGCAAGATATTGGGGGGGGGGCGAAGGAAAAAAACGCCTCCAACAATAAAAAGGCAGCCCCTGCACAGCAAATGCAAATGG
>JAWWTY010000106.1:113867964-113878014 GCA_035222235.1 Margarornis squamiger
TATTCTATTCTATTCTATTCTATTCTATTCTATTCTATTCCATTCCATTCCATTCCATTCCATTCCATTCCATTCCAACCCCCCTTAAAGCATCCCCTTTTTCTGTGGTTTAGGCCACAGAAAGAAACTGTGTTGGAGTCTTAGTAATGCAGAATGAAAAATAAATGCACAGGATTTGGCTGGAAATGACAGGATGTTGTGCACTAAACTGGATGAAAAATTAGCTAATTATTAATAATAACCCAACTGAGGAATTTCTGATTTTTGTTCATACACACAAAAGCAAAAGCAAATCTCACATTTTTCTCTAAGGAAGATACTTGCTTTTGAAACAGAATCCATTTCCTCAAGAATTTGGTCTTTTGCTAGTGCATTAACTCATTAATTATTAGGAGGCAACAATGGGATGGGGAGACCCCGATTTCAGGACAGTTTAGGATGCAAAGCCAAACACCAAATCCCTGCAGTCACTCTTTTAACTCCTCATTAGCATTCATAATCCCATGGGAATCCACTCCCACTCCCTAAAAAGCAAAGGGGAAGAGTTACCTGAGCAGACCTCCTTGTAGGTGGGGTTTGGGGTGTGGCCTCCTGCATAACCCACCTGGGTGGAGTAAACTCCCTTCTGCCTCCAGAACTTCCTCTCGGCTCCCCAGAAACAGCCCATACCTGGATAGGACACAAAACACGGATTGTTAGGGCAAACCCTGCCAATTAATCCCTCATTTGCATATTAATTACAGCCCACAGCGGAGGCAACATCTATAGGCAGCACCTGCTGGTCAAGTGTTTTTTCGAAGATTATTTATAGGGTAAGTGCATGGAAAAATCCATTCTGCATCAGAGCACGACTCAAACGAAGCTGATTTTCGCTCCTGAATATCAAGCTATCCCAGAGGACAAACCTTGGAAGGGTTCAAAGGCCCAAACAAGGAGAAAAAGAAGTTCCTTTCAAGGCACTCGCGCTATTTGTGCGGCACCATTTTTGCTCGAGTTGATTAGGAGAGCTGTCAAAACACAATAATTTGTATTAATGGCAAACAGTTATTTAATTTTCTGCTTTCAGGCATAGGTGGCAGCAATAATGGATGATATTATGTGTTATCCAAGAAGGAAAAAAAACGCTTGGGTTTAGCAATTTCTGCGCGGAGACACTCGATGTTCAGACAAGATTCTGGTCGTCGTTCGCCCCCGTGGCCAATTATCAAAGAACATCACACTGTCAAAGGTGTGAATTAGCAACATTCTCCTGCTTAGAGGAATCAAGGAACAAACACAACCACCATTTGCAATTGTCTGATGGCTTAGTTAAATAAATGTTTAAGAGACTATTTATTCGATTATTCATTTCGAGTGCCATGCCCACTCCAGGGCTGTTAAGATGATCCCTGATTATGCATTTTCTCTGTCAGTGATAACACCCCGGCTGTTATTATTCACTTTCCAAAACATTGGAAATAAAAGGCAGTTAAAAATAAGCCAAATATTAAATACACTTAGAAATCACTGATCCATGATGGGTTTTCTACCGGTAACTCTGCAGATTTGACAAGTTAAAAAAAAAAAACAATGACAGAAATGTTCCTTCAACGTGCAGCCAGAAAGCTCTGCCAGCCTTGATGGCTCACAAAGGCTTGTCTTCCCTTGGAATCTTCAGGGATTAACTTCAATTAAACCTGTAATGGACCAAAAGTCACAGAAATAATGATTGGGGTTTCTCCTGATTCAGGTGCTCCGGCAAACGGCAGCAATGAGGAGCCCAACCTGCTCCTGGAGACCACGGGAAGAGGCAGGAACCTCCTGAGGACAATCCAGCCCATGGAATATACAAATTGGTGACCAAATCACTGCTCTTCTCCCTTGACTACAGAGATAACTAGGGCTCTTAGGCTTGGGTTCCTCACTTAAACCAGGCTGGGGGCAATTTGCTGTAGGACCTCTCCTGAGATTGCCTCCCAGGAATTCTTCTGAGCTTTGTTCCCACGCGCCTGTTTGGTGTAAAAAAGTCAGGAATCTGCAAAATGTTGTAAATGAGTCTTCCCTGCATGCTCGACATCACTCTTTGTACTCCAAGAGGGATTCTGGCAGGATAAGTGGGAGCTTTTTGCAAGGAACTTGCTGACAGACTTGTGTTCATGTGTGGGTTTCCATGTGTGTATGAGAAACATGGGTTAAAACATCTTTCCAGAGTGGATATTGGAAGGAAATTCTTCACCAAGAGGGTTGTCCAGCCCTGGCCCAGCTGCCCAGGGTAGGGGTGGAGTCCCATCCCTGGAAGGATGTAAAATCCCTGTGGATGTGGCACTTGGGGACATGGGTCAGTGGTGGCCTTGGTGGGATGGTGGAACTCAATGATCTCAGGGTGCTTTTCCCACCTAAACAATTCTGGGATTCATTTATATTAAACCACTACAAAGATGGGTTGATTTCAGAGCAGTTTGTTCCTGGGAGATGAACCCAGGCAGGTAAAACATGAACTTGGTAAATCCCAGAATCCCAGAATGGTTTGGGTTGGAAGGGACCTTAAAGACCATCCAGTTCCAACCCCCTGGCCTGGGCAGGGACAGCTGTGAGAGGAAAGGCTGTCAGGGATGAACGTCCCTCCTGTTTGCCATGGCTGGTGTCAGGAGGGTTGTGCATCACGTGCCATGTGTGGGGTGTGAGGACTCAGGTGGTGCTGAGCTTTGAGGTGCCTTCAGAGAGCCAGGTCCTGCCTTGGTGGGGGGAATTCAGTGCTGGATGCTCTTCAGAGAACTCTTCAGAGTTCTTTTTGTAGCAGATGAAGAAGCCCTTCTTCTCCAAAAGGGTTGTTCAGCCCTGGCATCCGTGGAGGGGTTTAAAATCCCTGTGGATGTGGCACTTGGGGACATGGGTCAGTGGTGGGGGATGGTTGGACTTGATGATCTCAGAGGGTTTTTCCAACCTAAATAATTCTATGATTCTCTGACCTGTTGATTCTACCCAGCGACCTCCATCCTCCTCAGGGGTTCTTTCCCTTGTCCCTCTCCCAGTTCACATCTGAGCTCATCCTTCTGCCCTTTCCCTGGGAGAGAGACATTTTATTCCCTTGCTGAGCCATCCTCCTCCTCTCTCTGCCACCTCACAGCGACAATAAATCCTCCCATCCACGAGAAGAGATAAAAATTGAAACCTTTGTCACAATAAAACAACCCGCTCCTAAAGAGACATAATTTACAACAATACAGCCCTAAATTGCTTTCCACAGGATTAATCCATTTGGAGGCTGATGTTTGTTACTCTGCTAAAGTGGTGCCACCTTCTACAGAGAAATTGTCAGAGGGAGAGAAATAGTAACAATAAAACTCCACATCATAATCCAGACTTAAGACACGGGGAGCTCATGGAGGGGCTGTTGTCCAGAGCACGGAAAACAGGGACAACAACTACTGAAACAGGGCAATAATTGCAATTTAAGACTTCAGGTGGTCCCGTCGGATAGAAAAAACCATCAACTTGACTTTCCCAAATTATTATTAGTCTTGTAAGAAAATCGGAGAAATTAATAATGTAAATAATAAATTTAAATAATTAAATAAAACTCAGAGTGTGTGGAGGGAGAAAAATGGTCAAAAAAGGGCAGGAAAAGAAACACAAAAGCCAAATAAGCCGGCCCATGTCATAATTTGAAACTAGAAAACATGACTGCGATTTTAAACTATTCATGAATTTGCATTTGCATATTCCCCAGGACTGGTGGAGGGAGGGCAGCTTTGGAGTTTGATAGAGAGATTCCAGAGGCATTCCTGAGAGGAAGGGAAAAAAGGAAATGCTGGGGAACATCCTCACCTTCCCAGAAAAAAAATAAAAAATAAGTATCATTTGAACATAATGGGAATTGGAGCGGAGTGTTTAAGCACTGAAGGTATTTGTCACTTTTTAATTGCTAATTTGCAAAACAAAACCCGTTCTTTCAGTGATGGGGTTTGACTGACTCTTAATTGGAATTTCAAAAGATATTTAAGGGTTCTTGGGGTTTTTTTGTGCTTTTGAACTTCAAAACCAAACAGACTCGAACAGGGATCTTTAAACGGTCGATCGTCCCTATAAATAATATTAATCATATTAATATTAATCACATTAATGACACTTCCTCAAGACATTCTCTTTATGGATCCCTGCACACAGAGATCCCTTTTGGTCAGCCATGTGTTTCCATAGGGAACCCAAAGCATTTATATATTCCTAAGAAATAGTCACCATAAACTGAAGAATTCTTCTAAAACACTGAAAGCCACCTCTGATAAGAGATGAACATCCCGTTCCTGGAGACAATAAATGGTGGGATATTGAGAGACAAACTGAGCAGAGTTGACCCTCAGGTGTTTCCAGAGAGGAACAGCTTTATGGAGAGTGTTAAACACCTCAGTCAGGTCTCCACTGATTCAGGGATTAAATTCTTTGCCTAAATGGAGACATCCAGGCTTATCCAAGATGCCTCAGGACATCCAAGACATCTGTCTACACAAGGCTCACAGAAATGACACAGAGACACAAGTCCTTCCTGAAAGGCATCCTGAGGGCAGGGAGAATGTCCCTGGACATGGCAAATGGAGCTGTCTCATGGAATCATGGAATGCTTTGGGTGGGAAGGGACCTGAAATTTCCACATGGGCAGGGACACCTCCCACTAGCCCAGGTTGCTCCAAGGGAATCCAGCCTGGCCTGGGACACTGCCAGGGATGGATCCAGGGGCAGCCACAGCTTCTCTGGCAATTCCAGCCCAGCCCCTCCCCACCCTCCCACCCAGCAATCCCTTCCCAATAGCCCACCCAGCCCTGCCCTCTGGCACTGGGAAGCCATTCCCTGTGTCCTGGCCCTCCATCCCTTGGCCCCAGTCCCTCTCCAGCTCTCCTGGAGCCCCTTCAGGCTCCGGAATTGGCTCCAAGCTCTCCCTGGAGCTCAGAGTTTTCCTCCAATCCCCTGGAATCACATCCCATGGGATTGTCTGCTGGGAAACACAACCCCAGCCTGGAGCCATCCCAGCTCCGTGGGATCCCAGAATACCAGAGTGGTTTTGGTGGGAAGAGACCTCAAATCCCATCCCATTCCATGGGCAGGGACAATTCCCTCTATCCCAGGGAATCCAACCTGGCCTTGGACACTGCCAGGGATGGATCCAGGGGCAGCCACATCCATCTCCTCCAGCATTTGGGCTGGGGTGACTCTTTGGGAATGCCGTGGCCGGGACGGGATGGGATGGGATGGGATGGGATAGGGATGGGATAGGGATGGGATAGGGATGGGATGGAATGGGATGGGATGGGATGGAATGGGATGGGATGGGATGGAATGGGATGGGATGGGATGGGATGACACTTTGGGAAGGCCATGACCGGGATGGGATGGGGAGCAGGGAATTGGGAACAGGGAACTGGGAATGACTGGGAATGACTGGAAATAACTGGGAATGAGTGGGAATGAGTGGGAATGAGCGGGAATGACGGGGAATGAGCGGGAATGAGTGGGAATGACGGGGAATGACTGGGAATGACGGGGAATGACTGGGAATGACGGGGAATGACTGGGAATGAGTGGGAATGACGGGGAATGACGGGGAATGACGGGGAATGACGGGGAATGACTGGGAATGGCTGGGAATGGCTGGGAATGGCAGGGAATGATGGAGAATGACGGGGAATGACGGGGAATGACGGGGAATGACGGGGAATGACTGGGAATGACTGGCAATGACTGGGAATGGCGGGGAATGACGGGGAATGACGGGGAATGACTGGGAATGGCTGGGAATGACTGGAAATAACTGGGAATGACTGGGAATGACTGGGAATGACGGGGAGCGGGGCAGGCACCTCTGGGCGGTGTCGCAGGGAGAGCCTTTCCTCTTGCGGGAGTCGGGATTGGCGGGGTCGGTGGAGCTGTCGCCGAGGCCGCTCATGGTGGTTGTCCTACGGTGCACCTGGAAAACAGGGAAAACAGGGAACACGGCGCTGGGAGGAGCTCTGGATGGAAAACACGGATCAAGGGACCTCCACCACCCCACCAGGAGTCTTTGCCGTGGGACTGGGGAAGGACACGAGGCCACGGCGCCTTCCCGGTGTGTCCGTGGCCAATCCAGCCCTTCCCGTGTTCCCACACCGGGATCTGAGCTCCTCCCTGGATCCCCATGGATTGCAGGGAACTCCAGCCATGGCCCATCCCAGGGGGACATTCCATGCATTTGGGTTGGTTTCCTTCCCATCTCCTCTTTCTTCTCCTTCTCCTCCATCTCCATCTCCTCCATCTTTTCCAACTCCTCCATCCTTTCACCTCCTCCTTCTCCTCCATCTCCTCCTCCTCCTCCACCTCCTCCATCTCTTCCTTCTCCTCCATCTCCTCCATCTCTTCCTTCTCCTCCATCTCCTCCTTCTCCTCCATCTCCTCCTCCATCTCCATCTTCTCCTTCTCCTCCATCTCCTCCTCCTCCTTGTCCTCCATCTCCACCTTCTCCATCTCCTCCTTCTCCCCATTCTCCTCCTTCTCTTCCTTCTCCTCCACCTCCTCCATCTCCTCCATCTCCTCCATCTCCCCCTTCTCCTCCTCCACCTCCTCCACCTCCTCCACCTCCTCCACCTCCTCCTTCTCCTCCTCCATCTCCTCCACCTCCTCCACCTCCTCCTTCATCTCCTCCTTCTCCTCCATCTCCTCCTTCTCCTCCTTCATCTCCTCCTTCTCCTCCATCTCCCCTTTCTCCTCCACCTCCTCCTTCTCCTCCATCTCCCCTTTCTCCTCCTTCTCCTCCATAGACCTTGAGAGGTGAACAGCCCCAAAGCTCCTGGGAAACCCTAAATCCAGGGATGGAGCTGTTCCCGGGGTTTTCCCTCTCCAGATCCATCCCATTCCTGGAGCTCTTTGTGGACCTGGGAAGAGACAACCCCTGAGGAGAAGTTGGTGCTTTGGGGAGCAGACCCAATTCCCGGGAGTCCCATTCCCTCCACTTCTTCCACCAGCTCTTAAAAGCTGGAATTTTAGGGATTGTCCCAAAAGGAACCCTGGAGGTGCCACCCAGAGCCCCCCCGGGTGGTCCATGGGAAGCCCTCACAGGTCCCACCTCCCAGCCCCATCCAAAGCATCCAAATCCATCGGCACTGGGGGAATTCCATACCCGGATCAGCCACCATGGATGTCCCACCAGCTTTGGGGGAGCCCCCAAGGCCACCCTGAGCTCCGGGCAGGTGGACACACCTGGAAGCATCTCCTGCCCTTCCCGGCCCCCCCAACATTCCAGGGCTGGGGTCTAATCCCAAAATTCCAACCTCATCCCACAGCAGGGGAGGCGCCACCTGGAATTCTGCATCCAGCAGCAGGACCTGGAGCTGCTGGAGAGAATCCAGAGGAGGCCACAGAGCTGCTCCAAGGGCTGGAGAACCTCTGGAGCCAGGCTGGGAGAGCTGGGAATGGCCAGCCTGGAGAAGGGAAGGCTCCAGGGACACCTTGGAGCCAATTCCAGAGCCACGTGGGATATTGGGAAGGGATTGTTGGGTGGGAGGGTGGGGAGGGGCTGGGCTGGAATTGCCAGAGAAGCTGTGGCTGCCCCTGGATCCAGCCCTGGCCGTGTCCAAGGGCAGGTTGGATTCCCTGGGATGGTGGGAAGTGTCAGGGTTGGAATGGGATGAGATCCCTTCCCACCCAAATTCCATGAGAATTCCATGACTCTCTCCCACCACCAAGGTGTCCAGGGGAATGATCCCACATTCCCCACCTCCCAATCCTGGAAATCCCTCGGCTCCCAACATCCATCCCTGCTCCTGCCCTGACCCCACCGAGTCATTCCCGGGGTTTTTTCCCGCCAAAATGCTGATTTTTGGCTCCTTTTGCCCTAAAATAACCCCCCAGACCGTGTTCGTCCCGAGGGAATGGGAACAATCCATGGGAATGGGAATAATCCATGGGAATGGGAACAAGCCATGGGAATGGGAACAAGCCATGGGAATGGGAATAATCCATGGGAAGGGGAATAATCCATGGGAAGGGGAACAATCCATGGGAAGGGGAACAATCCACGGGAAGGGGAATAATCCATGGGAAGGGGAACAATCCATGGGAAGGGGAACAATCCATGGGAAGGGGAACAATCCATGGGAAGGGGAATAATCCATGGGAAGGGGAACAATCCATGGGAATGAGAGGGATCCATGGGAATGGGAACAATCCATGGGAACGAGAGTGAGGAATCCATGGGCATGACAGTGAGGAATCCATGGGAATGAGAGGGATCCATGGGAATGAGAGGGATCCATGGGAATGAGAGTGAGAAAGCCATGGGAATGAGAGCAATCCATGGGAATGAGAGCAATCCATGGGAAAGAGAGAGAGCAATCCATGGGAATGGGAACAAGCCATGAGAATGAGAGGGATCCATGGGAATGAGAGTGAGGAATCCATGGGAATGAGAGGAATCCATGGGAATGAGAGGAATCCACGGGAATGAGAGCAATCCATGGGAGAGAGAGCAAGCCATGGGAATCAGAGGGATCCATGGGAATGGGAACAATCCATGGGAATGAGAGAGAGCAATCCTTGGGAATGGGAACAATCCATGGGAAGGGGAAAAATCCATGGGAATGAGAGGGATCCATGGGAATGGGAACAATCCATGGGAATGGGAACAATCCATGGGAAGGGGAACAAGCCATGGGAATGAGAGCAATCCATGGGAATGGAAGCAATCCATGGGAATAACAATAATCCACAGGGAATGAGAGCACTCCATGGGAATCAGAGCAATCCCTGGGAACGAGAGCAATCCCACCTTCCAGGCCCACCTTCCCCCTGGAATTTTCAGGAATTCCCAGGAAGCTGCACCAGGGAAAAGGGGAGCTTTGCTTCCCAAATCCCTGTTTCCCCAGCCCCTTTCCCACGGGCTTTGACTTGGGAAAGGTACCAGAATTCAGCCAAAGGGAATTCCGGGCATGGCAACCAAAACCCATCCCCGAGAATTCCCGAGGGATGAACCCACGGATGGCTCCCTGCACGATCCCAAAAATCCACCCCAAATCCCGGGAAGAGGCACATCCACCCCCATCCCGCGGATTGAGGATCATCCCACGGGAGACGATCCAGGTGGGAATTCCAGCATTCCCAACCCTCCTTCCCCTTTAGCCCAGGGACGCCTCCGGAGCCAACCCGTATTCCAAAGGGCTGGGAAAAGGCGGGAATGAGGGACAACCCAACCGTGGGAAGTCAAAGAAGCGACGCCCGAGGAAACGGCGGAAAATCCATTGTTTTTCCCGGCTCTCCTTGGAAAACCCCCCGGGAGGAGGGGAGGGGGGGGGGGGGGATGAGCAGCTCGTTACGCTAATTGCAATCAGCACCTCGTTACCTGGGCCTGCCTTAATTAGCCCGGGAAGGAGGGCAGGGATTTTCCAGGGCCATCCCAGCGGAGCCCCACCGGCCCCCGGAGGGATCAGAAGGACAAACAAAAAGCCGGCCATGAAATCCCCTCCAAACTGCGGGAATGAGGGCGGGAAGGGCCCAGGGAGGGACGGGAAGGGCAAAGGATCATCCAAAGGTTCTGCTGCAGGGCCGGGCTGGGATCATGGAATTCCACAGGGGGTTGGGTGGGAAAAGACCTCAAATCCCATCCCATTCCATGGGCAGGGACACTTCCCACTATCCCAGGGAATCCTTGGACACTGCCAGGGATGGATCCAGGGGCAGCCACAGCTTCTCTGGCAATTCCAGCCCAGCCCCTCCCCACCCTCCCACCCAACAATCCCTTCCCAATATCCCATCTGGCACTGGGAAGCCATTCCCTGTGTCCTGTCCCTCCATCCCTTGTCCCCAGTCCCTCTCCAGCTCTCCTGGAGCCCCTCTGGGCTCTGGAATTGGCTCCAAGGCCTCCCTGGAGCCTTGTCCTCTCCAGGCTGGACATTCCGAGTTCAATCCAACCTTTCCTGGGTCAATGAAATCCCACCTGGATCAATCCAATCCCACCTGGATCAATCCAATCCGACTTGGATCAATCCAATCCCTCCTGGATCAATGAATTCCCACCTGAATCAATGAATTCCCTCCTGGATCAATCCAACC
>JAWWTY010000106.1:113903496-113914457 GCA_035222235.1 Margarornis squamiger
CTCCGTGGCCTCCTCTGGGCTCTCTCCAGCAGCTCCAGGTCCTTGTGCTGTTGTTCCCAGGGCTGGAGGCAGCTCTGAGGCTGAGGTGGAGAAGAGGTGGAGAACCTCTCCCTTGCCCTCTGCCCACACAGTGGTCTCTGTCTATACCATTAAACTGTTCAAACAGACAGGCCCTGTCTAGAAAGGATTTGAGTGTGGAGCACCCAGTCCCAGTGCCCACAGCTGCTCTCTGGCACCTTTCAAGTGACTCCTGTACATTAAATATATGCTCACAGTTCCATGTGTGTCGATGCTATCACACCTGGAACAATAAATTGAACAATGAAATCTGTTCAAATGAGAAAGTGGCAGAAAAAATTATTTCCTTTCAAGCCAGACCGTGGTTCTAACCAGATTTATTGCTCTTTGCCACAAGCTCTGAGGAAGTTTAAAGGAATTCCAGGTTAAGATACCCCCAGTCATTAATGAATATAACTTGGCTAATTGTGGACCCAAACGAAGGTGCTTCAAAAAGATTTGGCTTTCAGAGAATGCTGATAAAGCAAGGAATGGAAATCAGGAATTTTCTGGTCTCAAAAATTCCATCTCAAGCAATCACAGTAAAGATTTGAGAACCTTTAAATTGCACTAATAAGAGAGTCATATGTTCTCTGTATTTATCTTTTGATTTTTAAGCCATTAGGGAATATTTAGACCACACATCCAAACTTGTTTCATCATGAGCAGCCAGAAAGTTATTATTTTTAAATGAAGACTGAGATCCTGGCATAATCAAATTAATCCAGGAGTAGGGGTCATATTTCTATGCAAGGGCTGTTAATTTTCCATGGCAAGAACAGCCAGGAATTGAATTGAAAATAGTTCATTAACCAATTACCAGGAGCCTCCTCCACCTCCTAAAGCACAGCCAGGATGGGACCAGGGGGAGAGGAGGAGCAAAAGGGGGAAGCAGAGATGGGGTGAGGGGGAACATCCTGAAGGAATCAGCTGCTTTCCCTTTCTAGTTTGCTTTTCCTACAATTCCCAACCCACCACCAAGGGAATTTCTTCCCCTGGACTACACCAAATAGTCACTCTGTCAGTGCAGTGGCTCCATCACTGAGGGGCTGGGAATTCCGGATAGGAAACAGGGACAACAGGTCAGGGGATGTGAGAATTTTCTAAAACAGTTTTGAAAGTAATTCAGTGGTTATTGGGACATTGGACAACTCCTAGAAGTCTCCAGATGGGCTCTAAGGAAAACTAAAAGCCCAGGGTGGGATTGTTGGGGTGTCTGTGCAGGGTCAGGAGTTGGGCTCAATGGTCCCTGGGGGTTCCTTCCAACTGGGGATGTTCTGTGAAGTTTGTCAGCTGTGCATGGAATGGACAGACAATATTCACTGTACCTTCCAGTTTCATTTGAAACAGAAGTTTGGTGGCAATAAAAGGGCATAAAACTCAGTGCCAGGCTTTGTGCCAAAGCCTGCTTTCATCTGAACCAGGAGGGGAAAGGAAAAATGTGCAGCATTGACTAAGCAGGTTATTTAAATGCCTCTTAAATTGTAGATGTGAGAGGAGTAAGTGACCCACAGTCACAGCTGATGGCATTTCAGTGTCACCTCCACTGCTGTGGGCTTTGATTTAAAAACTCACTGAATGCCCCAGATCAACATCAGGGTTGGAGTCTGTACCCCCCAGAAAAAGCAGAGTACAATGGATCATGGAATTCCAGGATGGTTTGGGTTGGAAGGGACCTTAAAGTTCATCCAGTTCCAACCCCAACACCTTCCACTAGCCCAGGTTGCTCCAAGCTCTGTCCAACCTGGCTTTGGACACTTCCAGAGGTGGGAATGGTACAAGAAGACCTCAACATACAAACCAGAAGGCCAGTGGGTTTCTTTGCTGTCCTGCAAACAACAAATGACCTGATTTTTATTTACAGTGAAAGACTGAAACAGAGGGGAAAGAATTTGGCAGTGCAATGTTCCCATTTGTCAGGTAACGAGGGAAAGGTCTGCAAGAGCTACCCAAGAGAAGAAATCCTAAAGTTAACATGACCAAGTAGGAAAAAATAAGGAATCACTGCCCTTGGGCAAAGGTTCAACACAGGTGACACATGAAAACTCCATTCCAAGGAAGCCTTTCTTACCAGGGTTTTCTGAACCATTATTTTGGTTTCCTTTGAGCCATTTCACCCTTTAATTTAAGCAGTGCAGAGGATGAACTGGACCCCTGTTCTTTCCTTCAGCCCAATCCAGTGATATTCAGGAGCTGGATGACCTTTGGGGATCCGTTCCAGCTCACATATTGAGATCCCATGACCCTTTAGAGTAACTATTGAACTTTCCAGAGAGCACTGAATTTATCCAGAGTGAATTAACCCCACTAAAACACGCCCTTTCATTAGGCCCCGTGGCACATTTAACACAGAACAGCAATAAAAGTTTTACATTTGCATTTCCGAGTATAAAACTTACTCAGTATCTTCAAAAGCAAACTCTAGCTCAGAGTTATTTGCATATTGTCTGTATTTCATTCCCCTGGTTTAGAAAACAGGGATCTGACCTTTATTTGTGCTTTTGCCTGAGCAAATTACCTCAGTCTAAAAACTTTTGGGCTTCCAGGATTTCTGTGAACTTCCCTGAAAGCCACAATTGGCTGGTATTTCTGTAAACCAGGTCATTCTTTTCTAGACCTAAATGTGAGCCTCAAAGCCCGACCTTTTAAACCTAAGGAGGTTTATTTATTCACTTAATTATTTTCACTGTTTCATGACCCAAAAAGGTATTTCCTTAAAGAAAGGGTTTAGTTCTCTGCTAAGATACCTGATGTTTGTGCCAAGAGGAGGATGTACCAAATCATGTCAGAGATGGGGATTTGATAAACTGTACAAGGATAGGATTGTTCCAGCCACTGATATTGAACCAGATCCTTCTTCAGACAGAGGAGAAATCTGAATTAAATCCATCCCCTCTCCCAGGATCTCCTGGATATCAGAAAATGCTTTGGAAATGGTTTCACAATGCTCTCCAAAAGACTGAGGGGAAGCTGGGCTGAAGGAATAGAAATGACCTGCTAAATCCCCCCATTTCCAACCTAACCTGTCCAGGACTCCCCATTCATCCTCATTCCTGAAGGTGGAGCCTCTCTTGATGATTCTGGGCATTTCAAGAAGCTTCTCAATGGAAAAATCCATGAAAGCAGAGCTTCTCTGGGGTCATGCTCTGAGGACTAAAGGGAGTCCAGGAGGAAGAGGGCAGCTCCACTCGAGTGGGACTGGATGTGTAATTGATGGCAAGATTTCACCCATAAATCCTTCACAGCTGGGGATGAAATAGAAGCTCTTCTTGTTTTCAGGTCTAGTTGAATGAGCAGAGCTGTCTAAAAGCTCCTGATAAGGAACTCTACTGTCAGCTCAGATGGAACTTCAAGTGTGACCTTTCAAACCTCTCTGTCTCCCAAGGGGTATTTTCAGTGCAGGGACTTTGCTCCCCAAGCCCGGGCATTTATGTCTCCATCTCTGATGAGTCCTTCTGACCCTCAGCATTGGCAGAGAGATGGAGAACATGATCTACTGGGTTTCTTTCACCCCTAGCTTCTCCAGCTCCATCCTCCACCAGCAGAGACCAGCTGTCAACTCATCACCAATGAAAACTGCTCACACAATGATAACTCACTGCCTTATTATGTGTAGTACTGGGCTGTTGTTCTCACGTGGTGGATCCCAGCTATTATTAAAAACATGATATCACTCAGTGGAATAAAATAATTACAGGTGCGGTTGAAAAATAAATAAGCTTGCTTATCAGAACAGGTCAGCAGAGGAGGAGTGGTGGCTGAAAGCAGTTTTGAGCTGTGTTCTGGAGGTGATGTCCCCCAAGGTGACACGTTGAACCCACTCTAGCAAACAGATCATGGCACAGGAGCCGATTGATGCCACAAAAAGTGGTGAGTCCCAGCACAGAGCATCAGTTCAGACTCCAAAAACCAGGGAGTCCTCAAAAAAAAGAGGTTCTGGTCAATGACCAAAGGCCAGATATCCCACACTGCTTCTGGTCAGCAGTTCCTTCTGGGAATGGACCAACAGGAGCCACGGGAAAGTAAGATTTTGAAAATGAAAATGAATTAATTTCTTAAAATAGGGTGAGGAGATGCAAGGGAGGAGAAACAGTGATTCTGAAATTTGCAGTTTCCTGGGGTGGATGGACAGAGTGGGTCCAGAGTGGGTGGTGGGGAGGTGGCAGCTGGGACAGGGGATGGTGGGGGGTGGGAGGGAAATAGGAGGGTCAGGGATGTATTTGGGGTCTGAACAGGGAGAAACATCCAGAAACTACAATAACAGACTTGCTGCTTTCAAGGAGACAAAGCCAGACACCACGGAGGGGCTGAGGGAGCTGGGGGGGCTCAGCCTGGAGAAAAGAGGGATCAGGGGGGACCTTCTGGCTCTGCAACTCCCTGATGGATCCAGGGCAGGGTCGGGCTCTGCTCCCAGGGAACAGGGACAGGAGGAGAGGGAATGGCCTCAAGTTGCACCAGGGGAGGTTTAGTTGGATATTGGGAACAATTCCTACATGGAAAGGGTTTTCCAGCCCAGGGCAGTGGTGGAGTGCCCAACCCTGGAGGGATTTAACACCCATGTGGATGAGGCACTTGGGGACATGGGTTAGTGGTGGGGGAATTCTTGAACTCCATGATCTCAGAGAGCTTTTCCAACCCAAACAATCCTGGGATTCTGAGAGTTTGTGCTTTTCCCCCACACAGGAGCATTCCCACCCTGGCTGTGCCCACAAGTGCAGCCTGATCAGCTCCTCATTCCACAGCCACGTGGTCTGAGTTTTGGGGTTAAATTAAAGCCACTTGGCTTCAGTCCTGCACAATGGATATCTGAGTGTCCAGCCTTGGATCCTCCTGTGCTTTGGAAACAACCAGACACTTGGGTGCTGATTCATCTGGCCTATTTTGGATGTTTTCCTCATATCCAAAAATGTCAGTTTCTGAGCCCTGATTATAAGGCAAGCAGTGACAAAGTCGGATGAATTCCACCTCTGCCACCTGCAGTAATATCATGGAGATTTAGGCTCTGTTCAGTGGGAGGATTAGATGTACCTGTGTGTACATCCATATTTATTAAAATATGGCCCTGACACCAATGGGGATTACGGGGTAGGAACCAGGACAAATGTTAACAGTGAAACCAATGATCAAAACAGCAAAGGAAACAAAGGCAGAGGAAAATAATGACACCAACCCAAAGGATGTTACAAGGGTCCCCAGAAGCTCAGGCAGGTGACATAAATGTCAGGTACACACAGGAGTTAATTCTTGTGGTATTTTTGACATCATCACACCATTTCACTTCCCAAAAACCCAACTCCTGGAGAGACACCATAACATCAAAATCACAGAATGGCCCTCAAAGAGCTCAGCTTTCATTTTTAAAACGTCACCTTTTTAACCTGTTGGAGATTAAAGCTGGAGAACACCCGTTTTTCAAGGACATTTCCTTAACTAGAGGAGGTTTAAGGAAGGAGATGAGGAGGCAGCTCTGGTTTTGTCCCAGAATTCCAGAATGGTTTGGATGGGAAGGGACCTCAAAGCTCATCCCACTCCAACCTCAACACCTTCCACTAGCCCAGGTTTCTCCAAGCCCTGTCCAACCTGGCCTCGGACACTCCCAGGGGTGGGGACTCCACACGCTCTCTGGGTTGAAAAAGAACTAGAAAATAGAAAATAAAAGGGCTCTAAAGCTGGCACTGAGTTATCCACCTCCCAGGAACCATCCGTGCCATCCCTGCCATGTCTGCTTCTCACGCAGCACCTCGGGAGAGGAGAAATTGCACGAAGATGGTAAAATACAACTGGATTTATTTCAGAATAACAGACAATGCCTCTGGAAGCCCCACTTGAAACCCTTATCTAAACCAGCCTGGAAAAGAACAGCATCAGACAGGCTGGAAAACCACAAGATGCAAACAAAGGGCCACTATAAACACACCATCAGGGAGCAGGGAGGGCACGGCCAGTGGGGTGTGGCGAGAAGGATTGTTAAGCCTGGGTTTATTTAGCAGCTTTATTAATGATCTCCAAGAAAGGGTGAAAAGCACATGAATAAAACATGCCGAGGATGCTCAGCTGGGACATGGTGTGTACACTGTGAGAAATGAAGAGCAGCACAAAGCTCTGGGCAGAAACTCTGGGATCGAAGCACAGGGAGATGCAAAGGAGCTCCAGGAATATTCTGCTTTCCTGGTATGGAAAAGGAATTTGTACCCCACATTTCTTGAGGAGAAAAAAAAACCTGCCTAAATGGTCTGAGGGAAGGACAGAAGATTCACAGGAGAAATAAAATGGGATTTAAACCTCACTTGTTTTGTGAAGTTTAACAGCACCATCAGCACCATCAGTGCCAAATTCCAGGGGAGCCTCTGCAAGGAAAGGCTGGAACCCAAACAGACCTAAACAACCCTCCTGGTTGCTTTTAATCACATTGCTTCTTTCTCATTTCCTTTCACAGGGGAATCTTGCCTTAAATAACCTCCCCAGTGGGACTAACTCACCTCCTGAGTGGGACTTCTGATTTGGGATGATGCCTTTGTGAGGCTCAGCCTGAGCCTTGTGCCACTTAACACCGACGAGCCATTATCAATTTGTGTGTTCGTGGCTTCTCAAAACCAGACACGAGACCGTTTTCCTGGACATTCACACACATGTTCAAAGTGGGAAAATCCCTTTGAAATTCATGGCTGGCCGTGAATTTGGAGATAAAAAGCAGAGCTGTGGGTTTTCAAGTCTTTAATTACCTGCGAGTGGGTTGGAATTGGACCATCCTTAAGTCCCCTTCCAACCCAAACCCTTCTGTGGTTCTATGATATGAAAACTTCACAACATCCCAGAAAAAGTGTTTTTAGGCATCTTATTCCGGCACAATGACAAGTTAAATGACTTTACACTGTCACTGGGAAAACATGCCTTGATTCCCAAGACCCTTCTACCAAAGAGTTTGTCCAAATCCCTCTCCAGCTACTTGGAAAAACGTGTTTATTGGGCTAATAAAACCCAATGGAGGCAATTGAAGAGTCACTCTCTCTTAATGAGTTACCATCCCTCAGTTCACCTACAATTTAATTTTTCTAAGGCCCTGAGATTTTAATTTGGGCAACACTTCTATTAATTACAATGTCTAATAACAATGTCAAATTCAGACATCTGTTAAAAAACATGTAATGTTAATTTATTGGAAAATCTCCAGCAGTGCTCAATTAAAATGTTCCCCAGTTAAGTCAATGCATATGATTTGTAATGAAGAGCAAAATGAGAGCCAGTTAATAAAAGCAATAGAAAATTAAACCCAGTAAGTTTTGAGCTGCTGATCGACAACGTTCAAGAGGCAGGATGTTTCACGAGGTGGCAGAGAGGGAATTTCTGGAGTGAGGATACTCTCCCAGTGCTCTAAATGAGCATGTACAGGAAGTATTTCATCGAATGGTTTGGGTGGGAAGAGACCTTAAAGATCATCCAGGTCCAACCCCAACACCTCCCACCAGCCCAGGTTGCTCCAAGCCCCATCCAACCTGGTCTTGGACACTCCCAGGGATGGATCCAGAGGCAGCCACAGCTTCTCTGGCAATTCCAGCCCAGCCCCTCCCCACCCTCCCACCCAACAATCCCTTCCCCCCAACAATCCCTTCCCAATATCCCACCCAAATCCCTTGTTTCCCAGTGGGAAGCCATTCCCTGTGTCCTGTCCCTCCATCTCTTATCCCAAGTCCCTCTCCCTCCAAATTTAAGCCCCGCCAAGGAACTGGAAGTCCCCAGTGGTTTCTCCCCCATGTCCCCCCACCACCTCCAGGTGCCCCAGTGCCGTGTCCCTTGCCCTGAGGATGAGCTGGGGGACAAGGGACGCTCATCCTGCTGTCTCACTTCTCCAGGTGCTGCCTTCCCGCTCCCACTGGGACGTTCCCACTCCCACTGGGACGTTCCCACTCCCACTGGGACGTTCCCACTCCCACTGGGACGTTCCCCCTCTGGCTGCTCCCACGTGGACAGGATGTGTGTGCTGCAATCCTGGCAACCTGCTGGGCCAGATGCCATCAGCAAATGCCATTCCCCTGCCCTCCTCCTCCTCCTCCTGGCGCTCCCACACCCGGAATTCCTGCTCAACCCCCCCCACCTGGACTCACCTGAGCGTTTTTATGGGGTTTGTCAGGGGAGAAAGGAGGGGGGAGTCACAGAGGAGCTCAGCCTGAGCCAGGGTCAGGCCCCTCTCCAGCGCTGGAGGACCCTACTGAGTGGAAGGGGAAGCAATAATGTCACCAAAGGAATGATTTCTTCCTTATTTCCAGCGCTGAGCGTGGCCAAGACGCTTTAAAGGCCCCCCCCACTGTTAATTTTACCTTCTCAAATTAACGACTGCACTGTGGCCACTTGTGGCTTCCATTAACTCCTGGAAGAGGCTCCAAATAAACTCACATAAACCCTGGAAATGGCCTGGAGCCCAAGGAAATCGGATGGGAAAACGAGCTCCGAGCTCACAGAGGGTCTGTGGTAGGGAAAAGGACACCCAGGATACAGCCAGGGTACACCCAGGATACACCCAGGGCTGTTTGGGTTGTGATTCCATCCCTTTCCCGTTGCTTGAGCTCCACTTAAACATCTGAAAGGCCACTTTGTGTCTGTAAAACGAAGATAATCAGGGCCTCTTGTTTTCACAAAGGGCTCAGGTTGGAAAGATCCAACAGCGGCGATTTGGAGTCACAAAAATGAATGGTTTGGAGTCACAAAAATAAGTGATTTGGGGTCACAAAAATAAATGGCTTGGGGTCACAAAAACAAGTGATTTGGAGTCACAAAAATGAATGGTTTGGGGTCACAACAGTAAGTGATTTGGAGTCACAAAAATAAGTGATTTGAAGTCACAAAACCCCAAATGATTTGGAGTCCCAACAATAAATGGAGTCCCAAACCCCAAATGATTTGGAGTCCCAACAATAAATGGAGTCCCAAACCCCAAATGATTTGGAGTCCCCAAACCCAATGATTTGGAGTCCCAACAATACATGACTTGGAGTCCCCAAACCCCAATGATTTGGAGTCCCAACAATACATGATTTGGAGTCCCAAACCCCAATGATTTGGAGCCCCAACAATACATGATTTGGAGACCCAAACCCCAATGATTTGGAGTCCCAATGATACATGATGTGGAGGTGGTTGGGAATTTAAGGTGCTCCCAGGTGAAGTCCCACCCACGGTGGTCTCACCTGGTGGGAGAGGCCTCTCTGCCTTGGCTTGACTTCTGGTGAGTTTGGAACCGAGTTTGTCTTGCTGGTGGATCCAATTCCTGTTCCGTGTGCCTTTCAACGAGCCATTTAATGTTTTCCATAAAATCCCTGGAATCCTCGTACAGTCAGACTGTCAGAGCCTGACAGCTCCGTGCTGTCCGGAGCCCCAGCTTTGGTTACACCTGCATCCCACTCATGGAGGGGCTGGCAGGTTAAAAGCAAGGAAAAAGGGGTTTATGATTCTCAGGATGGGTTAACAGCACCCAAACTCTCCATGCTCCCCACACCTGGATCAGCTCCCACATCCCTTTTCCACGAGGAACCCAAGGAGGGGCAGATATTCCAACACCCTCCACTGTCCCAATGTCCTGGATCAGCTCCCACATCCCTTTTCCATGGGGAACCCGTGGAGTGGCAGATATTCCAACACCCTCCATGCTCCCCACACCTGGATCAGCTCCCACATCCCTTTTCCATGAGGAATCCATGGAGGGGCAGATATTCCAACACCCTCCACTCTCCCCATGTTCTGGATCAGCTCCTACATCCCTTTTCCACGAGGAATCCATGGAGGGGCAGATATTCCAACACCCTCCATGCTCCCCATGTCCTGGATCAGCTCCCACATCCCTTTTCCCCAAGGAACCCATGGAGGGGCAGATATTCCAACACCCTCCCTGCTCCCCACTCCTGGATCAGCTCCTACATCCCTTTTCCAGGAGGAATCCATGGAGGGGCAGATATTCCAACCCCAACCTCTGCACTGGAGGGGAAGGCTGAGCACTTCCAGCCCGCAAACCCGAGCGGGGAGCTCGGGAGCGCTCCGGGATTTTCCAGGCTCTTCCCTGCGCTCCTGGCCGTGGCAGAGGGAAGGGAGAGCAGCAGGAATGTTTCAGCCCTCGCACCTGGCTGTGTTGCAGGGCAGGTTCATGCAGCAGCACGCAGGGGCTGCTCCAGCCCCTCCAGGAATGCAGCTGAAAGGGCAACCAGAGGCGTTCCTTCCCCAGCGCCACTCTGGCAGCCCAGGGGGTGTTGTGGGCTCGGCTCGAGTTGTTCCTCCTCCTCCTCCTCCTCCTCCTCCTCCTCCTCCTCTTCCTCCTCCTCCTTCTCCACCAGTTTTCCTGGTTTTGCTCGCACACACACTGGAATTCCCAATAAACCCACTCCCTCCCTCCCCCATTTCATTCTTTGTCTCGTTGGAGATGGACAAAACAATGTGGGGAGGGAGATAAAGGGCAGCGAGTCCAACCCCGACACCTTCCATTAGTTTGGGGTTGCTCCAAGGCCTGTCCATCCTGGAGCTCATCCAGGGCCGGGGGGACCAAAGGCTCCCCCAAAAAAGGCACACCCACAGTTGGGCAGGTTGGAGGGGACATGGAATAGCCCTGGAAGTGTCTTAGTGATCCCCAAAGGACACAGAGCACCTCATCGGTGTTGGAGATCAGTCATTTCCCTGCTGAAGGGTTAATTCTGCTCTCTCCGGTCCTTCTGCAGATGTTCCAGAGATAAGGAGATCACAATCAGGGAATCATGGAAGGGTTTGGGTGGGAAGGGACGTTAAATCCTATCTCATTCCATCCCCTGCCATAGACAGGGACACCTCCCCTATCCCGGGGAATCCAAACCTTGGACACGGCCAGGGCTGGATCCAGGGGCAGCCACAGCTTCTCTGGCAATTCCAGCCCATCCCTCCCCACCCTC
>JAWWTY010000106.1:113932372-113964001 GCA_035222235.1 Margarornis squamiger
CCCCTTTAAGCTCTGCAAGGGGCTCTCAGCTCTCCCTGGATCCTTCCCTTCTCCAGGTGAACCCCCCAGCTCTCCCAGCCTGTCTCCAGAGCAGAGGGGCTCCAGCCCTGCAGCATCTCCGTGGCCTCCTCTGGACTTGCTCTAACAGATCTGCATCTTCCTTGTGCCAAGGACTCCAGTTGTGGAAGAAATGCAATACCACACTAACACTGAGTGGTGGGGAAAGAGCTTATTTATGAGTTCCCCTGGCTATAAATTTCTCTGCCAAATCAGTCACAAGTCCACTGATGGTTTGTGGAGTGACCATGGGAACTCACCATGGATAAGGCACAACACACCATCCCACAGGCCAGGCCAGCAGGTGCTGGGGCTGTCCAAACCTATCCTTTGGACAGCCTTGATTCCTCCAGCCAGACATGCAGCTCTGGGAGCCACAACAGCCCAGTCTGAGCCTGCTGTGCCATGGGCAGGGACCTGAGGGTGGCAAAGTTGAGGCTGCCAGTGTGACAATGGGGTGGTAAGGCCACACCACAGTAATGTGGAGCTCCTGCTTTGGAAGCTGCAGAAACAGTTTAATTTTACTTTTTATTTTCTTAGAAAATAACTAAAAGTGCCGGTATGGTGAGTGCAAATGGCACAAGAAGGAGTAAAAAAAAAAACAGAAAAGAACAGGGAAATGAAACTCTGCCCACAAACTGAACCTGTCTCCTCATCCACCACTCCTTGCCCAGGACACTTCCCTCCTTTGCTTCCAGCTTCACCACAATCCTCATTCCATTTCTCAGACATTTTCATTCAGATTTGTCCTCCCTCCCATCAGAAAGGTGCTCCAGGAGGTTCCATCAGAAGCATTAGGATTTCTTCCTTCTTTGTGCAGTCACCCAAATGCTCAGCCTCACTGAGACACTACACAAGAGACTCACAACACCCACAAAGCCCAGGGTACAAAAACAAGCCATAAACATAAAAGACCCAAAACACTGGCTGGGCTTAACCCAGACACTTGGAGGGCACAACCTGCCCATGGAACAGGGTGGGAGCAACGTGATCTTCAAGATCCCTGCAAACCCAAACCATTCTGTGATTCTACAGTTTCTCCTCTTGGGCAGAAAGGCTCCATCTCATTTAATAACCATAAATCTCACAGTTCCTCTAGTAATATGCACTGCAGACACACAGAATATGAGTCTAAGCTCATAAAATGAACCAAGTTTTATGCACTAAAAGCTTGTGCTCTGTCACATGGAACCATAGCAAAATCCACCCCTTGTTCCAGCAGAGGACAAGTACCAAGGAATGTGTTTCAACGAGCATGGAAATAACAAACTGATCCAAATAACATATGGTTTAATTTGTCACACCAGTACAATCTGTGTGCTGGAATGGCCACAGCTAAGCCTTGGGTTAAGATGTGGCTGCCCCATCCCTGGAAGAGTCCAAGGAGAGGTTGGGACAGGGCTTGGAGTACCCTGGGATAGTGGAAGGATGAGATGAACTTTAAGGTCCCTTCCAACCCAAACCTTTCTGGCATTCAGTGATTCTGAGATCAGTCATCACCTCAAAGTTGTTGCATTAAACACAGGAAACAGGAGTTCTGATGTTTATTTGGCTACAAACTAAAAGGGAACCACTCTGAACGTGTCCCCTCTGCTTCCTTGTCATCACCTCGGTGTACAACCAGCAGTACCAATTACCAGGGCTTGGAGCTACCTGAAGGCAATAATTAGGCCAATTAGGGCAAGGCAGAGCTAAATGACTTGCACAGGGCCACAGAAGGCAGGCAGTGAAAGGAGCAATGAGTGGTGTTCAGGAGCCTTGTTTCCAGCCCTGTCAGGACCCCCACCAGCCCAATTCACGTGGGGGCTGCTGGGACAAAGCGCTGGCCCCTCCAAACCTGCTGTGGGGTGAGAAAGCTGTGCTGCAGCCCAAACCACCCTTCTCCCCATTCCCTCCCTGTCTGCCCACAAAGACAAGGGGTTTGCTGGCTGAGGGACTTCAGGCAAGATGTACAACTCCACTGAAAACAGAGAAAAACAAGCAGAAGTGCCTCACCCCCAGTGCTCAGGGCACCTGGGGACAGCAAGGCTCCCTGACCACACAGATCCCTTGGGAAAGCACCACAGGGAGGATAAGGCTGACAGGACTAGACTACCTATGACTCAGGTATCCTGATACTCCAATTCCCCTGGAGACAGGAATAGCTCATTAATAAGGAGCCATGGGATCTCACTGAGCAGCTAGATATTTAGGATTCATTTAATTACTTCCCCTCTAAAGCATCCCAAAGTTCCAGCAACAAGAGAGTCTCTTTAGAGCATCCCCCAGCCCAGCAATACTCACTCCAGCCTCTCCTGCAGCTCCTGACATCTCCAGCGGTACAGATTTCCCCGGGAGAGGTTTCTGGCAGCGTAGCTGATTTGCAGTGTTAGGATGTAATAAAAAAGGAAATTCATGAATTGGCTGAGGCAATTTGAGGGAGAGTTGTGGCCATAGCAACATTACTATAATCAATGCTGCAGGGAACAAAAGCCACTTTGATCACGCTGTTCCCACTCTCCCAGCCCCACCCAGAACGCTGGATAATGCCATCCAGACACTCTCCAGCTTCCCCAAAACCCTCACGAGCTCTCCCACTCACTATGCCTGACAGAGAAAGGCTGAAAAGGGGATTTAAAGTGACTTCGAAAGGCTGTCCAGCACACCCACCATCCAGACAATCCCAAGCAACCACCCTCCCTCCACAGACCACGCTCCCGTGCAGGTTTAGGAAGGGGACAATGCCTGGCTCTCCCAGTCGCCCACGTGGCTGGCCCTGAGCTGAGAACACTAATTGTGCTGGTAACACAAACCAAACAACTCACCCTGGCTTTATGGCCGGTCGGTAAAGCCACGTGGCTGCAGCTGCTCTTCCCGTCCTATCTCACTACACTTGTTCACTCTGAAACTTGTCTCAGAGCATCTTTAGGCTCAAATAGTCCCAAGCCATGCCTAACTGGGGGTCTAAGCTTCACAGGCACTCCAGTAATGCAAATAAAACAATCAAACCAGTGAGGAATTAGTCTAACAAGCTGCCTGCCTGCTCCCTGTGCCACAAGGAAGATGCCTCTGGAGGGGCTGGTCTGCCCAGCGAGCTGAAGGCAGAGATTGCTATTAATGCTCCCACTATTTTTAGCCTCACAAATCAGGGGGAGCTGACTTGTGCTTCCTGCCCCCGGACACAACATCTGGGCTCTTTTTGGTCATTCAGGCTCTTTTCCCACAACGGCAGAGCCTGGAATGCAGCAAGGTGGAGCACTGGGAGGGGGGAAGAGGCAGCGAACTTCCCAAATGAGTAGCGAGAAGCAGAGGGCTGCAGTCATTCCACAGCTGGGATAACTCAGCAGCAGTGATTCCAATCTGCCCACTTAATTTGGCCCCGCAGTTCCTATTAGAGGCACGGCAGGAGGGAATTCTTGTACAGTAGTTAAAGGCAGGGATGGCTGATGGGGGTTTGATTCCCAGCTGTGCCTCAGACCTCCTGTGCAAGCTCAGGGAATTCGCTTCAGCTGCTCCCGTCCCGTTCCCTGGCTTGCAGCATTCCTTGGGAATTCACAAGGGACCTCACAGGTCACAAATAGCAACTGAGAGTACAAATATACTCAAGAGCAACTTCCTGTTCAGCAGGATGTAAAGCATCCTACAAATGTGTTTGTAACGCGACCAAAAAGATTTAACTACACAAAACTGATGGATCGGCGCCTTCCAACCATCCCAGTTTGATGGGAAGGGATGGGAAGGTTTGGGAAGGTTTGGGAGGGGAAGGTTTGGGAAGGGAAGGTTTGGGAAGGTTTGGGAAGGGAAGGGCCATGCTGAGCTGTGCCCATAACCCCACACAGGCAGGGAATTTATTTGGGGACATATATCTTGATTGTCCCAAAGATGATCCTGGGAGACAGGGAAAATTAATCACCTTGTGCTGGTCTGGCTCGAATCATGACCATTTCATGGCTCTGACTCTGAGAGAACATCTGACCATGGGAGTGAGAAATGCCAGGAACACACAAGAACTCAAACTTCAAGGTTAAAAAATAAAATAAAATAAAAAAGGAGGATGGACCCTCACAAGTTAAAGACAATACAAGAATAAAAGGAGGAAAGGGTGCTTATTGCTGACCCTTTAGTCATGTAGTTTGGGGTTGGTTTGGAAGTGAACATATTCTACCACCCAGGATCTTTTGCTGTTTTTCCAGGGCAGGAGTAGCTCTTTCCAAAATGGTCTGAGGTCCTCAAAAAGAGGGCCAAAATGCACTCATAATATACCTCCCAGCCCAAAATTTGCTCCACATCCATTGTGAATTGTTGAGACAACATATTAACTGTGGGACCTTCCAAGCCTGCTCCAGTTTACACAAAAATAATTGCTATTTATTCCACTGTGTTATGCGAGGCCAGAGCCAGAGCACGGCTGAGTTTAGGAAATTCCACTGGCACCTTTGCCTTCCAAGAGCATCTTTTGTCCAGGATCTCCCTGATGATGTTAAAACCCCTCTGCAATGAGTCCAGGAGGAAAGGGCAGGCAGGCTTCATTTTTTCAGGGTGAAAGCTTGCAAATCTGCAGGAGTGTTTCAAAAAGTGGTCATTCACTCCTGCCAATCCAAACACCAACCCATACACAAGGACGTGGGACCACTGGAGAACCTGCCCACGCAGTGAGTGGCATCCCAGAGCTCCACAGTCCTGTCCACCTGCTCCAGCCAAAGCCAGCACCTGGATCCAGGGAAAACAGCATTGTTGTTGAGAGCAAAAGAGCCTAATGACAACTCCATAATAATGAAGAGCCGAGGAGACACTGATTAATTTAATTAATTTATGAACATGGCCATCAGGAGCAGGGCAGTGACCATGCCCTGTGCTGGCACTGCTGGGGCACCTCCAGCCCTGGGGGCACTTCTGGGACCCTCAGACAGGAGACCCTGAGGGGCTGGAGCGTGTGCAGGGAAGGGAACGGAGCTGGGAAGGGGCTGAGGGAGCTGGGGGGGCTCAGCCTGGAGAAAAGGAGGCTCAGGGGGGACCTTCTGGCTCTGCAACCCCCTGGTGGATCCAGGGCAGGGTCGGGCTCTGCTCCCAGGGAACAGGGACAGGACAAGGGGAAACAGCATCAGGCTGGGCCAGGGGCAGTTTAGGTTGGATATTGGGAACAATTTCTTCATGGAAAGGGCTGCCAGATATTGGAAGGGGCTGCCCAGGGAGGTTTGGGGTCCCCATCCCTGGAGGTGTCCAAGGAATGACTGGACATGGCACTCAGAGCTCTGGGCTGGGTGACAGGGTGGAACTCGATGATCTTGGAGGTCTTTGCCAGCCTCAGTGATTCCATGTGATTCTGTGAACAGCCTGTTCAGCAACCCCCCAGCTCTGCCCTGACCTCCCAACTCATCCCACCTTTCAGCAGAAGATTTTTCTTTCTCTCAGTGTTTGTTTTATCTGCCCCCAGAAAGGGCTGCACGGAATTACATCACCCAGCTCCTGGGGGTGACATCCCTTCCCTCCCCTGTGCCACTTGATTCTTGACTGAGCTCAAGCACTGAAAAATTAGACCTCATTTCAGCATGCTAATAGCAATCTACCCAAAACAATGTAATCAAGGCCTCATGTGCTCCTCTAATTTCATTCTTGACATAAGTCTGACAGCTATTTATTGTTGGAGGCAACCGTGGGGAGGGGGGGGAAGAGAAAAATTCCTCCAATTCCCCCTCCCCCAGCCAACACAACAGCCCTGCAGTTTCAAGCAGGATCTTTGTGAGCAGCACAAAAATGGGAATAATCAGGGGGTTTACATATGTCTTGTCTTAGGCAATCAAGGCAGGGAGTTAAGGGAGAGGCACATTCAGATGTGCCAATTCCCAAACTGGCCACCTCTGATGAGCCAGCTGTGAGCTTCAATTGTCACATTATAATTTAGGCAAGGAGGAGGAGGAGGAGGGGGGGAAGAGAAAGGCATCCAGCTCCACACTGGATGAACATAATTATTCACAGCAGGATGCTGCAGAATTAATTTAGCCAATCAGAATTATAGTGGGGGCTGGGCACTGGCAGCAAGGAATGTGGAAAAGGGGGAGGAAGGGAGAAGGAAAATTGGGAAAGGGACCAAAACAACGTGACTAACACCTTGCTGGTGTTTTGATTGTGCTTGGTGGGACAAGGAAGTGAAAACAAAACTGTGACATAGATGGTCCTTGGAATGAGAGATGCTGGGGCTTCGGTTCAATGGGAAGGAAGAGGCCACAATCTGAGGGGTTGCTGTAAAATATCCCATAAAGTATCACAGTGATGATGCACCATCACATAAAGGGCAGGTTGGACGGGGCTTGGAGCAACCTGGGATAGTGGGAGATGTCCCTGCCCATGGCAGGGGGTTGGACATGGACAATCTTTAAGGTCCCTTCCCACCCAAACCCTTCTGGGATTCCAGGATCAACCGCTGAGCAAATATTGGTCATCACTTCACCATTCCCACAGGTTTCTTGAGCTTTCTGTGAGTCTGGAGTGCTGTGTTTCACCCATTTACAATTTACCAACAGCTCCTTTTTCTTTATTTTTTCCCCTGAATCCAAGATATATTTTTGGCAGCAAAGGAAATAGCAGGACATATAAAAGAAATCGAACAGAAAGGCGTATTTTGCTTATTTTAAGATCCCAAAGACTTCAGTTCAGCTCTCGAGGTCACCAAGTGAGTAAATTTGGATGGGAAAAATTCTTCTTCCCATTTCTATTCCCCTCCCAGAGGACCGACCACGTTCTGACTCTCTGATCCTCCTCTGCCTGACACAAGGATCTACAACCTACACCTATTTGTGTCCCCATTCCTGCCAACACCTTTTTGCAGGGACAGCTGGAAAACCAGAGGGAAGGCTGAAAGAGATACAGAATATTTCAGATACCTGAATGTCAAGCGTTGAATTCTCCCTCCATAAACCCAAATCTCTGTGTTTTCATGGGAAAAGTTCTTTAGATGACCTTAAGCTCTGATTCTAACTAAGAGATGCTTAAAGAAGGGACATGTAGACAACGTATCTCCAGAGAACTCAATTCATTTCCACATAAGTGAAAAATAAAATGATTATCCTGTTAGGCCTGTTTGGGTGGGGTTTTTTTTTAATTCCTTTCTTTTCCTGGAATTGTACAAGCATGATGGATGGAAGTGAAGCAGAATCCTTGAGTTCCTGTAAGAGTGAAGTGAAGCTTCAGAGAAAACCTCCAGGAAGGGCGGGCAGGTTTTCTTTCTGGTGGTGATGTCTGATGAACACCCTTGTCAATGGGAGCCAGGATTTCAGCTGGAAGGAGACCAGGCCTTGTGGTGGAAATGGTGGCACTGCAAATCCCGATGAACAATCACTGCAACACTAAAACTGGTTCCCATAGCAACGGGGCTGGAAGGGTACAACAAATGGCAAAGCCACGTGGGATAAATCACTCCCTGAGATGTCCCTTCTTGGGAACCATTTGCCTTTCTGCCACCATCAGCTTTAAGGACCTGCAAATATTACCTTCAATCTCCTGATCCTCGCTGCTCATCCTCTAAATTCCACCACCATTTGTTCTTCTAATAGCCAAGGCAAGAGAATAAAATCAAAAGTAATAAGAAGACAATATGGTATTTAACATCTGAAAGCTCGTGGCCGTTTAAAAAAACACACATTCCTATGTATTTCATTTTTTTTCCCCTATTTTCATTTGCTCTCTGTTTATCTTATGGCATTCCCATAACTGCAGCTTCCGAAAGCAAATATTCATTTTAGATATTTTGCATTTGTAGGACGCATGGCTGCAGTCACCTGCTTGGCAGGCACTGCTTAGGGGAGCAAACAGTGGAACCTGGGAGGAAAGGAGCACTTGGACATGGAATCAGAGCTGGTGGATTAATCCCTTCCAACATGGACAAAGGAACTTCCAACAGGAATGACCCTTTGACTCCAAAAATGTGGGATTCCATCTAAGCAGCCCGTGGACAGTTTGATTTGGTGAAGCTGCTGCTACACGACTTCTTGAAGAAGTTGCCCATTGCCCACTTTGGGGAATCAGCCCATTGCTATAGGAGGGAACATATACAGGGCTGCTCAAATACAGGGTGACAGGCAGGGACATTCACAGGGACCTTCTCATTCCATGGGCAGGGACACCTCCCACCAGCCCAGGGAGTCCAACCTGCCCTTGGACACTGCCAGGGATGGATCCAGGGGCAGCCACAGCTTCTCTGGCAATTCCAGCCCAGCCCCTCCCCACCCTCCCACCCAACAATCCCTTCCCAATAGCCCACCCAGCCCTGCCCTCTGGCACTGGGAAGCCATTCCCTGTGTCCTGTCCCTCCATCCCTTGGCCCAAGTCCCTTGTTGCTCTCTGTCCAACTGGTGGGTGTAGGGATGATGAAACCAAACTCATCTTGCAGGTGTAAACTAAAGTGACAAGGGGGACAGACAGAACGTGACACGTGGCAATTTCCAACTCAATACCAGAAAGAATAATAAATTTATCCCAGACCCGGTCAAATGTGGAAAGAATTGCAAAGAAACACAAAATCAGTCTATTTAACCATTTCCCAGATATCCCAAATGTTCCAAATCCAAGAATCTTTTCAGGGATCTCACGCTGAACTGTGCAGGTGTGACAAGAAGCAAAGAATCCAGCAGGGGGGGGGGGAAAAATGCCAGGAAGGAGCAAAAATAGCAGTTTGACAGAAATTTAATGATGAGCTGGCACCGAATATAAACCTGAATGACAATCAAACAACTTGCAGCTTCTTCCCACAGGAAGCCTTCAAAATGTGCCTTGTGCTGCCATTATTAGGGCTGAGTAGGGATGAATAAAAGGAAGACAAAAGCTTGGGAAGGAGATGTTTGTTGTGTCCTGGTCTGTAAAGCAGCACCACAAGCCCCAAATGCTCTTTATTGTCTCTGTGCAGGAGTACTATCAATGCAGAACAAAACCTAAATATATCTATGTATAATATAGATATATCTATATTTATATATGTGTCTATATTTAGGTGGTTTTTTCCAGAACTAGAAGCTTTTACCAAGAATTTGATCAACACAGTTTTTAGACTGAATGTAGCAGGAAAGTATCTTCTATTTATTCTTCCCAATACAAGTGGAGTGATCTCAGGAAGTAATTCAGATAAATATGAGCACAGAAATACCTATATTTCTGTTATATATTTCTGTTATTTCAAAACAATTTATGTTGCTTAAAGGAACCTTTGAGAATGAGCAAATATCAAATGTGCTTTATTTTGATGACTCTGAAAACTGGACCTGCCAAAGCTCAGGCAATCATAATTCTGGGCCGTTTCCTCTTTGTTTTATTAACTAAAGGAAAAAAAAGCAGGAACTTTTAATTTTCTACCTCTGGTAACAACAAATTAGGTCTCTATCATTAAAAAAAAACCCCAAATTTATGAGCATCACTGTCTACATGGGGGACCTTTCTGAACATGAAATGGTCCTTCCTTGCCAGAGCGATAAGAAGAGATTTCCAGGGCATCCCTCCTTGCCAATTGTCCCTGCTCCTCTACAGAGATCAAACCCAGAGATGATCTTACATATTAATCACTTTAATTACCCCAAAATCACCTTGGAAAAGCCCCACACTGCACAGGGTTTGCTCAAGGTGTGGGGGTCATTCAAAAGATGACCCTGAAACAGCGAAAAGTGAAAATAAGAAGTGCAGGAAGCAAAGAAGTGATTGCAACTCAGATCACAAACAGTTTTTCCCTGCATCGCTGCCTTGAACGCATTTCCAAGTTGTTGATTTACTTTTAAATGGTAACACCAGCACATCTTCATTTTATTCCTCATGTCTGGGGCAGAACTTGAAGTGTGTTTGCTGAAATATCCCCTCAGTGTGACTTTATAGGTGCTCTCGGTATCAATTTAATAAAATGAGCAAATCATGCACTCATCTATTGCAATTAACCCAATTTCAGTCCTCAAAACCGTGGGTTTTTAAGCTTCCAACTGGTTTAAAATGCCAATCAGCACATGAAAGGGTCTCTAAGATATACTGGCCCAATCCTAATTAGAATGAAGCTGAAATCAGTTGAAAGGAGATTCAACTTGAAAACACTTCCCACCCCCCCAAAAAAATAAACATTTCTATGATCAAGGCGGGGATGAGAAGAAATTTGAAATACTACGAAAGGCCATGATTTCCTTTTGTGAAAGGGAACTTTGCCATAAAGAAATCAATCAATACTTTTGGAAACGCAGCCGAGTGGATATTTGTGAATATTTACCACCTCTCTACGGAACAAGGGGTTTCACAGGTTTAAAATGCAGTCATTTTGCTCTCAGGAGTTACTTAGGCAAAGCAAACAGTTTATGCCCATGAAACAGGAATTAATACCCATCATATTTCTCCAGGAACTAGAACATTTCTCCATAATTACACTGGCTCAAATGTGCTCAGGAACTCAGGCACGGACCCCAATAGCTCCCTCACTGGAAATATGTATTTCTCAGAAGCTGAACTGCAAATATCATCCCTTTTTTTTTTTTTTTAGCAGAAGGAATAAGTTCATCTTCATTCTGTTATCACTAAATCTTGTCATCTGGCACTGCGCCTTGCTGGGACATTTAACCTCAGAATTTAATGCTGCAAGACGTCAAAGATTCACAGCTGATGAACCCGGGAGTCAAAGCAGATCCTCAGCCCTGGCATTTACACTCAGAATTGCTTTTGAGTCATAACGTGGCCTGAGAGCAGATTATTTATGATGTCATGTCAGAGAGACACAGCTTTTTATGAGCTAAAGCCACGCTATTTGAAGTCACAGCGGGCTTGCCACCACCTAAACATCCTGGTGATCACCTAAACATCCTGGTGATCCCCAGCATCAGATCATCTCCCTCAGCATCTCCAGTGCCATGGGACACATCTCCATGTGTCCTAAGGGGGCATATTGACACTTTTCACTACTGGATGAAACTGGTGCTGTCTCTGCTGTCTCACACTCTCCTGGCTTTGCCCTTTTCCCCCCTAATTAGGAGGAAAGGCTTTTATTTTTATTGATTCACTCTTATTTCTGTTGCAAACCCTTTATTCCTTTGCTCTCTTTGATAGGAACTGCTTGGCTGATCCAAGGCTTCCTTTTTCCCTCCTGCAGGAATCCTACAAAGAGGCCTCTCACTCCAAAAAGGACATTGAGGGGCTGGAGTGTGTGCAGGGAAGGGAACAGGGCTGGGGAAGGGGCTGAGGGAGCTGGGGGGGCTCAGCCTGGAGAAAAGGAGGCTCAGGGGGGACCTTCTGGCTCTGCAGCCCCCTGATGGATCCAGGGCAGGGTTGGGCTCTGCTCCCAGGGAACAGGGACAGGAAGAGAGGGAATGACCTCAAGTTGTGCCAGGGGAGGTTTAGAATGGATAATGGGAACAAATTCTTCATGGAAAGGGCTGTCCATGCCTGGCACAGCTGCCCAGGGCAGTGTGGAGACGCCATCCCTGGAGGGACTTAAAAGCCCTGTGGATGTGGCACTTGGGAACATGGGTTAGGGGTGGATTTACAGTTGAACCTGATGACCTGGGAGGTCTTTTCCAACCTCAACAATCCCATGATCCCAACCCTAAAGCATCCTTTCCTGCCACACGCCCCCAGCTGTAGGGAACCCATCACCCATGGGAACACAAACACCAGGAAAGCTTCCCATCCAACCCAGCAGACACCTGGTGAAGCCACCACCACCACCACCACCACCACAGGGCACAAGTTTTATCCACAAAACATGACAATATTTTTTTATATCATCCCCCAGGCCAGCACAGCCCACACTGGGGCACAACAGTTGACTTTGCACAGGCAACACGACTTTTCTATACCATTTACACCGAGGATGTTGTTGTGTTGAGACCCGGGGCCGTAAGAAGAAACCTCTCTTCTCATCCATAATAAATGCTCATCTTGCTACGGGAGATCTTTGGATGGCTCTTTTGTTGTTGCAGAAAGATCTGTCAGGGTTGGTAACGACACAAGCCTGGATCTTGCAGTGCCTTTGAAAGCTCAAAAAGAACCCGTCGGTTCAGAAAGTAGAAGAGAAAAATCTTCTCCCGACTTTAAAATCACGGGAACAAATCAGAGCAGGCACAAAAACAGAGGGAAAAGCCTCGAAAAGCCTTTGAAGGAACAAAGAACCGGCAATAACAACATCATGGAGACACAAAAACGACCAAAAAGAATTCTGAGGAACAACTGAGATATAGCAGCGCAATAACCTTTATCGACTGCACATCTGCCTGACTTCCCAAACTTCCTGCCAAGTGTCCAGGTGCTGCTCTACATAATCAAAATATAATTAAGACCCAGCTAAATCATTCCAGCAATTTCCAGCAGAAAAGGGTCATATATTCAGGGGAAGAACTCGAGGAGTGCAGAGCTGTGCTGAACTCATCGCTTCCCTGAAAGCTCCTACAAGGTTTCAAGGTAAATAAGCACCATACAGTGATATTTAAACATGGCAAGACAAGGTCCAAGGTCTTGTCACTGCTCAGATTAAAATCACTGAGGGCAACGTTCACCACGTGCTCTGAGAGTCAGATATGCCTGGTATTCAAAGAATTAGAACTGTAGAGTCACAGGATGGTTTGGGATGGAAGGCACCTTAAAGTTCATGTCATTCCAGCGCCTGCCATGGGCAGGGACACCTCCCACCAGCCCAGGTAGCTCTAAGTCTTGTCCAGCCTGGCCTTGGACACTGCCAGGGATGGATCCAGGGGCAGCCACAGCTTCTCTGGCAATTCCAGCCCAGCCCCTCCCCACCCTCCCACCCAACAATCCCTTCCCAATATCCCACCCAGCCCTGCCCTCTGGCACTGGGAAGCCATTCCCTGTGTCCTGTCCCTCCATCCCTTGGCCCAAGTCCCTCTCCAGCTCTCCTGCAGCCCCTTTAGGCTCTGGAAGGGGCTCTCAGGTCTCCCTAGATCTTTCTCCTCTCCAGGTGAACATCCCCAGCTCCCCCAGTCTGTCTCCCAAGCAGAGGTGAGAAGACACAAAAAGGTGTCCATCCCTGCCACAACTGCCCAGGGCAGGGGTGGGTTCCCATCCCTAGAGGGATTTAACACCCCTGTGGATGTGGCACTTGGGGACATGGGGCAGTGCCGGCCTTGGCAGTGCTGGGGCATGGTTGGACTCCATGACCTCAGAGGGCTTTTCCAGTCTTAATGGTTCCATGATCCCCTGATATGAATCAAACCTCTGTCAGCTGCCCGGAGCCATCGACAGCACTTCAACAAGCCCTTTGCCACAGCATTTTTCTCCTCAAATATTTCATCAAGCCATGTTGAAATCCCAAAATCAGGTGATCTGAAGTTTGGAAATGCCAGAATGGCACCTGTCCACCCCACTGTGTGTCCCCATCATGACAATTATGTCAGGACATTTCTCTTGGTGGGACCTTGGCTCTGAGTAGGGACCACAGCTTTACTCGGTGCTTCATTTTAACCCTCCACCTGCCTGGATTTACACACTGTGTAAACCCTTTGCAGCTACAAGTGGTGACACCCAGGGAATCGCTCACGTCCCAGTTCACATTCCAACCCTCCTGCTCTCACAGCTCACAACAACTCACCTTTACCCACCCAGCACTAATTAAACTTTACATCAATTAACAGTCACCAATGCAGAGAGGTATCCCAGCTTTGTTGAAATTAACGTATTTGTGGTAAATCAATAAATAAATGTATGGGATTTATTATTCAAGCCTTCTTATTAAAATGCTTGTTCCCACGGCGTGCCAAGATCAAAGGGACTTGCCCAAACTCTTCTGAGCACAGGATGCAAAGCCAGGCTCCAGGAACTGCTAATTGGGTCACGTGGAAAATACTCAATATCTGAAGTTCAAGTGGTATTTTCATCTTCCTACATCCTGGAAAAACATGCAGCAGCCAAGGACTGAGGTCAACAGAGAGCCTGAAAATATTCCTACACGTGCCAGGAAGCCTTGCCAGTCACAGCTTCAAGAAATAAAAGTGGGTTTTATTTATTTGCTCTGAATGTGGTGATTTAATTACATTGAAAAACTGCCATCACTTTGGGTCGGTGAGTAAGCAGAAATTTGGGACTGTGGAAAATGCAGGACAGAGTTTGGGACACTCACTCAGGACAGTTCCTTACTCTGTGCTGGAACAAGGGAGAAGGTTTTTCAAAACGTCAGGAAGAGGAAAAAAAAAGGCATTTTGAGTCAAAACAGGCTCTTTTGGGAAGAGGGAGGTTGGTGTTGTAGGACAATATTTAGGCAGCTGCCAATCCCAAATGCAGGAAAACCACGACTCCAGCCAAGCATCCCTCAAGCTCCTCAAAGCTTCCTGCAGGGCTGGAGGGAATCAATGACGGCTGTCATTGTGTCCTCAGAAAATCACAGGTATTACCACTGCAAACATTAGAAATAAATGCCCAAAAAAATCATAAAAGGCAACATCATGGGCTCAACTCTCATTCCCAAAGTGCAACCACACCTGAAAAGTACCCGGTTAACGAATGGTGTCTCTAATAAATACTTCCTTCCTGTCTAAATATGAAAATAATGCCTTTCCTATCACATAAAACTCATTATTGTGGGTTTGCATGGCCCTTTGTTTTTTGTTTTTCCAAAATTGCATCGTGAATTATTCACGATGCTGAGCTTAATACACTTATTTTGATGATAATATCACATCAAAAGGAAGTTTCGGAAGGAGAACGAAAGAAATCCTGAAACAGGAGAAACAAAGAGCACTTAGTTAAAATTATTCTTTTGGTAGTTTGGGAGAGATTAAAGTTACAAGCAAATACAAACTCTGTCCCTTCAGAACCAGGCAGTTGTTTGGCTCCAGGGTGACCCTTCAAATGAAGCTTGGCTTGGTTTCCCACATTGTAGAATCCTGGAATTCCAGAATGGTTTGGGTTGGAAGGGACCTCAAAGATCATCCCATGGGCAGGGACACCTCCCACTAGCCCAGGTTGCTCCAAACCCCCTCCAGCCTGGCCTTGGACACTTCCAAGGATGGGTTTCTGAGAGATTTGCAAAATTTGCTCCTTTTCAAATGTCATTTGACCCTCTGTTTATCCCACCTTTCCTTCAAATTTGGAGTTGGTCATTTGGGTCACAAGTTCATGGGGACAACCACGTGGCACGACCACATCCACTCTGGGCAGTTTTAACACAGAGCTACCAGCTGGGAGGATTTTTTTCCCCCCTTGGGCAGATGGAGAAGAAGAAGGAATAAAATAGAAACATTTCCAAAATGCTCTGGATATTTAACGTCACAGAATCACAGAATGGTTTGGGTTGGAAGGGACATTAAAACCCATCCAGTCCCACCCCCTGCCATGGGCAGGGACACTTCTCACTATCCCAGGTTACTCCAAGCCCTGTCCAACCTGGCCCTGGACACTTCCAGGGATGGGGCAGCCACAGCTTCTCTGGGCAGAACTCTCTCTCGTTTGTCTTCTCTTAAGTCTTTGCAGTCTTGGGCCAATAAATGAACCCCAGGATGAATTCAGACCTTTGAGGACACCTCAGCACTGTAATCCCTCCCTTGGGCTCCAGTGACCAGTGGGACAACATTCCCATTTGCCCACAAGGAGGAGAAGGGGGTTGGATGGTCACACCCCCCCCTCCTCCTCCTCCAGCAGTGCTCCAAGTCAGCTTTCTGCATTTCAGCTGCCTTGTGCTTTTTTCTTTTAATCAAAACCTCCTTTGCTCTATTTTTCCTGCAGCAGAACATATAAAAGATCAAGATATGAGGCCAGTGGATTGTATATTATCTCCTGTGTCATTATATCACATCTGTCTATCAAAGCTCTTCTTCACCTCTCTCTTGTCACAGTTCATTCCAAGGGCCTACTCTTTTATGACTAAATGATAGAGTAATATTAATCCTTCCAAATGTGAAAAGGAAGATACGATAACAGGAATTTAATAAAAACACTTTTATTTGCCCAGGTATTTTTATGCCACTATAAAATGGAATAATAGCAGAGCCCAGGCTCACCTAAGAATGGAATCACATTTTCCTCAATGAGTTAAAGTTTTATCTTCAGCCCCCAGTTGTACAATTCCTAAAGGCTGCAGAGTCAAATCATTTCTGTCAAAAGAAGTCAGATATGAAGATAAACACCATTCACACTGGAAACTCTTTGATATTCTAAGTTATTGTTTAATTGTTACTCTATTAGGAAGGGACCATCTGGGTCACTGAGCCAATCCCAGCAATACACTGGTCATTTCATTTAAGCCACATTTACGTGATTTCCCTTTGGGAAGCCAGTCCACAACTTGATGTTTCCCATCTTTTCTAAAAATTCTCTCATTTTTTCAGACACTTTTATTTTTGGCCACATCACTGCTTTGAACTGAAAGAGAGGAGTTTTAAATGGGATATTGGGAAGGGATTGTTGGCTGGGAGGGTGGGGAGAGGCTGGGCTGGAATTGCCAGAGAAGCTGTGGCTGCCCCTGGATCCATCCCTGGCAGTGTCCAAGGCCAGGCTGGATTCCTTGGGATAGGGAAAGGTGTCCCTGCCCATGGATGATCTTTGAGGTCCCTTCCAACCCAAACCATTCCATGATTCTCTGCTACCCCAAGAAGACCCATTAAAAAGGAGAATTGTGGAAAACCATGAAAGTTGGCAAAAGAGGGGAGCTTAACGAAAAGCCTTTTTTTTTCCATTAAAACCACAGTCATCTGATATCCCTTATTGGGTCTTCTCTCCAAAATTATTTATTTCTCTCCTTGGATAATTACTGAGTAATTAATGCATCAGCCCAGGGCTTTGTCTACACCCTATTCTCCTTCACCCCATTAACACTTCTTTTATTAATGCCCTCCCCATGTCCTGCGTGTCACGGTGCAGCAAGAACGGGGCTGGCACATGTTTTTGGGGGTTACATTTCCGTGGGTGAGCTTTTAAATCTGATGTAAAGCCACTTCGTACAAAGAGTTGAGGCTTCATTAGCATTCCAAAGGAACTTGTTCCTGCCAAGATGATTCCGGGCAAATACCCCTGTGAGAAGGGAGAAGTTCTTTGCAATGTCTCCCATGGTTGGAGGCAGCATCTCACACAGAGCAGAACCATTTCTGGACGGCCCAGACAAGCAGCAGGAACAGGTTCTCATGCCCATTTTAAGCATTATTCGGTGCCCTCACCTAAACCACCTTTAGAAATAGGAATTTTTACTGGCACAGAGTGTAAAGTGTAAATAAGGACCAAGTGACTTTCCATGAGTTAAAAAAAAATGCCCTTTGGATCTGTGAGCGAGTTACGTGCCTTTATTTTTTAGGAATATGTAAAATGAGCAATAAAAAGTCGCTCAAGCCAAGCAGGACGTGAAATGGTCCAAAGCTGAGAGAACAAGACCAGGTTTCCAAGTTTATCAACAATAACTTTTTAACTCTTCCCATGCACCAAATCTTGCAGTGACTGCAGATATCAAATGGAAAGGTTATGACTTCTGTGCTCCTTCTGCTTCATTTAAAATACGATTTGCTTTTAAATGCAGGTTGAACTTAGTTAAATATTAACATTTTTCCTCCAGAGGGTGGTGGGCACTGAACAGGCTCCCCATGGAATGGGCACTTCCCAAACCTGCCAGAGCTCCAGGAGGGTTTGGACAATGCTCTGAGGGGCAGGGTGGGATTGTTGGGGTGTCTGTGGAGGGACAGGGGTTTGATTGATGACCCTTGTGGGTCCCTTCCAACTCAAGACATTCCATGATTAATGCTCACAAGCATCCATGGGGCAGGGACTGGGCTGTGGAGGAAGAGAGAGAGTGAAAACACAAGGCTAATTAAGGCAGACCTAAAATCCTGATGGAGTCACGAAACAGCAGAAATTAACCCAATGAGTGCCAAGACCCACATGGACAATGAGCAGAAATGAGGAACGTGGGGACATGAGAACCCACTGGGATGAAAGGACAGCTAGAATTCTTATTTTAAACAGGTACAAAGTGAATCAGAATACCCTGAGCTGGAAGGGACCACAAGGATCGTCAAATCCAACCCCTGGCCCTGCACAGACACCCCAACAATCCCACCCTGTCCCTCAGAGGATCATCCAAACACTCCTGGAGCTCTGGCAGGTTTGGGAAGTGCCCATTCCATGGGGAGCCTGTTCAGAGCCCACCACCCTCTGGGGGAAGGACCTTTCCCTGAGATCCATCCCAAACCTTTCCCTGAGATCCATCCCAAACCTCTCCCTGAGATCCATCTCAAACCTCTGCCTCAGATCCATCCCAAACCTGAGACCCATCCCAAACCTTTCCCTCAGATCCATCCCAAACCTTTCCCTGAGATCCATCCCAAACCTCTCCCTGAGATCCATCCCAAACCTCTCCCTGAGATCCATCCCAAACCTCCCCTGGCACATCTTCAGCCATTCCCTGGTCCTGTCAGATGTCACAGAGAGCAGAGATTGGTGCTGCCCCTTGTGAGGAAGGGATGAGATCTGATGAGATCTGACCTCAGACTCCTCTTGCCCAGGCTGAACAAATCCAGTGACCTCGCGGTGTCTCCAGAGTGTGACCCCATCGATCACCAACCCAGGTCACAACAGCCACAAGGTGAAAACAGGATGGGGGATGACCTGAGGGACAGTCCCCAGTGACCACCAACGAGGGACACTCCTCAGCACAGAGGGGTCAGTTACTCCTGGAGTCTCCTTCACCCTTTACAAGGCCAGGATGACCCGACACTGGGGATGACCTGGCACAATGTGGTCAAATACTGTGTTTAAGTTCAACCCGGTGAGGTTGAACCTCAAAATTCATCATTCCTTCCTGTACAGCTGGACTGCAGGGCTCATAAAATAAGGATTTTGACTATTTCTCCACTAAAAGAGTGAAGTACCTAGAAGTAAAGACTCTCTTTTTATAAATCAGGCTGCAGTTTCCCCAGTTACTAAGAGGAAGAAATGAATAAGTAGAGGAAAAGTACATTTCTACAACTATTTTTTTTCCATTTGTCTTCTGTTGCTAGGAGACCACAACCCCAAAGCATCAATAATTATGGGCACTATATTAAATTTATTTTTATTTTATGACAGAATGGCCAAAATGACTTGCACCTTTGAAACAGCATCAAACAAAAATCTTTTAACTCTGAAAAATCCCAACACAATAACTCAGTGTCCTCAGGGTTTGGTAACTACTTAAATGGTGTGTGATACAGAATCAGGGAATGGTTTGGGTGGGAAGGGACCACAAAGCTCATCTCATTCCACCTCCTGCCATGGGCAGGAACACCTTCCACTAGCCCAGGTTGCTCCAACGTGGCCTTGGACACTTCCAGGGATGGAGCAGCCCCAGCTCCTCTGGGAATTCCAACCTGCTCTTCACCACCCTGACAGGGAAGGATTTTTTCCCAATATCCCATCTAATCCTGCTGTCAGTGGGAATCCATTCCCCCTTGTCCTGTCCCTCCAGGCTCTCATGAAAATCCCTCCCCATCTTTCTTGTGGGCTCCAGTAACAGAGTTATCACTGACAGACACACACCAGGGAAAACCTTTGGGGTGACACAGCAGAGCCTTCGGTGTCCTGGTAGAGACACCAGGAGGACAAGAATCACTTTAAACAGAAACTCCAGAAAAGTGAGGAAAGAACCTTTTGAGATTAATGGAGAAGCTGAAGCCACTTGAAGACATTTTAACTTGTCACTTCTCTACCATTCCCAATGTAAGGACAGGGTGGGCTGGCTTGTCAACAGGGATAAATCAAAACATACAAAGCAACAGACCTGCAGTTATAGCAGAGGCTTCACCAAAACAGAGGCCACAGGGGATGCCATTTGTGCTTGAATTCATGAGCCTGAGGAACCTGAGTCCTCCTGGGCTGAAAAATGATCCTGCCCCGTGCCTTGGGGCTGGGCTCTGCTTCCTGGGAGCTCTGGCTTTGGATCCAAATGCAGAATTTTGTGTGAGGTTGGAAAAACAGATCCTCTTCTCTTCCCCTTCATGGAAACTCTTGGTATTAGAAACGCAGGCAGATCATTTGGTGAGGGCAAATCAAACCTTCCTGCTCAGGATTGCAGGGATTGCTGGGGCACTGGTTGGGTTTCCAGCACACTAGGTGTGATGACCAAGAATTTGGGGGTTTAGGGGGTCCAGGGAGCCCCACAGAGGGGTAAGTGGTGGAGTCCCCATCCCTGGAGGTGTCCAAGGAAGGACTGGATGTGGCACTCAGTGCTCTGATCTGGGTGACAAGGTGGGGATGGGTCACAGGTTGGACTTGAGGGTCTTGGAGGTCTTTTCCAACCTTTATTATTCCATGGTTCCATAATTCTACCTCCACTGTCACTGTCACACTGGTCTCCTGTTTGTCAGCTGGACCTTCAGTGTCCCAGTTCTTGAAAGGGGAAGAATAATCCTTTCAAATTAATTAATTCTTTAATTAATTCTTTTCACATTCATGCACTAAGCCTTTTCCACAGAGCCACGTGTAAAACATACACATGTCCTTGGCACCCCTAAAAATACTTTTTCCCCACTTTTTCATTTCACCATTCAACTTCTGGCCACTAAAGACTCTCCTAACAGAGACAGCTCAGAAAAACAAGTTGCAATCTCCTTTTATCTTTCATTTTTGATAGAGAGCCATCTATATTTAGATAGGTGAGCCACCCCTCCTACCTAAGCTGGGCTTGCTCTGAGTGGGAAGGTGGCCCACAGACCTCCAGGGGACTCTTCCATCCTACATTATTGTGTGATTACACAACAAGTGCAAAGCTCCAGGTTTTAGTTTCCATCTCAAAGCCTACACATTCCTCTGCTAAAGAATTACAGTGTTGAAGGTTTCCTCTACTTAACCCCCACTTTGATTAGGAGAGGAATTTAATTTGGATATTGGGCATAGTTTCTTCATGGAAAGGGTGGTCAGGAAGTGGGACAGTCCTGTGTGTCCTCCAGGAGTCCCCATCCCTGGAGGGATGTAAAAGCCCTGTGGATGTGGCACCTGGGGACACGGGGCAGTGGTGGCCTTGGCAGAGCTGGGGGATGGTTGGACTCCATGATCTCAGGTGTCTTTCCCCACCTAAATGGTTCCATGATTCTGTGGTCTATAGGGGAGCAGAGGAAGGATTAATTAGGAGAAAATCCTGTGATCTGGATAGTTTTGAGGCTGCAAAAAAGAATTAAGGCAACTTTGAAGATTCCTCTGTGTTTCTCAGGGTTCTCCACTGCTCCACTTTGGGATCCTACATCTCAGCTTGAGCTATTTTGCATCCCAAACCCAGCTGTAACAGCCACTGACATTAAATAATATCATTACAGCTGGACAGGACTCAATGACATCCTTCAATAGCAATTCTTACCATGCCTTACTTTTAAAATTTGCAAGACTAATCAATTAAAATTTTTTTACTAAAAAAAACCCCAGCCCTGCCAATGCTTCAGTATTAAAGCATTTAGTTGTGTCTTTTTTAAACAAAAATTTATCATCACCAACAAAAACTTCAGCTCCACGACAGGAAAATAATTTTCACAGTGGAATTGGTTAAGCACAAGAACAAGGTGCCTAAAAACGGGGTGGAATCCACATCCTTGGAGATTTTCAGTAGTCAATGAGCAAGGCCTTGCTCAGAGCAAGGAACTGAACTTGGTAACCTCCAGAATCCCACCCAACCTTTGTGCAAGGAGTATTTCAGTTCATCAGTGTTTGCTTTCAAATTTAACCACGAGAACAGTTTCAAATGGGTAAAAATGCCTCTAAATTTTAAATATCTCAACAGTGTTACTTCTTTCCCCTTTTTGGTTTGATTACAGGGATTTCTCACTCCTAAAGCACAGAATTCCAAGCAGCTGGACCCAGGTTGAAGGAAAAGCCAGTTCAGGTCCTGGCTCTCCTTCCAAAAGAGCAACTTCCTGGAATATTTTCCAGCCTGTATCCATATCCCCAGCAAACTTTTCTTCCATGAATTTGCCCAGTCACTTTTAGGAATGTGGACAGTTTCAGCTCACAGTTAGAGCTGAGATTTATACCCTCTGTCCTTCACAACTTTTAAGAGGTTGTGTGCCAGGCTGATTTCTACAAACACTAAATGACAACCAACAGAAAAACCAGAGCTTTGAGGGAATGTTTTCCCTCTGTTTGATTCAGCGGGTGGTGGATGATCCCTTCCCCTCCAGCAGCTGTGGCATTTCCACTCTTCCAAGCCCTAGCCTGCAAACCTGCTGCTGGAATTTCTCTCATTAATGGAGCTAAATAAGGCCCAGAAAGCCTTTGGTAAAACAGACACTGGATTGCATTAATTAATCATTTAAATTTTCTTCTGTTTTAGCCTGGACTGCCACAGGCAGCTCTGCCTCTTCAAAGGGAACTCCAGTGCCACGGTAAGTACAGTTCAGAAGGGCAGCGAGAGAATTGCAGCCAAGGCACATTAAGGGGAAAATGGAACCAATTTATTGGCATCCCAGACCCTCCCAATTAAGTTAAAACACCCCCCTGCTCTGACATCCTTTGGCACAGAACAATAAGAAATGAGGGGCTGGGGCAGCAGAAATATATTGCATTTTGAAGGACTAACTCTCTCCAGTGTATGTAGAGGGACAATACTGATTCACCTGCAGGTCCCAAATGCAGGTGATGGCACATGAGGGCTCCTCTTTCCCAAATTTAAATTGGCTCTTTGTTATAAACCTTTCCAGAGCTTTGCTGCGACCAAAACCTGCAGTTCAGCCCTCTCTCTACTCAGTAACTTCCTCCTGTTTCCCAAAACGACTCCTAATTCCACTTGTTACTAATTAATGTTTGATAGTTAAATATGTTTATCCGTTCGATTCCAAATTTCGACAGGGTAAAACCAAAAATGCACATTCTAAATTATTAAATAATTGTAAATAACACTGCTCATCACACTGCTCATAAAAATCCTTTTGATATTATTAAACTGCTTGACATGGGTAAACTGAGAAAGATTGACCTTTATTACGTGGTCTTGACAGGGTTTAGTGGTGGGCTTGGTAGTGCTGGGTTAATGGTTGGACTTGAGGAGCTTAAAGGTCCTTTCCAACCTGACCCATTCTATAATTCTGTAATAGTCAAGAATCAGAGACTGCAGTTATTAAAATTACAAAATGCAGGGCACAGAACTTCACTGTGAAACCTCTGAGCTGTCTCGGTGGGTGAGAAAGAGCCCAGCTCACCCAAAGTTAATAAGCACGAGAGATTCCCGCATATGGAGTGTCGAAAACCCAGCATTTCTCAGCGCGTCAAGTCACCGAGCTGTCAGGAACAGGAGCAGAGCAAGAAATTGTGAAGCTGAAGAGGAAAAAAAAAGGAGGAAAAATTCTAATTTAGGGAAATTTAAACATTAGATCCAAGCTGGGGTAGTGGAAGGTGACCGTGCCTGTGGTAAGGGGGTTGGAACGAGAGGAGCTTTAAGGTCACTTCAAACCCAACCCATTCTGGGATTCCATGATCCAAGATCCTGAACTGGCTGGTGTGTTTATCCACCCAGTATGGACCAGGAACCATCCCAAAAGATGTGCTGAACGTTGCCACGGTGCCATTTCATTTCCTACAATGACGTGGCCTGTTCTAGACAGAGAAATGTCCTCCAGGTGTGATCCTGGGATGGGTCAACCAAGCATGGGCTGAGCTCCCTTCTGGCATCAGGTCTTTGCAAAGCTTGTAAATGTTCCCTGCATCACTTAAGTCCAACCTTACTGGTGAGGAGTGGTTTGGAAGCAGCTGGTCACCACAAAGCTACTCCAGCAGCTTCTGGTGGTGCAGCTGTAACTGAGGGAGTAGAAAACTTGTGCTTCAGCCAGAGCCCCAGGGGATATTCTCCATCTTATCCCAGGAGTAACCAGAAATTTCTCCCTCTGGCTGCGCCGTTTGTGAACTATTAAAGCAGAAGGATGAGAAGAGAGCAGTGAGAACCCAAAAAAGTGACACCATGGCTTCCTGTGCAGTTTGTAACAGTGACATGAAGGCAGCTCCTCCTAATTCCAGCCCCACAAGGATGTAGCATGGAAGGACCACTGAGCTCCGAAGCCCAAAGCAGAACAAACTCAACGCTAATCCGACTGCTCAGGGACACCTCCAGACAAGTTTTCGCAATCTCCCAGGACTGCCATTCACACTCTCACTAGGAAATGTCTTTTAATTAATGCAATCCCACTTTTCCTCGTCACTGTTTGGCTGCTGATAAAGGAAACAACTGATAATCATCACTGAGGATGGAGCTGGGTGCGTGATAAACCCTCAAACCCAACACGCCTTGGTGGGCTGGTGCAAACCCACAGCAGGTTCAACTTCCAAATCATTTTTTAAACATTATCCAGCCTCCAGCACACAAATCACAGGTGAGGTTACAAATCCTATGGTCTTTGGGCAGTCTCCATCCATTTGGAGCCCTCTTTGGCAATATTTCCCACCTCACTGTCCTGCCAGATCACCTGCAGTTCCGAAAATGCCCTGCCAGCAACTACAGGATGGTGGCTGTGTCCGGCTTCTTGCCATTCCAGGTGTTTCTAGACTGCTCTTCCCCATTCCCAGAAAGTCCCAGCAAGGGGAAAAAGGCTTAAGGATGTCATGAAAGAGCCCAAAGAGGTCAATTAACAACACTTAAGGAGGTCAATTCCCAGCTTAGTGCTAACAGTGACAATCCATGGATGGAGACCCACATTCCCAGTTCTGACCTAAGGAGATTCCCACACCTTCCAATCCATTTGGATGGTTCCACTCAGGTTTCTTGCTAACATTTACTTACTCCTGCCTTACACATCCCTGTGGCTGCAGAAAAGGAGTGGATCTCAAGTTGATCCACCTTCATTAGAAGAAAACAAACGCATGACATGCTCAGGAAACTCCCAGAACGGAGATAGACATTTGAGAGCCACAAATCGAGCTTTTATTTGGGAATTCCTGGAATGCAGGACAAAGCCACAGAGGAAAGGAGCAGAAATGCTGTCAGGCAGAGAGCACTCCGTGAGCAGAGAGAGGCCAAGATTTATAATTAATCAACAAGAGGAATGCAGCCCTGTTTTACAAGGCAATAATCCAGCTCTGATCCCGAAGGGAAAGCCACGGAGAACGAAGGCCAAGTAGCTTTTTCAAACAAGGCAACTGGATTATTGCCCCATAAAGCAGCACGGCACTGTGATGATTGCCTTGGTGCTACATGCCCTTTGCAAATGGGTTTTCCCCCATAAATGTTTAAAACCTCCCAAGGAAAAAGATCAGGAGAAGGGGAAAGGGGGATGCGGGGTAGAAAGCAACACATTTAATGTTTCCTCCCGATTTCCCGGCAAATATCAAGTGCACAATGTAAAAGGAAGGGTTTCAATCAGGGTTATTGCAAATAGCAGCAATAAATCCTATTAATAAGCAGCACACTAAGATTTTATGTCTCTCTTATCCTTCACACACATGTTGTTCCCCTCCTCCCCGTGCTTGTTTCCCCTCTTTTCACACTCTCCCAAAAGCAGGAGCAGTTTTTCTTTATTTAGAATATTTCCTAACCTTCCAATTTCACATTAGACTCGATCCACCAAACCCAAAAGAGGGCAGACACTCAAATATCTTGCAGAATCTCATTAGTGACGGCTGATAAAACCTCAAGCCACAATTAGCTGCCCTCAGCTCCCAGAAAACCCCAACCAGGACATTTGGAGAACACAGAGCCTTGTCTCCATGGCTGAAGCCCCACCTTGGCCTGAGTGATGGACCCAGTCCATGCCACGTGGGATCAGGGCCAAAAAGCCCCTTGGTTTCCTTTTAGTTAGAACAAGGCATATTCTAAATATATAACTCAGCACAGCAGTAATTTAATGAAAATCCAATATACCTGCTGAAAAACAAAATCTTTCCTGGTAAGACAATCCGAGTATTCCCAGGATGGACTCAATTCTTCCCGTGTAAATTCCAGCCCAAGGATTGGCTCCATTCACAGCAGCACCGAACACACACAACTCCCTGAGGGAGGACAAGATCAAACTGAGACAACCCACCAGAACCCCCAATCCTTTGGGTCTGACAGCATATTCAGCCACAGCACAGCCTGACACCTATTCAAGGCTTTGAATTGAAAAGAAAATCTCAAACATTTCGTCCTGACAAACTCTTCTTCCTCCCGTTTGAAGAACTTTGCCATTCCTCTCACGAAGGTTTCTTTCTGAAGGCAGAGGACCAAAACAAATATGATTCCAACCGGGGTTGTTTTGAAAACATTAAAGGGAATCCCACTGGGAAATTAAATGGAAATGTCACCTCTAATAATGGGAGAGGATGATTCATAGACAGAATCTAACATCTTAAAATATGTTACCTACGTAATTAGAGCAGCCTGATTTTCCAAAAGCCCAGCCTCATACACCTTCCAATAAAATCCGAGCCTAATGTGAAAGCCAGCTTGAATTTATGTGCTTCAAATGTTTGAAATTAAACCTGGAAAGCCCTGAAAGAACATCCCTGCTACCCAAGGCATGGAACTCACTGGGTTCCAGCTGCTTCAGGAATGTGGCTTTGGAATAAGTCGTGCCTCCAATGGCACAATCACGGCTTGATTTCACAATCATCATCCTCACAACCACTTAAAAGCCACTGGCACTGGGGAATCTGCAAGAGGTCGGTGGAAAACTCTTTGGGAAGAGAATGGTAGGAAAGGTGACACCTCCCAGGCTGAGAAGGGGAGAAGAAGGTTTTAATGCCACTGTTAAAAAACATAAAGTCCAAGTTTGGGGTAATACAGACAGAGGGAAACCAGAAGCTGTGTGGACACAGCAAAGGGTCAAGCCCCACCAGTCCAGTCCAGCCCAGCCCCAGTATGCGCCATGAGGTGAAGGTTTAGACTCAGCCTAACCAGAGTTCACAATACAGAACATTTTACTTCATTTTGACATAAAGGCAATTTTATCTGATTCAAAAGACACTGTAAGGGAGCCTTTTCATCAATGTTAAAGTCCTTGGACTATTATCCCAGGTCACTGGACTCTCCTGGAGAAAGTTATTACTCCTGGAGTTCCCAAACTGTGCTTCCCAAAGAGGCTGGCAGGGGGAATCTGCAGGTGATCCTTAAAATCCCATTCTTTTCAGGTGCATCATCAGCTCTGCAACTTAGACAAGAAGTTCGGAGTCCTCTTGCCAGCACTCCATGAGTGAGGAATAAACACCTTTTGGTGTCATTTTCCTGCTCAATGATGCCTTCAAGTGGTCTTTAAGTTCCCTCTTCTGTGAATTACGGTGTCTGTCGGGGGTCTCTTTGGGCTGGAGCATCCTAGAATAGTTTGGGTTGGAAGGGATCTTAAAGAGCATCTCATTCCACCCCCTGCCATGGGCAGGGACACCTCCCACCATGCCATTTTCATACCTATCTCTCTCCTCCTTCTCCGAGTTCATCCTGCCATTTGACATCTAAAATTGGTTTCCTCTGTCAATTTATCCTTTTCCATTTACCAAGTTTGCTTTTCCCTCTGATTTCACAGGAACTGAAATTCAGTTGAACTTCAGTTATTTGAGCTCTGCGTCATTTCGAGAGAATTCTAATATAACAATTACAAATGTTTACCTAATTGTGGGAGAGATCATAAAATCACAGAAATATGGAGAGGGCCTGAAGGATCATGGCAGGGACACCTCCCACTAGCCCAGGTTGCTCCAAACCCCATCCACCCTGGCCATGGACACTGCCAGGGATGGATCCAGGGGCACTCACAGCTTCCCTGGGAATTCCATCCCAGCCCCTCCCAGGGAGGAATTTCTTCCCTACTATCCAAGTCGACTCCACGGCGAAGCCTCAAAGCCTCCCAGGAACAGGGAGGAACTTTTCATGGTGCTGAAATCCCTGGAGGACCCTCATGGACAAGAGGTTTGAGAAGTGAGAGTTCAGGGGGCATGGCAAGAGCTGAAATCAGGGATAAAGGAATTGCAACCAGGAATCTCCAATCCAGACCCACGAGACAGCTCATGGGGGCAGAAGATGAGGAGAAAACCCGAGTTCTTCAGCAGAAAACCCAAATAAAAGAAACTCTGCTGGTCTCCTGCAAGGGGAAGGAGCTATTTGAGACCTGTGAAGGTCCTGCCTTTCAGTCCATCAGTGCTTTGGGGATCAAAGGAAGTGCAAAGAAATCCCACCTTTTATTTCCACCCATCACCTGCACCTTTACACAAAGGCACCTCAAAACCCAAGAACTGCACTCATCTCTAAACTTTTCACACGAAAAAGGCACTTGTAAAACAAAACCAGGGAATTTCAGAAAGAGAAAACTCCACTTCCCAGCACAGGCAGTGGAAAGGAGGGTGGCAGAAAAGGACTTTGCACATTTGTGTGTCTCATTTTAATCCATTACAAACTGAAATTAGAATGATTTACAATAAAATGGGGCTGTTTAGTGATCTAAACGTGAGTCACAAACTCAAATTTAAGCGGCTGTACAGAGTAAGTTGAGTATCAGAAATGTCTAGAAAATTTACCAGAATAAAATAAATCTTTAAAGCAGCTCCATGGCATCTGATTATGAGAAAATGTAAATGTTTTAATTATGAGCATAAAGTCTGATTTCCACCACACACATATATATATATGTTTGTATGGATACCTACACACCCCTCTCATGTTTAAATACAACCTCCTGTATGAAAGAGAAGCTTAATAACACACAAACCAGTGAGTTGCAAATTAAAATATGCAGTCACCCAACAGCAGACAGACAAAAAAGGATTATATTGAACCTAAAGGAAAACCCAAACACGCTCAAAAATCCCCAAGCAAGTAAAGGGTGTGAGTAAGTTGAACTGACACGCAGTAGCAACAGCACAGGATTACTGAAGCCTCTTAGTCTGGTGTCAAAATTAAATTAATTCAATTGGCTCTCAGAGCTCAGCAATGCAGGGCAAAGATAAAACACCCTCCCTGCCAGCAGAAGAGGTTGGTCATTTACTACAAAACACACAGAATTTTGCAGCAGTGAAAGAACTTTGGGGTAAAAAACACATTTCTGCCCTTAATAGCAAAAGAGAAGTGACCATAAACACACCTCTTCACCTTAAAGCATTTCTCTCATCCTTTTCATCACTCTTTCTTTGTTTCCTCCCTCCTCTTTTTGTCATTTCCTTGCATTTTTTTTCCCTGATTATGTTAACTTTTTTTATTTTTTTTATTTTTTCATTTTAAAAGTCCTTTGGCTGCTGAATCCCCCAGAAGGTTTGTTTCAATGAGCTCCTCAGGCAGGAATCCACAGAGCAAATACAAGGCTGGCCACTCCGGAATGTTTCCTGCTAATATCCTGAATAATTCCTGCCAGAGGGGTTGGCTCTGATCCCACAGGATGGGACAGCTCAGGGGAAACACCACGTGCAAAATTGCCCACGTGTAACACAAAAGCAGGGAATGGATCCAGGCAGGACCACTGAGACCATCTGTGATGATAATAATAATAATAATAATAATAATAATAACAGTGAGTGCATTTATCATGCAAGGAACACAAGGGTTTGTATCAAAAAAAGGACGACAGGGCAGAGGGTCTTTAAAATGAAAATCAGAGTAAGAAAACCAGCTGAAAGTTCACAAAGACTAACCAGAGTATCACAAATTTCCCAGGTGACTCCAAGCCCCATCCAGCCTGACCTTGGACACTGCCAGGGATGGATCCAGGGGCAGCCACAGCTTCTCTGGCAATTCCAGCCCAGCCTCTCCCAGGGTGGAATTTCTCCCTGATACCAAAGTCGGCTCCACAACAAAACCTCAAACCCTCCCAGGAACAGGGAGGAACTTTTCATGGTGCTGAAATCTCTGGATGACCTTTACGGATCCTTAAGAGCTTTGAGAAGAAGAATCCCTTCCCAATATCCCACCCAGCCCTGCCCTCTGGCACTGGGAAGCCATTCCCTGTGTCCTGTCCCTCCATCCCTTGGCCCCAGTCCCTCTCCAGCTCTCCTGGAGCCCCTTTAGGCTCTGCAAGGGGCTCTCAGGTCTCCATCCTCCAGATGAACATCCCCAGCTCTCCCAGCCTGGCTCCAGGCAGCCCTCAGAGCATCTCTGTCACCTCCTTTTGACCCTCTCCAACACGTCTTTCTTACACTGGGCTCTCCAGACCTGGATGGAAAGGCTTGGATTGGAAGGGACCTTAAAGCTCATCCCATCCCACCCCCTTCCATGGGCAGGGACGTTTTCCACTATCCCAGGTTGCTCCCTTTCCATGAGCTGCAGTGCCAAAATCTTCAAACACGTTTCCCCACATGGTCCCCGACTGTCACAATGACAGGACGTGCCCCAGGGACTCATCCAGCCCCTCATCCAAAACACCTCCTGGGGGACAGAGCAACCCGATGGCATCACCCAGAGGACTCCCAGAAATCACTGGAGGTCACTCTGTGCCTGCCAGTGATTTCTGGGAACATTCACTTGCTCCAGACCAGGAAGAGAGAAAGGAAGACTTGGATTTACAAGCTCGTTGCTCCTGAGCACCTCGGTCAGAATGGAGCACTTTTAGGAGCAATTTATTTAGAAGATGCTGTGTTTTATTAGGAACTATTTCCCCTCGAGGCTGCAATAGTTTTATACTATAAAATGAGCAAATTTGCCTCAAAGTGCCAACCTCTGGCTGCTGACTGTGAGGGAAAATGGGAATACTGAGTCCTACACACATTACACTGCACAGACTGACCCTGCCCAGTTCTCTCACCAGAGCCTGAAGAGACTATTTCGAGTTAAAATCTCACTGAGTACCAGCCAAGACCACAAGAAAATGAATTCTGGAAGCTGTTAATTGAGGGTCCATAAAAATCCTATCCCTTTTCATCAAAACACACTGGGCAGACAAACTGCACCACTCCTGAATCTGTTGTCTGAAAAGTTATGAAGGTTGCAGAGAACTGGCAATAGTTGGGACTTTGCATTAGCATAACCACATCAAATATTCATTACAGCCAAGCACTCATTATGTCAGCATCTGAATTAAAGAACAAGAATAATGTTTCCTAACTATAAAAGTAAGCACCACAATAACCTCCTGCACCACAGCAATTCTAAAGAGGAGACAGTGAGAGAGCATTGCAGGAATCCCATTGCTCTCCCTGCTAAAACTGCTTCGTTCACTACAAACATATTGGCTTTTAACAGCTCCTTTTCAGATTAATTTACAGCAAAAAAAAAAAAAAGAAGGGAATTGTATTCTCTCCAGCATGAATCCATATGAAAGGAAAAGCATTTTAGTGGGACAATATCTTATTACAATAGCACAGTGTATCCAAAGGTAAAAAATTCCCCCAATGCTGGGAGTTTATGGGTTTAATCATAGTTTAAAACAGGCAAACAAGAACTACAACAGACATTAGAGGAGCTCATTTATATAAAGTTTCTCTACTGGATGCACAAAAATGAGAGCCAGAAGTGGAATGGCACGAGAACCAAACGTCTCAAACCCTTGAAAGGCAGATAGAAAAGCCAGAGGTTTATACATGTAAAAGCCATATAAAAGGCATTTAATAAAGGCATTAGGACAAGGGGGAATGGCTTTAAACTGAGAGGAATTTAGTTAAAACTAGATCAGTATCTAATCTAGGCTTAGGGTTATTAGATTGATATCTAATCTAGGCTCAGATTTGATATTAGGAGGAAATTCTTCCCTGTGAGGGTGGGCAGGCCCTGGCACAGGTTGCCCAGAGAAGCTGTGGCTGCCCCATCCCTGGAAG
>JAWWTY010000106.1:113964101-113981894 GCA_035222235.1 Margarornis squamiger
GTGTCCAAGGCCAGGTTGGACGGGGCTTGGAGCAACCTGGGCTAGTGGAAGGTGTCCCTGCCCATGGCAGAGGGTGGGACTGGATGAGCTTTGAGGTCTCTTCCAACCCAAACCATTCCCTGATTCTCTGATTCCATAATGTCAATAAAAGCGGCAAGCCTTAAATAGTTATTAGTACAGAGGTTCTCTCTTCTTTGAAGTTCCTTCCTGCCTTCCCACCCCTGGAGAAGAGGAGATAGATGGACAATGAACAAATAATTCACCACCGAGGACAGAACAGCAACATTCTCCAAGCAGGAACAAATTACAACAGAAACTCACGGGCAACCACCAGGCTGTTCTTAAAAATGGGAAAACAAATCTCCAATTCAGCCATAAATTTCTGGCAGAAGATTTTATCAGTGGATGCTGCCTACTTGAGTGCAAAACTGTCCACCCTATAATGCCCAATTCTAACTATTTCTATCAATCTAGGAAAAAAATGGAAGGTTTTTCCTGAATTTGCTTCCCCTGAACCTGCACCTTTTCTCTCGGTCTTCGTGGGGACTTTAACCTGGGGTGGAATTTTAGATCACCAAAATCTCTGCCCGTGGAAGACAAAAACATGGAACACAAACCACTGTGCAGAAAGAAGGACCCCAGAGAGCTCTTTGCTTTATCTTGCTGTGCATTAGATGAACAAGGAAATGAAACTTTATTCCCATTCCTATCTGGAAAAAACAGGGCTGTGGGGCACCCAAAACAAAGTGCACAGAGAAGTTTTCCACAGAGCCAAGCACTCTGACACTGGGTCTGCCCCCACACCCTTTGGGGCTGGGCTGGGGTGCAAAAGGGACAATCCAAACAGAAACCTCCCAGTGCTGAACCCCAAAGTTTGCAGGTGGGAAAGTGGGACCAAACCCTTGTCATGTGGCAGGGGAAGAGCTGAAGTGCACAGTGTAAGAGGACAGGTAAAGGAATATTCCAGTTTGATCCGATCTCGCAGATCAGAGATACCCTTTCCTTCATGCTGCTTCTCTTCTTCTAATTTAGATGGAAGATTAAATCAGAATCATGTTAAAATATATTGATAGCCATTGGGACAAGGGGGAATGGCTTTACACTGAGAGGGGTTTAGTTAAAACTAGATCAGTATCTAATCTAAGCTTAGGGTCATTAGATTGATATCTAATCTAGGCTTAAATTAGATATTGGGAAGGAATTGTTGGTTGGGAGGGTGGGGAGAGGCTGGGCTGGAATTGCCAGAGAAGCTGTGGCTGCCCCTGGATCCATCCCTGGCAGTGTCCAAGGCCAGGCTGGAGCACCCTGGGACAGTGGGAGGTGTCCCTGCCCATTCCCTAATTTCTCTCTTGCTAATCAGCTTAATTAACAAGTTAAGAGCACACCAAGCAAACAGTGTCCTGCAAACACTGTGCATTTTCTGTTGTAAAAACCAGAAAATTTGATAGTACAAGGGTTGCAACTTCAGACAAAGCAGGGGTTTTACAAAGGCTGAGAGGTCAGCAGGAATAAGAATTTAGGAGGAAAGAGGACACCAAGACTCTGCTTGACTTTGGCAAACTTATCAATAAAAGGGTGATTTAAGAAATGTAAAGAAGGGACAATAATGGTAATTTCTTGCATGACCTACAATTTATCACTTAAAACATCTTAAATCCCGTGGCGTCCACCAAATACAGAAAATCCTCTACAGTGACACAGATGTACCCTGGGCATAACTCAATTGTAGGAAAGACAACAGGAAAAACAAGGATGGATGGCCACAATTATCAAGAGGACAAGCTTCTATCATTTCTACAAGTCCCACAAGAGTATCAGAATCAACTGTGGGTTATTCTTCATCTACAGAACAAATTACAAATTAATATTTTCACATTCTTGTCATTTTTTAAATCTGTTTTCTGACTTTTTTATGGTCAACAGGGTGTTCACAGGAGCTTTGTGACAACCACCTAAATCACCTTGGTAAAGGTGTTTATTCCTCCACCCTGATCACAAAAGTTACTCAGCTCACTGATGTGTTGTTTTAATTAAGAGTTTCAGTGGCCAAAATAACATCAATTTGGCTCAAAATTCCTGTTGCATGGATAAAGACAGTGGCCTGAACCTCCAGTTGGAATAAAGGAGTGGAATTCCACCAAAGTCAATCCCTCTCTGCCCATCTCCAGTGCTGAGGATCAAACCAGGCCAGGCACACACAGGACTGGATAAATTATTTTCACTAAAAGGAAGGAAAACTCAGTGTCTGTTTTTATGAACAAGTGGAGAAATAATTTATGTTAAATTATTATAAGGTATAGATGATAAGAAACATGGGAATGCTACAGCCTTCCTGCACCTTCTCAGATAGTTTTCCACCTTGATCAAGGTTGGACTTATAAAACATTAGGAAAACAGTAAGTTTCATTAAGAAAATACTAAGTTTTATGTACCTCGCTGTGTAGTGGGGCAAGACCTGAAGGGAAACACGCTACGGTTATATGGAATTAATTAAAATAATTAAAAATGGTTTACAAACACCAATATAAAGGGCACAAACTAAGCCATTCCATTGCCATTCTGATCTCAAACTAGTTTAAGACTAGTAAAACCAGGGGAGTAAAGCTTGGTTTATTATTAACCCAGCCAAGTGAGACCAGACACAGGCCCATGACAGCATCAAACACGACACTCTGATGTGAAATGATATCATGGCTTTGTGGTTTAATAAGGAAAATCAAGGTAAAACCCCTCATCTCCACACTGAAACATCTCCCAATCCAATGGAAAATATCTCTTAATGAGTCATTAAGAATCAAACACAAAATGCTCACTTATGAAGTCGTTAGACTTAACCAATAATTAAGGATCACAAATGAATGGTGGCAACGAATAATCTGATTAAAGTATCCAGAAAACTCCAGATCATGACATAGTTAAATATTATATATATATATATATGATAAACCATGTCAAATTCCACTCCCAAATTCCATTTGCGTGCAATCAGTCAGTGTTGGGATTCCAACCAGTTCAAATACGCGAGTCAAATTTCCATTTTCACTTGCCAAGTTGGGATACTTTCCAAAAAATAAGCACTCGGATGAACTTTAAGAAGTGAAGGGTTTAGCAGAAATTAAAAATACTTCATTCCATAGGCCAGAAGAAACGTGCAGTGGTGTGTAGGTATTTCAGAGGCAAACAGAATTTTCACCATTGTGGCAACTGCTTCAAAATACCTTCAGCGCCAACCAAGGTTTAAATATTTGCACAAATACTTCAATCTATAAATGCCTCGCATGGACCCACATGTTGATCGCGTTTAAAACCCGCAGTTGTGAAATTACAGAAGGGCTCAGCAGAGAAATGGGGCTGTTTTTAACACGTCACTTGGAAATTTAAAGGGTCATTTTTGAATATTTCCCTTAGAGGCACCACGAGAAACGTTTTTTCCTATTGTTTTCTGACTTTTAAGAGGGGCACGCGTTAAGGGCTTGTTTTGGCATGTCGTGACTAAAGGGAACAGCCCATGCTTGGAGGTTGCAGGCAATTCCTGAGGAATAAAGGCAGCTCATTCCAGAATTCCACACAAACTGACTCCCCCCCGACACATCCCGAGCCTGGGCAGGAACAGCAGGACACAGAAAGCAAAATCCAACTCCTCCAAACACGTCCCTTCCCACCCAGGATCAGCTGGAAATCCGGATTTCCACACGTGGCTGTGGAGGGTATATTTTTCTTTAAGGATTTAAAAAGAGAGGAGTGCCACTGGAAGAGTAAGGATTTCGCCTCAAAAATCACTTACAAACCGTACTAAAAGGGTTCAGTGCAGGAAAGGATAAACACAGCAGCATCTTACTCACTGTTTAACTCCAGCACCTTTCAAAAGGTTCACTGATGGAGTAAAAATCTGGCACACCTTGCCATGAGAGCAATTTCATGTAATATTAATGTCAGATATGAAGCGACCCAAGCCCCTTTTACATCTTTCATGTATCTGTAGCAGTGTGACGACCCAAACGCCAACGATGCCCGGTGAAAACACAAACACATCCCCGTTAAAATGCTTTTCATGAATGCTGTTTCCCACTTCCCTTCAGCAGAGAGGAATTAGGGAAACGTGCAGCATGCCAGGAATTTGCCCATCTCCCAGGCTCGGCGGTGCAGCCTTTAAGGATGGGATCATACTTACTCCAAGTGAAGCCGATCCGGAAAAACCTCCGGTTTCCAGTCACTCCCTGGAATAACAATGCTCATTGCCACGGCAGCAGCAGCAGGATAATCCAAGCCCATCCAGGCCTAAGAGGCACTAGGAGCAGATTTGCTCCCAGGGAAGCAGAAAGCAGCTACCTGTCTCCCTGAAAAATCCAGGCACCCTTGGAGGAAACAAACAATGGAGTTTTAGGTCCTTCATTTTAGTGGAACCACAAGACGTCCACGGCTCAGTCAGCATGGGTTTTTTTTATTCAATCCACACATGGGAAAAGAGCAGATTTTTTTTCCCACTGTTTGCAGCAAACAGGTCCTGGAAGTACAAATTGAAGTTTCTGTATCCAATGTCATCAGCTCGGTCGTCTTCAAAACACCCCTCGCTTGGGAGAAGCCGATATTTTCCCGTCTCTTGTTGCCTCAAAAAGTGGAAAATTCAGCCTTTCCAGGTGCTTTCAAGGAAGATGCACTGGAGGGAAACGTTTCAGAGCAGCAGCAGAATAACCACACTCTGGTTTCTGGTTCTGCCCTTCAGGCACAGCCTGGGTATCTTCGCCTTGTCCTGCTGGTCTCCAGGATTGTCCCTAAAAACCCCGGGACGTGGAGCCAGGGCAGCACCAAGCAGCAAAAAGAGACATTGTGGCTTTAAGAACATACTCACTTTTCCATTGAGAAGTCCCAACTTCCTCTCTACTCTTCCTTCGTCGCTGGGTCAGGTGCAATCATTCAGGAGGCTCCACTAAAAGTTCATTCCTGTGGCATTACGTGAGAGAAATGCTGGAATTCCCGTCCCGACCGTATTCCCAAGGAGCTCAGGGTTGGTTGCAAAGCACGTTCGCACCGACGAAAACTTTTCTGTCCTTGCAGAAAATGAAAATTCTCCCTCTCCTTCAGGCGTCCCCCCTGTCATCTTCCAAGTTTCTCGGCTCCCTTACAGTTTAATCACACACAAGGGAGGGGATAAAAAAAACCCCCATCAAACATCGCATCCCCCAAATGTACAAACTGACACCGTGCAAGCTCCAGCAAAGGCTTTAATTCCCCTCATCGCTGCCAACTGGACATCCCTTAACGTCCCACCACTTCCCAAGAGCCTCCAAAAGCCGTGGAAGTTTGCAAACCTTCCCCCTCCAAAAAAACAAAAACACAAACAAACAAACCAAAAAAAAAAAAGTTGGGAGTTTCTGCTGTACCCCAGGATGGTTTTTCCTTCCCGAAGCTCAAGCCGAGAAATCAGACAAAAGGAGCTGATTTGACTGAGCCGTGCCAAGTCTTGCCTTTTTTTTTTTCCCTTTTTCCCCCCCTTCCCTCGGCTCTCTCGCTCTCTCGCTCGCTCGCTCCCAGCATGGCAACCTTCCCGAGCAGCCTTGGCGGAGCTCCAGCCTGTGCCAGCCTGTCTCAGTCCTTGTTTTCCAAAGGATGCTCTCCGCGAATCAATTAATGCCTTTAAAAACAGGAAACTGTGGGTCAGTCACCAAATCTTGGCACCGACAGCCGCCCTCCTCTGCCAAGCCCGGCTTTATGGATTTCATGGTTCCCTACGTTTTACAATGGAGAGGAGGGGGTTTTTTTTGTTGGTTTTGGGGTTTTTTTTTTAATTTGCTCCCCCCCTGCTCGTGGAGCACTGGAAGCCGTTCAGGGATGAGGGATCCGTTCGCTCGAAGAAAAGACGTCCGCATGCGACGCAGGAACAACCTGCAGGAGAGCGGCGTTCCTGGGGAAGGAGGGCGTGTGTGTGGCTTTTAATAAGCCCCAAATAACTCCTTAAAATAAGATGTTTGCGTTCTCTCTCCCCCCCACTCCCTCCCCGAGAATCATGGGAAGGTGGCAGGAGCAGGAGACGCGCGGATGGGGATCGAGAGCGCGTTCGGGAGCCACGCGCATTTCAACCCTGTCCACGCTGCCCGTTCTTCGCGGTTCCACCGTTACGAAAAACCCCTCCGAAATTAATGAGGGATGTACAAAAGCTTTACACAAAAATACACCCAAAAAAATCCCAACGATGTCATCTGTTAATTCAAAAACACAACTCCTCGTGGCACCCACGGGAGAAGCGGCTCAGCAGCAACAGTTGACTCCAGTGGGCAAATTCCTCGTGCGTCGGGAGACTTTTAAGGGTGGCAAATTATATTTGGAACTTCACTCAAGATTCCGTGCGAGGAAAATTGCAGGAAGAAACTTTCTCTCCCAGCTATTTGCCAAGGCAAAACGCCAACTTTTTAAAATACACGTGTTACATTAATGAGCTCAGTAGAATATTCAGGGGGAAAAAACCTGCCCTAAGTGTATCGTTTTCTATGTTTATTCAACGTAGAGTCCCAGAAATCCATGGAATCGTAGAATCATGGAATGGTTTGGGTTAGAAGGGACCTTAAAGATCCCCTCATTCCACCCTCTGCCGTGGGCAGGGACACCTCCCACCATCCCAGATTGCTCCCACCTGGCTTTGGACACTGCCAGGGATGGATCCAGGGGCAGCCACAGCTTCTCTGGGGATTCCAGCCCAGCCCCTCCCCACCCTCCCAGCCAAGAATTCCTGATATCCAAGGAAGACCCTCTCTGTCCCTAAAGATAACAACTGTTCTGTGAGTGATTGGGTGATTTTAGCTACTGATTTTTTAAAAACCAGCTTTATTATCTGTCCTCCAGACAGGTGGATAAATGAGAGGCCACCCAAGGTTCCCCTTGCCTTGCTTCCAATAGACCCATCCATGTTTTTCCCAGTAGCCAACTTCTTCAACTCCAGAAGAAACATCATTAACTAAAATCCCGTTTTTGCCTCAAAATATTGCACACCTCATCCTTTCAATCAGCACCCAGCAGCACCATGACAGGCCAGCCTGGGAAAAAGACACACCTATGTCTAATTTCTCAATTCCTTTCCTTTGTGCACCTGACAGAAAACCCTCGTATGTCACTTTGCCTTTCCTGAGAGACCATCAGCAATGACACAGGAACAAAAAGCTCTCATGGAAATGACTGGCAGTGGAATTGCCTCGGAAAGGCCACATTACTCCGGCAGTCATTACGAAAAACTCGGCTTTTAATTAGTTTTGCCTTCAAAAAATGGGCGTATTGACAACAGAGTATTTCAGCTGTATTGAAACCCAGATCATTCCAAAGGAATGAACAACTCTATCCATTCCTTCATTAGTCTTGGTGAAAGCAAGGCAGGAATAACAAATACATTTCCGAGCTTTCCTGAAAAGAAGAGCCTTGCTAAGAGCATGAAGAGCCTTATTTTCTCTCTCAGAATAAACTGCTCCAAAGACAGTGGATCTCATTTGAGAAATGATTCTCCCAGTTTTTCCAGTGGGTGGTTCCCTGCAGCTCTCCTAATTCCCTCTCTCTTCTCTTCAACACTCTAATTGCAGGGCTGCTCCACTCCACTGGAATTGCTCACGCCGCCCTCGGCGACGCCTTCCAAGATCCATCATCCTCCAATTGGAGCTGCTGAAATCTTTCCATGCAACCCATTTCTCCTCCTTCCCATTAAGAAATTTCCAGCCCAGCCCAATCCAGTGTCCCACTTGATTCAGTATCCTGCAGACAGGAAGGACACACAAAGCTTTCTCCACACTTTGTGTTTTGGGATATTTCCCGTGTTTTTCACCATAATCCCCCCAAGCTTCTCCAGTTTGCTTTTCCTGTTGTCAGCTGGGTCTTCCTGATGTCAGTCCTCCCCTCTTCCCTTCCTGAACAAAGGCTCAACTCTCAGATAACCTGACCTGACTTCAGGTTCTGTGTCAGTGACTCCATAAAGGGCTTTTTCACCCTCACATTTTCCTCTCGAACATTCTTCTCTCCTCCAGCTGGTATTTCTTTTATGTTGTTTCTCTTCCAATGCACAAAACTTGGAAAGAGTCGAATTCCTCATCTCTCCCAAGAATTCTCGTCTCCATCTCCAGTCCAAATTCGATGATGTTTGTTATTTGTCATTACAGAACAACACGTAGGGCTGTCCTTCAACACCATCTCCACCCCCGTGCTCACAGATAAACCACAAATTTATCCTTTTTTCATACCACTGACCTCCCTTTCAAAAATTAGGAACAAATTAATATTTATCTGTGCCTTGGTCATCACTCATTTCAATTTTTTTTTCCCCTCTTGGGCTCGATCTTAGAGCTCTTTTCCAACCTTAATGATTCTGTGATCTTTTATGGATTTCACCTCAATGCCCCCCCCCTAATTTATTCACTCAAAATTCTCCCAGTGAAAGTCTCCTGATGTCACCTCATCCTGCCTTTTCTCCAAATCCTGCCATCCAGCTATTTTTCCATCTCTCTCCAATGCCCCAGTGCCATTCCTGGATACCTGTCCCAGCATACCTGCCAAATGAGCACAAATTCCCACCTCAGAAGTGGAAAACTCTGGATTAGAAGCAGTAACTCATTCATTTAAGCTGTTCAGTTTGGAATACAACCCCAAAGAGCAACTTGGGAAGCTTCAATGCCAGGGACACCTCTCCTTTTCCTGGATGGATGGATGGATGGATGGATGGATGGATGGATGGATGGATGGAGGGATGGAGGGATGGATGGATGGAGGGATGGATGGAATCCATGGAATGCCTCATCCTGACCACCTGATAGGAGAACTGTTGCTGAAAAGCAGGATGAGAGTGACATCCCCCACAACAATTGATCCTTAAGAATAAACCCAAGGCACGTTTGTCATGTCAGGGCTAAACCAGCCCTTGTGCCATCACACTCTTGTTACCATTTCTGGGCATTCCATGGGAAAGAAGAGAAGCCAATTGCTCTGAGAACAAGCCAGAGATTTTTTAGGAGTCTAATTTTGGAGGCAGATACTTTGCTGATTTATTATTGAAGGGTGAAGGTGCATTATGAGGCAGAAAAAAAGCTACTTTTACCAAGGGAACAGAGGGATGAGGACAATTAATTGCCTGATCAGTCACCACTTTTCTGGGGTTTCATTTATTATTAAATCACCAAACACTGGTGAAGCTCCAAGAACCTACAAGGGACTGTAGCCGTGACACAGAGACCAAGAGAAAAGGAGAAGTACTGAAAGTCGGTTAAAAAAAGGAAAATAAAAGGAATCCTGCAGCCACACAGGAGAGGCAAGGGAAGACAGCAAGAGCTGGACTCAACATTCCAAGATTAAACCACAAAAATGGAAAATATAAGAATACAAGAATTAAGGATAAATGCATGAACAATCTGAACAGGAAGGGTTAGACCTGCAAAGACCTTGGGGTGCAAACAAATGGCAAGTCCAAACTTCATGGGAAGCTCTCCACAACTTCCTAAATATTCCATTGTGGGATTATCCTTCTACTGCTGGCAGCTTGAAATTGCAAAATACAGGGGTCAATCTTCATTAAATGGGGTTTTCTCCAGTTTTTAGAGGATTAGCCGGTTTTGGGGATCCTATCAGGGAGAATTTTCACTCCTAGGTTCAAATGGTTTCCCATTCTCTTTGCCCAGTACAACCCGAAACACCTTCAATATAAAGCGCTTACATGGATTTTGAAATGTCATTTGTACCCTTCATTGCTTAAAATTTCCTTTCAGCCCTCAGGAGAAAAAGAGATGCCCACAAAAAATCAAAATGCTGGGAGTCCCTCCACACAGGAGGGTGTGATGGCATTTAAAAAGTGATTGCAGCCTGCAACATAAAAAAATGGGTGCTTTAGGTAAAAATAGTTCCTAATAATGGAATCCACACCCAGCTAACTCGGGTAGAGTGAAAATAGGATTGTAATGGCATGGATAGAAACCCTCAAATATCCTCAATTATTCTGAAAATGGAGGCTCTAAAAAAACTCAAGTAACTAAGAGAATTTATCCAAAATATGGTCTCGTGATGAGCAGTGCAACCGTGAGCAGTAACAACAGATCCTTTGGTTTGCACTAAACAAAGGCTTTATTGCAAACTTCAGGCCCTTTATTTTGCATTCCACAACTGCATTTTCACAAATTAAATATTTTCAGTGGTTCCACAGAGATCAGCAGCTCAGGATTCATCATCTGCATCCACTCAGCAGCATTTTTCCCTCATTTGACTCACTTTCATTATACTCAGTAAGATTTTTTACAAGAGCAGAACCCAGGAATGCCTGTGCAAGGGGGAAATACATATTTGATGATTTTAAACTCTCTCTCATTCAAAAAGCTTGCTTTAATTGCTGCAAATTAAATCAAACACTGAGTAGGTCTTAATTGGGGTGTGAAATGCTGAACACAAGGATGAATTCTTAGCAAGGAGAAATGTGGTTATTTAGTGAGAAAGGGGGAAAGTGGAGTAGAAATTCCACATCTCCAAGGACTGGATGAAGAAACCCAAGTTCTGCTGATGGATCCTTCATGTCCCACCCTCTGGACCTCTGTCAACAGCCCCACCATGTCCCAAAAAGGGCGACTGCACCAAAGCATTGACTGGGAACAGTTTGAAAAGCAATGTGATGACCAAGAAAGGCACAAGGGACCAAATGAATTCACACAGCAAGAAATGAAGACAAGTGGTAAGAAAACAAGTGCCTTAAACCACTCAGCAGCAGGACACAAAGGGTAAAGGTCCTGCCCCAAATCCTTCAGTTTTGAACAGGAATTGTTTTCCAGCAACATCAGGAGCCACTTTTCAGAAGAAGCACCTCAAGAGTGAACATGGCAAACGTGGTCAGCTGGCCCTTCTGCCTGATTCCAGAGGATGCAGCTGCACCCCGGGGCAATTACTGAATTTATGACTGGATTTATGGGAAATGATCACAAATTGGAGGGGTCAGACCATCCAAGAATCACTCACAACAAAAAAAGGATCATTATCTAAGTTCTGAAATAAGTATCTTAACGACCAACATATCTCTGGGTCATCTCATTAGTATTTCTTTTCTTCATACAAAGACACATCAGGACATTCTGCTGGAGAATCCACACTCTGCATTTGGTTTGCCTGCTCATTTCTTCTCTTTCCTGTTCCCTTCCTGAGCAGCACCTCAGAAAATTGTCACTCTTGATACTACTAGAAAAACACATTATTATCCTGTGAGAAGTTTCTTTTATTAGGAGTTGTCTGAGTGCACCCTCTTTAAGATGAGATTTCATCTCTGCTCCCCATCACACTCACATCGAGCTCAGGAAGTGCAGAAATAAGTTTAGGGAAGGAGAATCCTTAAGGAAGGACAGAAACAAAAGGAAGTAACATAAATAGCCCCTCCAGACCCTACATATTGTAATGTTTTCCCTGGTGCAGTTGCTTTGCTTCTGATAATCTTTAAAAACCATCTTATTGCAGTTTGCTGAAGCCTGTGAGGGAATGAGCCACTGATTCCCTGACTTGGAATTCTGCCCCTTTCTTGGAATGTAAGCTCAACATTTTCGAGGAGCAGATGATTCCAGACATTTCTTCCCATTTCTCCTCAGGTTCCTAAAAATTCTCAGGCACCTAATCCCTACCCCCAATTAAAGCCTCTGGCCTCCAGTTCAGAGCCTTCTGTCTCATATTGAGGGGCATAAAAAAGATAAATTCCCACTAAAGTTCTGCTTCTCGGCAATTCCTGAAATTTGGGCAGTCCTTAAAGCATTTCTGGAGGCTCCTGGAAAGTCAAATTCCTGGAAAACCAAGCCCAAACTACAGTAAAAAGGCAGATAAAACCTGCTTGGCCACACTTCTTAGCAGAAAATGAGATATTACATTCAAAATTAAGACCCCACCAATCTCTTCTCCCATGTGGATGGAACACCACTAATCCCAATTCTGCATACAGGAATTAGTTATGAGCAATGTATAAAATGGGGTTTATTGGACAGGTTTTTATCTGATTTCTACTAAGGACTTATTTATGTGCATTATTTGAATTGTACTGGAAATTTAAATGCAAGTTTCACACACACCCTAAAAATTTGCACGTAACGACACCAGAGCAACACAGAAATGTTTCCAAACCACTGAAATCCCACACATAACAAGTAAAATATAAGCATGGAAAGATAAAGCAAGGCCCATCACACAACAAACTGCAAGCCAACCAATTCAATGGCTGCAAAGTAAAAATAAATTTAATAAAAAAGCACATAGAACTGAAGTTAAGGCAACGCACACCACTGTAATTTGAAGGTGTAAATCTGACGGGACGACATTAATTAAACCAGAGGAGCTTTTTAAGCTGGAAAAATTCCAAAGTAAATCCTATGCATCAAAGAAAAACAAAAGGACTAAGACATAGAAGTGACCAGCTAAAATATTCAACCCACCTTAAATCTGCCTAAAGGTCTAGTCCGTATTTATCTTCTCCCAGTTAAAGTGAGGGGTTTTATTCTTTACTTCCTGTGGGTTCTCAGGGAACTCAAGAACTAAACCCTACAGTTCCATGTGTGAACAACTTCACCCTCATCGGGTATAACCTGACTTTGGAAACTTTTGGCAAGGTTGGATGCGAAGATTAGCCACGAAAATGAAAGAAAATAAAGAAGAAATTGTGATTTTTGTGAACTGCAATTGGATGAAGGGAATTTTTAAAAAGAAATTACAGGTTTTGTCCCAGGGCAGACTCTTTGGGCAAGAAAACATTTTCAAGGCTTTACACTGGAGAGGTAAATAAATAACATTATTCTCTCCATTAATTTTGGCTGTGGTAACTGCACTTCTTCACCCTGGAGCAAATGTAACACACTTCACCTTTCCATGAAAACAAGACAGATAATTTGCACTCACTGCACCACAAAGGCAGCCACGTGGGCAGTGACCTGGAGGAGTTCTGATCCTCCAAATCCACAGCCAAGTCACACCGAGCTAATCTGGCCATGTAATTGTGACATAAATGGGGTCAAAACCAAAAGAACACTGGAACTGGTCAAAGAAGGTCAGTCCTGGAAAACCATTCCTAATGGAAGAGTGGGGCAGACGTGCTGATCCATGATTTGACCAACAGCACACAAATATACCATTGAAACACAGGTCAGAGGGCCAGGGAATATTGTGTAAAATCTGGCTGAGCACACAAAAATAGTTGGAGAGTTGGGGAATCCCTGCCATGAGGGACAGGCTGGGAGAGCTGGGGGGGCTCACCTGGAGAAGAGAAGGCTCCAGGAAGACCTGAGAGCCCCTTGCAGAGCCTAAAGGGGCTCCAGGAGAGCTGGAGAGGGACTTGGGATAAAGGATGGAGGGACAGGACACAGGGAATGGCTTCCCAGTGCCAGAGGGCAGGGCTGGGTGGGATATTGGGAAGGGATTGTTGGGTGGGAGGGTGGAGAGAGGCTGGGATGGAATTCCCAGAGAAGCTGTAGCTGTTCAATCCCTGGAAGTGTCCAAGGTCAGGTTGGACAGGGTTTGGAGCCACCTGGGCTAGTGGGAGGTGTCCCTGCCCTTGGGAGGGGGTGCAATGAGATGATCTTTGAGGTCCCTCCCAATCCAAGCCATTCTTTCATTCTCTGATTAGTAATGAGAAATAATTATGAAAATATGTTTGTGCATCTTTCCCTGCAGGACAAGTGCTCGGTCCCAGCTCTGTTCCAGGGACAATGGAAAGCCAGAAGAAGGGGTTTGCCCCACACAGTCCCACCTGGTGTGGGAAGAGGAGAAGCACTGGGCAACCTAATCCCAAGTCTCTACCTGTGATCACATTGACCTAATGGGTGTTACAGAGGCACATGTGGGATCCAGAGCAGGACTTTTCCTAAATGTCCACTCAATGGCATTCCTGCACTAAAGAGAAATGGATTCAATTAGCCAAAGAAGTCCAGTGTGTCCCAGAATCCCATAAAATATTCTGTAGTTAAAAAACCCACCTGAGTAAATATAATCCTCGGCTTAATTCTCATAACTGCCAGGTTTGTTTAACACCCCAAATTTGACAAATTCAGGCAGTACATCCCTTCTCAAAACAGCAGCAACGAGAAGCTCCTGAAGCCACAACCACCTTTCACCAGCATTAATTACCCACTTTAATTACACAACTTCGAAGGATTCCTCGGAGCAGCATCCACACCTAATCCCCTGAATTAAGATCCTCCGGCTCCACTTCTCCTTTCGGAGAGGGAAATCAGGGTATGAGCCAGAGGAGGCTCCCCCAAGCCCCATTTGCATTCACAGGCTGCCAGTTGGGTGAAGTTTCTCCCCATTTAGGCAATTCTGTCTCCCAGCAACCTGAGCTGTTGCCAGGAGAAGCCCCTGGAAGAGCTTCCTCCGCACCCCCCGGCTGTGAGCCGCATGCTAAGCAGCCCACCGGCAGCTCCAGGCACTCAAACATGACTTTTTTGTATACCTTGTTTTGAATTTTTTTAGTTGGTTTAGTCATGAGTGGCACCTCCCTTTCTGCTGGGATGTAGGGAGAGGTGATAAGGGTTTTCCCATCTTGGTTTCTCCGTGCCTCGGGAGGAGGGTTTGACAGCTGGATGTGCAGCTCTGTAAACACGTTTGCTGGATGTTTTTAATCTCTCCAGCCTCGTGTGTGCATGTTAACTTCCTTCTGGTTGCTGTTTTCCAGCTGCCAAGGGCAAAAAAGCACATGCAAACAGCAGCAACAACAACAGAAATCCTTTTATGTTGACTTAACTTTTGCTCCTCTTTGCAGCACCTTCCCAAATGTAAATTTAATGGGTGGTTAAAGGTAAACCCTGTTTTTTCCAATGACAGAACAATATTTACTTGGCTTGAAAATGAGGGGCTTGGTGTGTAAATACAGTTACCTGGCAAAGTGCAAAAAAGTAGGAGAAATAGAAAAGGCCCTGGCATGTTACTACAGGAAGGATTTCCAAGGAAATTCATCTTGGATGGACTTGTAAGGATGTGGCCACCACAATTTTGAGTCCTTTCAGATAATAAGCAACTACTGGAGTGAGGTGCTTCTCTGCTGTACGTTCTTTCTCCTTTCAGTCTTGGCATGCACAGCAAAACTCTAATGAAATTTAATAATTTATGGAAATGGATGGCTTGAGTGTATTTGAGGCAAAGATTGTCTCTTAGAATGAAGAAACAAGTAATTAACTCTTGTGGATTAGAAAGGTAAATTGCAATTCAGAAACGCTCAACCACGCATGACATGGTTACTCAACACACAGCTGAGCTGCGCTCCAGTGGAAGTCAGATTGCATTTTTTCAGCCCATATTTCATATAAACTCGATAAAAGTGATTAGTTGTGCAAAACAATGTATCAGGTAAATAAAGGGGTGAGAAACTTGAAGAAATTAACCTTCCTAAACCATAAGAGAAACTGTACTTTCCTTGAGAGTTTTGTGCTCACTCAAGAATCTCTATTTCACACTAAACGACAGTGATATTAAATTCATGGCTGAAGAAGTTTTATATTTGCCCACGATCACAAGCTTTTTCAATCATTAAAGGAAATAGGTATCAATATTTTTCATTTTATTCCTTATTTTGAGGACATGGTGGTGTTGAGTTGATTGTTGGACTTGACAAGTGGAAGTTTGACCACAATTTCTGTTCAGTGAATGGTAAAACAGGACCAGCATGGACAGAAATTCCACTAAAACAAACTGGTAGAGAAGCCAAATAACTTCAAGGGTTATTTCTCCTTCTGAATGTTCACTGTGTTTGGAAACAATTAGGCTTCAAGAGATTTCCAAGCAAATGAAACAGCAGAAAATAACTAAAGTAGTCGAAACAGGACTTAGGATAGCTAAAATAACCCCCATGGCAGGGGGTGGAACAAGATGAGCTTTAAGGTCCCTTCCAGCCAAATCCATTCCATGATCCCATAATTCTGCATCTTGAGAAAAGCAAGTGCTCTTTGGAGGCAGGGACAGAACAGGAACAGTAAAGCCATTCCCATAAAATACCTGTTTAAGTTCTGCACTAGTTCAGTGTCAAGAAGTGTCTCAGAAGGAAGAACAAGTGATCCCTGATGTAAAACTTCACTACCTCCTCTAGAAACTTCAGCAAAAACCTGTTACACCTCCATTCAGCCTGGGGAAAACTGAAACACGGGTCAGAAGTATATTCTGACCACATGGAGTGTCCTGGGAGGTGGAAAGCCCCACTCTGCAAGGGTCATTCCTGCAGGGGACAGCAATGCAGAAACAGAAAGAATTAATAAATTATTGGAAAATGTGCCTTCTGCTGACAAGAATTTGCTTTGCTTGGTTTATGTGTGGTTGAAGGCTTCACTTTTTTAAAAAACAGGCTAATCAGCAATTTAATGATGATCCAAATGTACTCCATGAACCAGCAAACACACAATACCAAACTGTTCATCCTCACAAAGAAACTGCACCAAAGCTGCAATGGTTGGAAGTTGAAACATAACAAAGTGATTCAAAACAGGCACCTTTTAAATGCAGAGAGTTATGGGACATTGGAACAACCTATGGAAGTTTTCCCTGGCTCCTCTGTCAAATGACCTTTTTAATCAATGTTTCCTTTAAAGAGTGTGATCTGATTCAAGCAAGAATTAATTCACAGAAAAAACACTGTGCTTTTCTTAGCAGGTCAGGCTAAAGTTCACAGTGGCCTCCTTCACCTTTGTAATTATTGCTCTATTAATCTTTAGATATAAAGCTAAGAGGTTTAATAGGTTTAACCAATCATAACACTGTCTCCCCACGGGCTGTGCTTTTGCTGCCTCAAAAAAGTCAACCCACTACAGATGTGTAAGAAGAGATTTCCTGACCAGTAGGAAAAACATTCTTTATATTTACTACATTCTGCTGTCTCAGGATACCTAACAGGAAAAAAGTGTGTGTGTATATATTTATATATATTTATAACTATATATATAAAAATAACATTATTCAATCTCTACTTTCACAGGGCTCCTTCATTGTGAGCTGCTCCCACCATCACAAAATTAAATAGCCCATTAAACAGTGCAAGCAATAAATACTCACATACTCAGAAAACACAGCCATGTTTCAGCAGGAACATAACTAGAACTAATTCTGAGAAGTTGAGTTATACCACAAAGGTAGAACCAATAAATAATGTGTGTTTTTACTAAAAAGCACAACAATTGCATTGCACCATTATACAAAAATCATATCCAAGAGATAATTTTCAGAAACAAATGCAGCAGCTCTACTGCAAGGAAAGAAAACAGCACAACAAACTCTAATTCCCACCTTATGAAATCTGTACGAGATCAGACACATTCAAAGGTTTTCCTCAAGTGTCTGCACACTGAGGCCAAGTTTGGCTCCCTAAGAAGACTGGGATGGTCACAGCCCTATGAAGAATCAGAGACCTGGCACAGCACACACAACTTCAGCAGTGTCACGGATGGGGAAGGGGGTCTGTACGAAGGGTTTGACCAGGAGAACAGGATGGGGAGCTGCACTCTACTGAAATGCACTCCAGAGCTCCAGAGTGAAGCTGAAGTCATGTCAGCAACCACGAGACAATGGAGATCAGGATCCAAAGGATGGCTGGAAAGGTAAACAAGAGACTCGGAGTTTTCCACTTTCAGAGCTCAAATTGACTTATTTAAAGAATTGTTATGGAATCACAGAATGTCCTGAGCTGGGAGGGACCCACAAGGATCATCCAGTCCAGCTCCTGTCCCTGCACAGACACCCCAACAATCCCACCCTGTCCCTCAGAGCATTGTCCAAACACTCCTGGAGCTCTGGCAGGTTTGGGAAGTGCCCATTCCATGGGGAGCCTGTTCAGAGCCCACCACCCTC
>JAWWTY010000106.1:113987143-114008731 GCA_035222235.1 Margarornis squamiger
TTAATACAATACATTCATACAATAACAGAGTGGTTGGGTTGGAAGGGACTTTAAAGCTCATCTCATTCCAACCCCCAATGACATATATATAGATATACATATATATATATATGTATAGTTGGGGGGTTTTAATACATATATTTTTTTCCCCGTGACTTTCCTGGTTGTCAGTTTATACATTCATACATTAATACATTAATACAATACATTCATACAATAACAGAGTGGTTGGGTTGGAAGGGACTTTAAAGCTCATCTCATTCCAACCCCCAGTGACATCTATATATATGCATATATGTATATGGTTGGGGGTTTTTTAATATATATATATATTTTCCCCATGACTTTCCTGGTTGTCAATTTGCACAGCACCCTCCTGTTTTGTGTTTAACATCCCAACCTTGCAGAGTACTTTTTTGCACGAAAATACTCCAAGTAACGTAAATATCCAGGGAGAAGTATCTACGTCCATGTTTGCAATAAAAATATAGAAAGACAAAGTGAACAAAGTATAAGTAATTGTGGAAAATATCCACCGTAGTTTGGGGGTATTATAATACATTTGTACAATAAGAGAGTGGTTGTGTTGGAAGGGACTTGAAAGCTCAACTCATTCTAACCCCAAATGGCACCTGTATATATACATATATATATATATATATATAGTTGGGGGAGTTAATATATATATATTTTTTCCCCATGACTTTCCTGGTTGTCAATGTATACATTAATACATTAATACATTAATACAATACATTCATACAATAACAGAATGGTTGGGTTGGAAGGGACTTGAAAGCTCATCCCATTCCAACCCCCTGCTGTGGGCAGGGACACCTTCCACTGGTTTCTACAAAGGACAGGGTGGGAACTGATTGCAAAATTCATCTGGAGGGTTTTGAAAAAGTTGGGTTGTTGGCTGAATTGAGAGAAAAACATAAAATGGGAGACTAATACCTAATCTGAGAGGAAAGTTAAATAATTCTCTCAAGAAATGGCCAGTGATGGATGCAGTTCCATTCAACCCTTAATCAAGCTGGGGGTTACATGGATGCAATACACTTGAGGCCTAGAATTTAATTCACATTTATGAAGGTGCTGGGCGTGGCAGTATTGAAAATTCCCAAATGTTCTTAGAGAAGTGGGAAATTCATCTTTTAGCAGTCAAGCTTTCTTCAAAATTACAAATTTAGGTCGAAACGTGAAGGACAAACTGCCCCACCTCTGCTTTGAGATTCACTGTGTGTGCTTGAAAGGTGAACATCCCTTTTGAGCACGTGTAGTCCCAAGATTCCAATCAGGTTTTTTTAATTTTGTTGAATTTTGATTGTTAGAATCACTGAGATCAAGACTGGAGGGGACCTCAGCTGACCTCAAAACAGTCTTGTAATAACCTGAAGAAAATCCATTGAGTAATGAGTGAATATATGAGAAATAACTGATAGTTTGACAGTACCAGTTAGTAAGAATGAGAAATGCTCAGCAGCAAAGTGTGAGTTTCATTTAAGATGTGTTCATCTCATTAGCTGTTCTCTCATTTAGGGTCACGCTGTCATTTCCCAGCTCTTCTTTGTAAGAAACCACTAAGGATGACAAGGTTTTGTACTGACCATCTCTTCTCTTTCACCACATATCCCTGCCAGCAATGTGTTTCTAAAAGATGCCCTGCTTGCTGTCATGATGGATGGCAATGGACTTTTCCCCCAGGAGTTAATGTCTCTACCTTCTAGCCTTGAATTTTTCCTGTGAGCATCCTCTGCCTCTTTGTGATCAGTTGTGTTTTCATTGCCATCTGCCCTGCACCAATCCAGGTCGCTCAGAGGTGAAGGGCTGAAAAACACACTCCTGTTTGGCTGCTCAGTCTGGCAGATGAAGTGGCTGAGACCTCCCAGAGCCCTGAAAATCCAGCCCTGCCTCCACTCAGACAATCCTGATGATCCTCCACGTGCTGTCCTTGTGTGTTTATACTGGGTGTCCTTTCCTATTAATTCTGGGGGAAAGTGCTTTGTCACCCATCACACTGAGCTGCTTGGCGTGTGAGGCTGAGAACAGCAGGGCAGGGCAGGGGGGATTGGAGACCAAAGCAGTGGGTAGAGCCGTGGCAGGGGGAGCTGCTGAAGCTGTAAAATTCCAGCTATTTGGAGCAGGGAACAGCCTGGCATTCCCTGTTTGTATGGCACTTCACACACTGTGTTCCTGCCTCGTAGCTGGATCCCAAGTATTAAAGAGTAATAAGCCATCGTGCCACTTAACAAATAAAAACTGCTGATTTTCACAAGGACTTAGTGCTTGTGGGCTCCATGGTAACAGAATACTGTTTAAATTAGATAAATCCTCCTTATATTTCAGGAAAGTGTGGGGTATCCACTCCTCTAGTTCCAAAGGGTGAGGTCTGGCTGGGGGGAGACTCTGAAAATTATATTCTAACTTTATTTGAAGTTTCCTTGTTATGGATTTACCTGTCCAGGCAAGCAGTAGAACATGATTATTTTTTATTTATAGTATACTATGCTTTACAGAGACTTTCTGTGTACCAGCACGTAGATTGAAGTGTATCAGGAAAAAAGCTGGATTAAGGCACCTACACGGTGCTTTCCTTCCCATGCAATTAGCACAGTATTGCCAGCGCAGCAATTTCATGGCATATGCTAAAAATCTTTGGGAAACCAGCGTGAAGATGGGAAAAGAGAGGAGAAAGAGGGAGCGGGAACAAAAGGGATGTGGGCTTACCTGTCTCCTTTCAGCCAGGGGTTTGCACAAATTCCTACCCATCCAGTCCCAGGAGCTTGCTCAAAATATACACAATTTTTTCCAGACCTGCCATGTCCTGGACATAATCCATCAGAGTTAAATTTCCTAGGCTTTGTGGTGTGGGATAGACACGGTTTTTGCCATGTAACAAAACCTGCCGTATCTCGACACTGATAAAGCCCTGTGTGACCATCTCCGTGGTAATCCACGGATTGGGAAGGCAGGTTTGTGCTGCACTCTGCATCTCCTGGAAAAGCCATCTCTTTTTTATCTGAAAACATGCAGTGAAAGAAGATCCTCCACGGGCTTTAGTGGATTATTCAGTGCTTGATTACTGTTAAAAATATGCACCTTATTTTTAGGTTGGCTTCAGCTCCCAACCGTCACAGCTTAGCTTATCTTCCCTAGAATGAAGAGATTGCTTTTATCCAGGTTTTGTTATCCAGACTTACTGCTGTAGGCTGCAGTCATCCCTCAAGGCAAGATAAACAGGACTCGGGGAGTTCATCACAGTCAAGTATATTTTCTAATTCTCTTGAGTCATTGCACATCTCTGGACCCTCTCCAGGTTTTCAAGTGACGTATTTCCTGATTTTTTTTTTTCCTGCTTTGATGAAGATGTGAATGAGGAATGAGCATTCTGGCACTGCTGCTCAGACCATGCAAGTGCCGATGTCATCTTGTTTCTTGGATTTGCCTTCATCTGTCCAAGGGCAGTGTTAGACCTTCCAGGCTCAGATGTTCATTGCTGTGACTCCCAACACTCCTAAAGAATGTATTACCAATGTATAGGAATATATAGGTGATTTTGGCAGATATATAGAAAATCTGTGTTCTATGCCTAGTCCTTGGCACCATTTAAATCACTAATATAGACTTGTTCTAGCCCCTTGTCTTTGTTGCTATTGCTCCTGCAGCTGAGAGCAGCTGGAATTCATTTTCCATGTTCTTCTCCGTAATTGATAAAAATGTCAAATAATGAGTCACAGAATCACAGAATATGCTGAGCTGGAAGGGACCCACAGGGATCATCAAATCCAACCCCTGGCCCTGCACAGACACCCCAACAATCCCACCCTCTCCCTCAGAGCGTTGTCCAAATCCTCCTGGAGCTCTGGGACCCTTGGGGAGTGCCCATTCCATGGGGAGCCTGTTCAGTGCCCACCACCCTCTGGGGAGAGAACCTTTCCCTGAGCTCCATCCCAAACCTCCCCTGACACAGCTCCAGCCTTTCCCCAGGATCCCAGTGGAGCTTAGGACTGATGCTTAGGACATGACACCACTGTAAACACGTGGATCTGATGCCAATTGCCTCATTGCAATCCCATTTTGTGACTGGTCAGGTAACAGGATCTCTGAAAAAGCCCAAATTTTCATCAGGACAAACCCGCTGGTTCCTCAATTTTAGCAAAAAGGCCCTGAACTGCTTCTAAGGGATTTTCAATCAAGGGAACTGGAGACTCTAAGCACCACAATTCTTTCTGGAAGTGAGAAACCTGGATTCCTGTCTCGGCAGCTGTACCTGGTCCCCTGGAAGGATGGAGAAGCAATCGATGTGAGACACTTTCTGGAGAGAGGCGGGAAGATTAATCAGTCATTCAGCCGCCTTCCATTTGGGATCTGGATGAGCCCTGAGGTACAGATTAAGCTTCATAAATTAGACTAAAAATGGAACTGACGTAGGGGAGCCATCAGCACTGCACCTCAGAACAATGCAGTGCTTTGGGATTGACAGAGGGAGGGCAAAAACAATGGGCAGTTTAATAGAACAGGCTCTACTGGATGTGCCAGGGAGAAGGCAAAAATGCAAGATACAAGGAGCCTTCTCACAAGAGGTCTTTATTTTTCCATTGCTCTGGAGCAACTATGTGGGAAAAGTGCTAATGCAGCAGGGTAAGCTCTTTGGATCTCTCTTTTCTTCACTGGAGTTCAAAGTGCAGTGTTATCAGCAGTCCCATGTCCACAGAAGCTCAGGTTGTGGCTGCCCCATCCCTGGAAATGTTCAAAGCCAGGTTGGACAGGGCTTGGAGCAACCTGGGATAGTGGGAGGTGTTGGAATGAGGTGGTCTTTAAGATCCCTTCCAGCTCAGCCATTCTGGGATTCTGTGATTCGAGTGGAGACATCCAAAGGTCCCTTCCAATTGAAACCATTTATAGTTCTAGGGTTGCTTTGCATACCTGTAGATCACAACTTCAACAATTTCCTGGAATTAAGAGAAGTTCCCAGCTTTTAAATCAAGATTTCCCACCATGGTGCAAAACATTCCATAAGTCAGCTTCCAGTTCATGAGAGGACGAATTGCTGGGCATATCAAGTGGCACATCGGTCAGATGATCATTAACATCATTCTTGCCTAAAATCTGAAATTTTAGTGCAAATTTCACCAGTTGGAGGCCTTTTACCATCTTGGTAAAACTGTCATTTTGGTAAAAAATGTCTCAATAAATATTTTCTGTTCAGTTCATTTGGGGATTTCTGTCTTTGTATCACCCTGGACTCTGGTTTTGCAGAGGACCACTTTTTTCCTTTGTTTACCTAGGAACAAAACTGAAGAATTTTAAAACAAATTTCAACCCCATAAAAATGTGGTTCATACTACATTTTGACTAAAGATTCCAAAATAAATTGATTCTTCAACATTCCCCACCCTAAGTAGTATTTTACCTTCCCCACTCCAGGTTTTCCCTACTGGTCTCATAGTCTCAAGATTTATTCCCTTGAACCCCAAATTCCTATTTTTTTAAGTCCTTCCAAATCACTGAAAGTCTGAAGTCCACATAAATCCAAACAAGTGCCTAAAGTATAATAATGACCTTTATTTCTTTAAATGATGATTAGTGAAGAAATGAGCGTGACATCATGTAAAATGTTATTTTGGGGTAACATTTCACTAAGGCAATTGCTCTGCTGGAGCTACTGGGGGGATTTAGCTGAAAAAATATAAGGAAAAGGTGTATAACTGGATTTCCTTTGTAATCTCCCATAATGAAAAATTATTAAAAAATAAGATAATGGAACAAATTACATTTTTTGATGGAAATTTTTGCACCATAACCATCCTTGCTGGTGGCTTTCAATGCATTGCAGAGCCTTGGCCTCATCAGCCAGCGCTGCTTTGGACGCCGTGGCACTGGTGACTTTCTAAAAACCAGTGTCAGGGTTGTTTATGCTGCCCTACTAAAGGAAATGATCAGATTTAATGGTGCTGGTTTCAAAACACAAAAAAAAAGAAAAAAAAAGAAAAAGAAAAGAAAGATAAAACCCCAGCAACTCTTGTGCTGTGTGCTGTAATAAGCTTTTTATAAATGTGCTCATGTGGTGCTCAGCAGAGCCCGCTGTGCCGACACCATAAAAGCGAGAGGGAGCTCCATCAGCCCTAAGTGCCCTCGTATGTTCCCTGCAGCAGCATTCCCTGGAATTAATAAAGTTTGGAAGAAATACACAGGCCAGAGATTAAAAATACATGCAGGAGACTACCCGTGCTAATAAAAGCTGATGTTGTTTGCACTGCTTGTTTATTGGCTCGCCCAAGATGAGATGTTTTAAGGGGAATGTGATTGAAGAGCTGAGCTTTCCCTCAAGGCCCCGCTTTTCCCTGCCCAGCATCTTCCCAGGGATGCTGGTCCAGGGCTGCTTCCCTGAGCCCTCTCGTGGGCTCCGTCCTCCACTGCACCAGCAGATCCTCCAAACGAGGCATTCACTGGTCTCCAAGAAGAGGATCTTTGTGAAACACAAGCAGTTTCCTCATCTCCCTCCGTAAGAAAACGTGTGAAAATCAAATAAACCCGGTGTTTCATTTAAAGCAATGAGAATTTGTAGGGCTCTGACCGCAGGTATCTTGTTTTGAGCTGTGGCATCCAGCAATAACAGTGGTTATTGAATAGCAACACAGAAAGCTCTGCTGGAAATAGATCTGCAGCACAGCCTGTCACTGCTTGGCAAAATGCACTCAGGTGCTGATGTAGATGGACAGGTTGTGTATTTAAAATAGTTTCATTGGGAAAATCGTAATAAAGTGGATTAAGAGACACCTGAAATGCTTCTTGGCTTTAAACAAAAATATCAGGACATTTCCTGAGAGCATCTGGATCCTTGAGGGAAATTAAATGCCAGGTAATATTCTGTTTGGGAGGAAATAAATTAACAGTGTATGTAAAATATATCTGAGTGCCCATTAAATTATCTTTAATCATCCATAGGCTGCTCTGACTTTTGATTCCGTTCTTTATTGGAATTCCTATGCAGGATGTTGCTATGCAATGTGTACAGGAAGGATCATGGAATACAAGAATGGGTTGGATTGGAAGGGACCTTAAAGCTCACCTCGTTCCATCCTCCTGCCATGAGCAGGGACACCTTCTGCTATCCCAGGTTCCTCCAAGCCCCGTCCAACCTGGCCTTGGACACTTCCAGTAATCAGAGTTACTTAGGTATCAAAATTCTGTTGGTATCATGATATTTTGGTCCCAGGGGAGGCAGTGGGACTCCTTCACCTCCTCTGACTCCCAGGAACTTACATTCCAAATGAGACAGAACATCCCAAAGTGAAGCAACCTGGTCTAGTGGAAGGTGTCCCTGCCCATGGCACGGGATTGGTATAAATGACCTTTAAAAAGGTTCCTTCCAACCCAAACTGTTCTGATCCCGTGAAGTCCATAAGGAGCCCAGTGCAGGTGTTGTTTATTGAATTTATTTTTTCCTGGTGATGGGGCTGATTTAGAAACAGTGGCCTGAAGAGGCTTGAAGTGCAGATCATCCAGAGAAGAGTGTTTGGACAATTGCAAGGTATAAAGCACCAAAATGGGTGCAAGAGGATTGCAGGAGACACAGAGGAGTGGTCTATTATAAAACCAGATTAGGGAGAGGAGCAGAATGGGGGGAAATGGGATATGGAGAGCTGCAAACAACTTTTTTGCTAGTCAGTAACAATATTGTTTTGGACTGAGCATAACTTACAACCCATGGACACAGATTAAACAAAGGTTGTGGCTTTCAGCAGCAAAGTGTCCTGCAGCTGGTGTCATTAAAAATGCAACATTTGTCATATCTCTTGGTATCTTCTGAGTGTGGCAGGTTATAAATACTGTTGATGACTCAGCATTTGCTTTAGACTTCTTGGGCTTTACCAGTGGCGTTTGCACTACTTATTCACGTTGTCAGTGTGAACCTTCACCCAGGGGGGAGCAGATTTACAGTGAACTTGCAGGGACATTTGCCTTTAGTTCAGTTTACACCAATTCAGGCCCTTCTCTTGTGAAGGGGATTTTAAAAATTGCTTTTCAAAAACATTGCAGAAGAAGGAGATGATGCAGTTTTTTCCCACTCTTCGGGAAGGGCATGTTCCTTCAAATATTTTCCAGGAGGGCTGGAAGGATACAAAACTCCTGATTTGGGGATGAGCAGTTCTGGCACAAATACCAAGAGACGACACTTCCATCCTTAAAATAAGCCCCCCGACATAAGTGATAATTTAATATACATCATGCCATCTGCTTGCAGAACTGTGCAAGCTGCTCCCGGAGAAGTCAATGGGAAATGCATTTTCCCTATCATTTTAAACATTCCAAGATCAATCTTGATGTCATGGAGGCACTCAATAGTCCCCTTTCCCCAGAGAGAAACACAGCCTGTCACTAGAGAGAATCAGCACCGCTGCAAACCCACCATTCCTCCTCCTTGTCCTCCTCCCTCTGCCCTTCCCAACCCTCCGGATGAAAACACAGGCATTGCAGAGTGCTCTGCCCCTTGAAAAAGCACATGGGGAAGGGAGAAGGTTTCACAGCTCAAGGCACAGAAGCACTGGCAGCAGTTTTTCCCTTTGTCCACCTTGAGATTCCATCTTGGAGACCTTTCCTGACCTTCACTTCACCTGCAGAAACGTGTCAGCAGACCAGAGGTGTGGTAACACATGCAAGTGTCATTGGAGGCTGGAGGAAGGATTGATTCTTTTATATTCCAGTTTGTACAAAGGCTGAATCGAGCCTTGGAATGGTATTTCTGTGTCTGCGTCTTCTCCAGTCTCCCCCAGGCTCACTGGAGCTCAGGTCCAGCCTCGGCAGGACAACATGGAGTTTCCTCTTTCTGATGAAGCCACTCACAAACACGTGTGGAAAAGCTGGAGATTCAGGCAGATGTGCTGTGTTGCTTCCCCAGAACCTGCTCTTGGCTCGTGGTGAACCTGCAGCTCAGGTGTTCCCTCAGATCCTGGATCTTGCACTATGAAATCATAATCATTCTTCTCATCTCCTTACAGCACGTGTCAGTCTGCAGACATCCCTCCCTCCCTGCATTCTTCCAGGTCCAGAGGCACCATGACCCACAGATAGGGAAAGCAATCCTAGAACTGTAAATGGTTTTCATTAGAAGGGACCTTTGGATGCCTACCCTCAAATCACAGAATCCCAGAATGGTTTGAGTTGGAAGGAACCTTAAAACTCATGTCATTCCACCCCCTGCCATGGGCAGGGACACCTTCCACTAGCTCAGGTTACTCCAAGCCCCATGCAACCTGGCCTTGGACACTTCCAGAGATGGGGCAGCCACAGCTTCTCTGAGGAGTGTGTTCCAGTGCTTGGACTGCTTCTTATACCATGTCTTGCCCAGGGCAGCTTGTTTTCCTTAGCTTTTTGGTAAGGTCATGCCCACTCATCACCAGGTTAATGCAGTTGGTGCTGGTGAAGAGCTCTGGCAGTTTTGTTTACACTTCAGCCTCCAAAACCCACATGGACTCATCCCCAGCGTGGTGCACTGGCCATTTCTGCCCTCTGTTATAATTACAAGCAAATTCCTCTGCACAGACGTTTCAATTCCAAGTTCCTTTTGTGCTCCTAGATCCACTTATGGCCTGTGGACCAGAAGTTATTCATTTTACACCCTGCTCCTCTCTTGGCCCTCCAGCTCGCCTGGCTGCTTAATCCCCTCATATTTGGAAAAGGATTGATAATTTGTTCATTCTCTTGGAAAGCAGTTCTTCAAATCTTTTAGGCTACCTTTTAATAGAATGTGTGCTCTCTATTTTCTCCGTGTTTGAACACGAAGTCTTCTTCCTTGTAATAGCCTCCTTCGCTCTGATCTTTAATTACAGTAGCTTTCTTCTGGTCTTTTTAAAGTCTTTTTTGATACACTCTAAGTATCTTCTCTGAGCCTCTAATATGGTGTCTTTAAACAATATCTCTGCTGCTTGCAAACATTTCACCCAGCCGGAGCTCTGATTTCCTTTGAATAAGTCGCCTCACTTTTCATAGGGCTCCTTTTCAAACCCCAGGCTGTGCTGGTGATATTTTTGGCTTCCTTGTTCCTATGACTATGCTGAAGCTCAGCCCATTCTGGCTTCTCCTACGGAATGTCTCTTTGATAATATCATGATGATCCCGGGCTGCACAAGGAGCTCCTTCTCCAGTGACTACAACTCCAAGGAGTGTTTGTTCATGGGTTCGTTTACCCTCAGCATCCATTGTATTTATCCAGTGTACATGACTTTCCCCCTTTTTCTTGCACCCACGGCATCTCTGTCTCCTTTAGGACACCTCAGGCAGTGGCACTACCCTGACCAAGCCTTTGAGGAGTAGCTCTGCTGTTATCCTGCTCTTTGCTCTTGCCCAAAAAGATCTTCACCGCGTAAAACTTCCTCACCTTGCCTCGTACCCTTCACTGCAGAGCACACCATTCTTGGCCAGGGTTCAGTTTCCAGACAACCACCATCCTTTACATTCACACCAGGACACTTTCACAGCCAGGAGGGAAGAGCTGAAGGTCAGGAGAGCAGCTTCACAGCTGGGAGCTGGAGTTTGGACTCTTGGCAGGGAAAGGACCTTGCCTGGAGGGTGGGAGCTCCTGTTTCTAACACACTTCATTTAGTGACCCTTAAAACTGGGCTCTGAGCAACCAGGTCTAGTGGAAGGTGTCCCTGGCCAGGCCAGGGGCTGGAATGGGGCAATCTTTAAGATCCCTTGCAGTGCTCACCACTGGGAGAACACAGAAATCCTTTTGTCCCCACTCCTTGTGGAATTCAAACACAAGAAAGGTGTTGAGCAAATGTGCCCTGCCAAGGACACTTTAAATCACCAAAATCACCATAATATTTACCAAAGCTGCTCTGCATTCCCTGGCTGGTGGCTGTTCCTTGCAGGCATCATTCCTCCCTTTGTACCACCCCAAATGGTTGGATGGGCATGGATTGGGACAGGCCAGAAAACTGGACAAATAAACCCTGCAAATCTATTTTTATATAAGATTTATTATATGTCATTCTGTGTTACTGTATTTTAAATATTATTATATTATTCTATGTTAAATGCTATGTATTATTTCATATATATCATAGGATATGTATTATATGTTTGGAAGAAATTCTGTACTCAGCAAGTGGGGAGACCCTGGCACAGTTTTCCCTGTGACTGTCCCTGGATCCCTGGAAGTGTCCAAGGCCAAGTTGGATTCCCTTGGAGCAACCTGGGATAGTGGGAGGTGTCCCTGCCCATGGCAGAGGGTAGCACAGGATGGGATTTAATGTCCTTCCAACCCAAACCATTCCATGATATTTTATCCTACACATGATGTATTATATATTTTATATTATTTTATATATGCATTTATATTTTTATATTGATAAATTGTTTTGTCTATATATTTGATTTGATATGTGCATTTGCTCATGTTTTGGGGGACTAAACCTTTTCTCAGCCCTACCCTTTGGGGGTGACTGCCACCAAAACCCAGTGGCATTGCCAATGCACACATTCTGGAGCAGCTCAAGGCTCTGGTGGGATCTGGGCATTGTTTTCTCCATCCCACAAGAGAGGAGCTGCTGCCTTGGAAATGGGGTTGGGAAACATTGTGATGCCAGGGGGTGCCTGTGCTTCCTGCAGAGCTCGTACAGGTGTGCTAATGAGAGACAGAGCTCTGCTCATCACAAGCCTGAGACCTTGGAGAATATTAGTGAAAATGCCAATTTGCATGTCTTGGGGTTAATTGAGGAAATCTCCGATGGAAAATCTTGCTGTCACTTCTGCAGCCTCTTCTGAATGCAAATTGTGCGTCTCCATTGGATACTGGGAAAGCTTTTCAACTTCTCCACAAGCCTGTAGAAAGAAGGAAGGTTCTTTCTGAGCTCCCAGAAGTTTCTCCTCACATTTTCCGGGCCATTTCTTATCTGTGTTGACATTAACACGGGACTCACAGACCAAGCCTGCAGAATGTGTGGGATCCTCCACCAAAGAAACGAATATTTCCTCAGGTATTACCCAGGCCACAGGTTTTTCAAAGGAAAACACACATTCCTGATAGCAAAAAACCCCAATTCTTCTCAAGTGGGACAGCTCCCTTACTTTATGCCTTTACCTAATCCAAGTTTCTTGTGAATAAAAATAATTACTGGCTGTTTTTACCTTTGATTAAGCTGAGCAGTTGTTTGACAATATGCAGTTGTCTCACTGAGCAACAGGAAAGTGTAGAATTAGTTAATTCACCTGATACTGATTAAGAATCAGTGCAGGTTTCTGTCATCCCGGGATCACGATGTGTTTTCTCATCACCTGATCTTCTAGGGGGGCTCCTTTCCTTTTACAACAGTTTTATTATTTGCCACTGCAGGATTGCCACCAACAGAGCAATGCACAACCAGAAATCCTGAATATTTTCCCGTTTAATTGCAAATGCTGCGTGATGCTCTGATCATTCCAGCAGCTCTTGGGGGATTTTAGAAATGTCTTGCTCCACATTATGTCCGTATAATTAACTGCTCTTGGTGAAACACCTCATTTTTGGAGGAGTTCATGGAGAACGCAAGGGAGAGGCACGGGTTTGATGCTGATTTTAAATGAATTATTCCTTGGTTTTTCAAAGTTAGCTTTTAGTAGTTTTGACATTCAGTCTTTTGGTTTGGTTTTTTTTTAACCGGAACGCCCTATGAAACAAAGAGATAAAAAATTAATTAGAAAAGACAAGAAAAGCGAGCAAAAAGTCCAGAGTTTCCCCTCAGCAAGAGTTCCTTACAACCAAACTCAATATCTGAACCTCCAGCAGAAGAGGAGAGTTTTACCAAATTCCTCTCCCTTACATTTTCCCAGTTTCCCCATTTGAGCATTCCGACGCCGCTGATTTCAGCATGTCACGAAAGGTATAATTAAGAGCAGAATTCTACCTTGATTATGGCTCTGATGTGTGCACTGAGCAGCAGTTGCAAGATGATGAGCTGTGCAAACCACCAGCCACGCGGAGCTTTACGGATAACGTCGCGTGCCGTGTTACGGATGCGCGACAGGATGAGAGGAAACGGCCTCAAGTGGAGCCAGGGGAGGTTCAGGTCGGACATCAGGAGGAATTTCTTCATGAAAAAGGGATTAGACATTGGAAGGGGCTGCCCAGGGCGGTTTGGAGTCCCCATCCCTGGAGGTGTCCAAGGAATGACTGGATGACTCAGCGCTCTGGGCTGGGTGACAAGGTGGGGATCAATCAGTTTGGACTGGATGGTCTTGGAGGTCTCTTCCAACCTCATGATTCTGTGATTCTGTGCCCTCATCCAGGGTGGGTTTCTAGTTAATGTCACCCAGTCATCTGTGGAGGGAGAAAATCTTGGAGTGGGAGCCCAAGGGAGTGCTGGAGCTGTGTGTGTGTGTTCGGGGGCACTGTGATGCCTCTCTGGTGTTTTCTTGGGTGCGCCCCAATTCTCCTTGCCCAAGAGAAGCTGTGGCTCTCCCATCCGTGGAACTGTTGAAGGTTGGACAGGGCTTGGAGCAACCTGAGAGTGTGGAAGGTGTCCCTGCCCATGGCAGGGGATTGGAATGAGATGAGCTTTGAGGTCCCTTCCAACCCAAACCAGTCTGTAACTCTCTAAAACACCACTTGAAGTGGGGACAAGCACACACAGTATTTTTCCTCTCGCAAAGGCAAGGGGTGTTGAGAGGATAAATAAAATTAATTAGTGCCTGAAATAGTAAAGATACCCACTACAATGGGTAACTGCACAATGAGTACAGGTTTCAAGATCTGTCACAAGCTGCTGAAGGAGAAATTAAAATCTATTTTTTTCACCAGCGTTAACATGGGAAAAGCAACCCAGGCAGTCACTTTTGAAGAGAAATTAGGAACAAAAGAGAACACATGTGGTAAAATGTTATAATAGTTAGAGCCAGAAGATCCTACTCATTTCCTGTAGGAGGAAAGTCACCAAGAATTGGAAAGGGGAAAGCCCACATGATTACAAGAAGAACAAGATTGATTTCTCCCTGACTGACAGTCCCTGCATCAATGCTGTTCTGTTCCAAGTGTTCCCGAGGTAGTACAATCCAGGCAAAGATAAAGCTGCAGGAAGGCAGAAAGAACATCAAAGATTCGCTTGCTCATGGAAGAAGGAGGCAGAAAATGAAATCTCAGGTGGCAAGTGAGGTTTCAACCCTTGCTGAGGCTGACCAGAAAGATGACCCTAAATATGAGACATAAAACAGCAAGTGCAAGACTGAAAGAAACGGAGTGTTGTGGGTGTGTTTAACATGTGACACACGACTCTGGCAGGGTGTTGGGCTCCTTTTCCACCTCTAGTCACAAGGTGGGTATGAGTCAAGCAAAGCCACAGCAAAGTTGCTGCATCCTCAAGTTTTATGTGTAATAAATCCTTTGAAAAAGATGTGGTTCCCCATTTGCTGTTTCTTGTGAACGGACTTTAAAGTTTCAGTGATTTTTTGGGGGGGTGAAAATGAGATTATATAGATGTGTTTGCTTACAGGCAAATAAAAATGTCTCAATATTTGCATAAATAATACATGTACTTGACCTGTATCTACATCTTTAATCCAAAAGAGACCTCAGAGCCAGGACTGGAACACACACACAGAACCTGTTTCCTTGCCAGGCCACAACCTCCTTTGACCACAGATCTCTTGACTAAATTTTCTAGGTTTTCAGAGGAGGCTTGGCATGTTTTAGGGCCATGGAGCCATGTGCTGTCTCAGCATCTCAGTGTGCTGTGTCTCCTGAGAGCCACCTCCTACCCCCAGGACGGGCAGCACCAGCATCTGCAGCCTTTCCACACCACCAGGAGGGCACTTGTTTTCCCATATAATATATAAGGGCCTTTCCCCTTATAGATTTCATAGTCCTGCACCTACTGAAGGTGACAAGACTTTACCTTCATGAATAAAAATGGGGTTTTTTCAAACCCAGCAAATAAGTGCTGTTACAACACATCGGCTCATCAGAGCATTCATGGGATGGACAAGCAGGAGCAGGTTATTCCTCCCATTTCTTTTTCTCAGGGAGGAGATGTTTTTACCTCCTGCTGAAGCTGCTGAGATGGGCTTCTAATGTGCCATATGTTCCTGGAGCTGCTGGGAGAGCCCTGTGACCCAGACCTTGCTCCAGCAATTAATCCCTCACCTTCCTTCACACCAACAAACTGAATGGGGTGAGGGAATGGCTCTTTGCCCCAAGGCCAAGCACTCCCTGTCCCAAAACAAGGCTGGCCATGTCCACACCATTCCCTGGGATTGACTCCTCGTTCCTACTATGCCCTTTGCTATGCCTGGGAATTTCTTGGGTCAGTGTTAGTTGCCACAGACCAAAACTAGGCCAGGGAACTTGCTGACAATTTAACACTGCCCAGCAGCACAGGCATAGCCTGGGCCTCCCCTCTCCAGGCTAAAGGGTCGTGTTTCCTCTAATTTAATATTTGAATGCCAAGTAAGGCTGAAAAGCTTCCAGTGAAGGAAGGTAATGCACCTACACCCCATCCTGGGATCGCAGCCAAAGAGCTTTGCAGAGTCATGGGGGCTCAAACTCTTCAGATAAAGGATGCTGCCAGAGAAACCCAGTCCCAGAATTAATAAAATAAAACCAGTCCTCCAATTCTCTGGTTTGTGCTGGCCTTGACCTGCTAAAACCTTCCTACCAGACTGAACCTTTGAAATGAGATTGATGGAGGAAACCTAAAACATGAATCGTGACACATTCAATGCCTAACAGCATCCTCTGGTGCTGTTCCACACACTGCTGTCGAATATTTGGGGATGCAAACTTGAACATCTCTAACCACCAGCGACCCCCAAGGTTATACAGCAACCTGGCCATGACTCTGAGCAACCAGATTTAGCGATGGCACACCTAATGCAACCTTTAAATCCATAACTTCTACCCAAATTCCTTTGTGAGTCTTGCTTTCAGTGTCTCTCTGCCTCATTTTGTTGCCTGCAGAAAGAGGCTCACGTCTCCCCCTGCTCTGATTAGAGAGGCACAAAAATAACAACATGGGATTGCTGGGGGGGTGTAGAAATAGCTTTCTCCAGGTCTGTCCTGTTTCCAAAATCCACAGTCTCCCTGCAGCAAAGTGCCTCTTTTTTCACCCTCTCCAAGGAGCTGCAGCTCAGGGAGGGACATCTGACACCCCATCCAGCTGGGAGACCTCCTGTGTCTCCATCTCAGGGGAGAGAACACAGGAACCCTGGGGGGACTGAGATTGTGGCACTGGGACATTGGGATGTGCCATGGAGAAATGCTTTTGCACTGAAAATACACCCCGAGATCATTAACATGCTGTGTTTTGTTTAAAAAGTAAAAATATTCATTTCCTGGAGCCTCACATGACCCCGAGTTTGTAATCCATCCACGTGATGCCTTTGAGATAAAACCCAAAAAGTCATGATTGTTCCTTGCACTTAAAACTGAGCATTGCAATATAACAGGGATACAACCACGGCAAGGAAAGCCCCCGACTCTCCCAAATGTCCAGGGAGGGACTGGGAGAAGCTGATCCCTCCCACCTCCCTTGTGTGTGCCCCCAAGCATCACGTTTGTGATTTATCACAGTGCTGTATCCCACAGCAACCCCTGCTCACTCCCCACCTCTTAAACCTCAAACACCTCTCCACAGCCACGGATTTCCAGGTCACCTTTTTGTGGGTTCAGATTGTGGGCTTTGTCCCTAATACATTTAATTTCGGATTAGGGTGCGATAAAACCAGCTGTCCCTTCCCAGCTGTGACTGCAGGAAATCTGAGGGATACCTGGGCCATTCCTCAGCAGTGCTTCTAAATTTATTTCCCAGTGACTAAGAAGAATGTGCAACAGTGTCAGACCTTGTTTTGGTCTGCGTCAAACGTTCATAAACATCCCTCCTTCTGTCAGCGATTCTCCTCAGCGAGATCTTCCTGGGCTGAAGCCACTGAAGGAGATTTCACTGACGTTGTGGTGCTAGATGGGGCTAATTGAAATGCTTTGCTGAAGTCCAAGGACGTTGTGTTTGCTCAAAGGACACCGTTCCCTTCTAGCACTCACTGCCTGCTGATGGACATTATTCACTTGCTGGATGTGCAGTGGGAGCCATTTCTGCAGTGACTGGTGGAAGGAGATGATCCCACCCATCACACACTGGTGGCTCCGTACACTGGGTGAGATGAAGCTGAGCAAGAGCTTCAGCCTCTCTCCCAAGGTCACAGAATCCCGGAATAGTTTGGGTTGGAAGGAATCTTAAAGATCACCTTGTTCCACCTCCCTGCAGTGGAGGGGCAGCTCCGATCTCTGCTCTGGGGGAGCAGGGACAGGATCCAAGGGAAGGGCTGGAGCTGTGTCAGGAGAGGTTTGGGATGGAGCTCAGGGAAAGGTGGTGGGCACTGACCAGGCTCCCCAGGGCAGTGGGCACAACCCCAGGGCTGCCAGAGCTCAAAGAGAATTTGGACGACGCTCTGAGGGGCAGGGTGGGATTGTTGGGGTGTCTGTGCAGGGCCAGGGGTTGGATTTGATGATCCCTGCAGGACATTCCCTGGGGGTGCCCTGGGGCTGCAGAAACCCCTTAGCTGGGCAGACCAGTGGGGTCTGCAGGGTCAAGCACAGCCCTACAGCCACCAGGGGAGAGCAGTGGCCCCAGTCCCACCAGTGCAGGACACCCAGCACAGTCTGCTCAGCACAGCCAACCCCTGGGGGGCACCCCTGGGCAACTCCAGTGAGGCACTGGACAACCCCACTGGGGCACTCCCCCAGACAGGAACACCCCTATGGATTTGGACACCACCCAGGAGGTGACATCAGTCTGGCCAGTGATGTACCCATGGATGAGGGACAATCCCTCAAGCTGTGACATCTCAATGGCAGGGATGTCCTCATGGATGAGGACAACCCCTGAGGTGCTGACGTCTCACTGGGCAGTGATGTGCCCATGATGGGACACCTTCCCGAGGGGTGACACCTCCCTACCCAGTCCCATCAGTCCCAGACCCTCTGCCACACTCCATGTCCAAGCCATCAGGGACCCTGTGGTGACTGTAGCAAACAACACTGTGGTGTGTGAGAAGGGGCTGCTCAAAGAGACTCTGGGGCACTTGGAGTGCTCCCTGCGGGCCATGGGGAACAGCCAGGATGGTCCCAGCAGTGTCCCCATGCCCATGGACCATGGTGGCACCACCAGCTCCCAGCATGAGATCACCTCGCTCTGCCTGCCCAAGAAGGTGCTCCCCCCTGACCAGTGTCCCCAAGACATCCAAAGCCACCCTGAGCACAGAGCACTGCAACACCATGAGCAGGAAACCTCAGGATCCACAGCAGGATGGGGGGACACACCTGCCACCACCCCAGGGCAGCATGTCCCTCCATTGGTCTGGAAAGGCAAGGCAAGAAGAAGAAGAAGAAGGACTCTGTGCCAAGAACTGGCAGCAAGTGTGAGGCTCCCAGAGGCAGGGCTGGGACAGGAGGGTGGGATTAGACCTGTTGAGGGATCAGAGGGAGGGAGTCAAGGTGTTTTTGGTGGAGTGAAGATGTAGATGCACATATTGTTGACTCTTTTCATCTGGGTTTCAATTAGAAGATCTTAATCCATAAACTAACTCTGCACGGAAAGGGGAGGGAGTGCAGGGGCCACCAGGAAATGGCACCAAAGTGGATCCACCAAGCCCCAAAGGGCACCAAGCCATGCCCAGGCCTGAGTCACTGCCAGCAGGGAGGGCACTCCTGGAGGGTGACTCCTGTGTCCCTTCCCCAGGGGAGGCAGCCCTTTGGCGTGGCAGCCAGGACAGAGGGGTCCCTGCAGGACTCACGGGCATGGCCCCAGGCCATAAGCAGCCTGAGCACACCCTGGGCACCCTCCTGCCAGCTGGGGCTTTACCGGGATGCTCCACCAGCTCCCAGTGACCCCTCCATGTCCACGGTCATCCCAGTGCAACCTCAGACATGTCTCCTCCAGGCTGTAGCTCTGGACAGGGACAATGAGCCACCAGCTCTGCCTGCCCTAAGGGAGAGGGGAAAATGGGCTGGGAACCATATCCAAGGCCTTGGAGAAGTCCAGCGAGGTGACATCCATAGACCTCTGGGAGGCAACACTTGGAGTGTTCTGTCCTGGGGTGGAGAGCGAGCAAGTCTGCAGTTGCTGGGCCAAGATCAAAGGGCAGACTGGGAATGGGGACACTGCTGTGGGTGTTTGCTCCAGGTCTCCTGAGCAGGAGCAGGACATGGATGAAACAGATGTTCTACAGGCATCTTGAAGTAGCCTCAAAGTCACAGTTCATGTGGGGGGGCTGGAAGGACTTGAGCGACCCTGAGAGAAGCTACACAGCCAAGCACAGAGTCTGAGAGGTTCCTGGAAAGCCTTGGTGACAACTTCCTGATACAGGGAGTGGAACATCTCATGAGGAATGTGTGCTGCTCCACCTCACACTAACAAGGAGAAGGCCTTGTTGGAGGTGGGAAGGCTGGGGGCAGCCTTGGCTGTAGAGACCATGGGATTGTGGAGTTCAGGACCGGGCAAGGAGGAAGAAGGGCAGCCAGTAAGATCAGAACCTCAAGAGAGCTGACCTGAGCCTCTTCAGGGATCTTCTTCCTATTTCCCTGAATCCATTTTTGAATTCACCCAGACTTACTGCATACCCTGTCTCCTAAAACATCACACAGTCGGTCTTTTATTCTAAAAGTCAAGCTCCTTGTTTCCTTTTGCCCTTTTCCTAATGGGAAAGACCCCCACTTTTATTTTTGATCCCTTGCTGCCCAGCCTCAAAGCCTCAAATCCTGCAACAGGGTCACAGATTTTCAATCTGGTTCAGACACTTTTCCTTATGATCCCCAGATTCTCTCCAGAACATCCATTGACATCCGTGGAATCACTAAGCCCAGAACTGCCAGGAGAGTTCCACAAGTTCAGAGGTTCAAACAGGCAGAGCTTTTCTTGGATATGCCCTTCCCTGCTTTGAACATCTGTTCTTGTTGTTCACAGTGGTCTTTCCATGGAGTGGAGAGCAGAGAAAAACTTTCCACTGTGAGGCCAGGACTGCAAAGTTCACGCAGGGGCCCAGAAATTGCCCTACCACTGCTTCCAGGATGATGTGCTTGCTCCTTCCCTCAGGAGTTTTTGTAGGATTTGTATAATTTATATCACTTTCAGCAATGTCACCTTCCAATGGATGAGTTCCCAGAATTGGGTGATGACCTGGGGTAACAAGAGTTTTAGTTTGAGTGGCAAATGTTTTTATTCACCTCCTGGTTTTTGCAGATGCTCCGTGTTTTTCAGGACTCCTAAATGCTTTGTGTTGGAAGGGATCTTACAGACCATCTAGTTCCTACCCCCCTGCCATGGGCAGGGACAACTGCAATACCCCTGCAAGTCCAGGAGGTGAAAAGTTGCATCAAAACTGAAAGTTGGTTTTCTCTTACAGGGCAGTTCCTGGGAGAAGCTCTCAGGATTATCTTTAAAATCAGGAGATTTGCAATGAAATCACGGGCAAGTAGTGACTTCACCTTTCTGCCTGGATAGGACGTTGTGTGTATCTCTTATCCTAAAGGTACAACAGCAAAATATTTCAAAAAAGAAAATAAATGTAATGTATTCATAATTGCTAATGTGATTGAGAATGTACATTTAAGAAATGTAATGGCATAAACCTGGAGAAATTTAATTCTGAAAGGAAGCTGTCTAAATTTAGAGTGATGTAGTACTAATTAATCCATTTAGCATTCCATGCTAGTTTCAGCCCCAGGAATGACTAAACAGAGGACTGCTCCCAGCTTAGGAGGGGCAAGAAAAATGAAAGAGGTTACATATATATATATATATATATATATATATTATATACGGGGGGTTTTTTCTGTCAAGTCAAAACAGATCATCTCTGTGATAGGGGTGATTTTTCCAGGTCAATTTGCACTCACTGGGTGAGATGGAAATGCTTTCTAGCAAAGTGAGGGCTGAACTTCTTGGTTTTCATGCAAGTAAAAGCCCTGTCGACTTCAGTCAGGGGTTTGTTTCCATCCGGCCAGCAAGACAGAGCCCTGAAATTCTTGGTGCTATTGAGTTTTATATACATTATACAGTGATGTGTGCACATACATCAATCTATAGGTGCACATATATTAATCTATAGGTACACACACCCCCAGGATTAGAGGAAGTCTGCCAGAGCCAAGCCAAGCCAAGCCAAACATTCCCATCCAGGCAGTGAGTTTGGGATGGAGATCTCCAGTTAACTTTTCAATTCAAAACCTTTTTGTTGTCCTTATATTCCATATGGGAGAGTTTCACACCAAGGCTTCAAGGGTGGGCTGAGATTTTCCCTGCAAAGATTGGGTCACTGCCTCAGTCTCCAGGCCTAGAAAGACATGAGCTCTTTTAGTTTCCCAGGGAAAGAGGCAGAAAATTCATATGGAATCCTGGAATGGCTTGGGATAGAAGGGACCTTAAAGCTCATCTTGTTCCACACCTCTTCCATGGGCAGGGACACCTCCCACCATCCCAGGTTGCTCCAAGGGAATCCAACCTGGCCCAGGGATGGATCCAGGGGCAGCCACAGCTTTTCTGGCAATTCCAGCCCAGCCCCTCCCCACCCTCCCACCCAACAATCCCTTCCCAATATCCCACCCAGCCCTGCCCT
>JAWWTY010000106.1:114008831-114035261 GCA_035222235.1 Margarornis squamiger
TGCCCCTGGATCCCTGGAAGTGTCCAAGGCCAGGTTGGACAGGGCTTGGAGCAACCTGGGATAGTGGAAGGTGTCCCGTGGCAGGAGGCTTGGAACTAGATCAGCTTTAAAGTCCCAAACCATTCTGGGATTTTGTGATTCTATGGCGCATCTCACTTAGGAGGGATGTACGAGGGAGCTGGGCCTGTTTACCCTCAGGAACAGATGACTGAAATGGGATCCTATCAAAGCACACAAATATCTTAAGGGCAAGTGTCATTAGGATGGGACAGAGGCTTTTCCATGGTGCCCAGTGACAGGACAAGGGACAAGAGACACAAACTGAAACACAGGAAGTTCCACCTGAATATGAGGAAAAACCTTTTCCTTTGAGGGTGAGAGTGTGCTGGGAATGACTGTCCAGAGAGCTTGTGGAGTCTTTGATCCTTGTGGGTCTCTTCCATTTCAACATATTCTGGGGTTCTGAGGTTCTCCCTTCTTCTCTGGAGACGTTTAAACCCCATCTGGATACAGTCCTTTGCAACCTGCTCTAGTGACCCTGCCCTAGCAGGGGGGTTGGACTAGGTGGTCTCTAGAAGCCCCTGTTAACCCCAGGTCTTCTCTCAGTCCTAATCCCTCTGAAAAGAAAAACAAAACTACAACAAAACCAGCAGAAAATAACCAAAACAAGATCAAGCAAGAAGGAGGAGTCATTGGGACCATGGGATATAAATAGAGACAGAAATAAAATCCATTATGAGTCCTGCTCTTGGAATCATCATAAATTCTGTGGAATCAAGACACCAGGGAGGTTCTTGTTGAAATCAGTGGACATCAATGAATTCTTCTCAACTGATCAGCATCAAGTCCCAGCCTTTTTGCTTTTTTGCCAAATATTCAGCCTGTTGTTCAACTCTTCTTGGTTTTATTCCTTATTTTTAGCCTATGTTTGCTGTTGCCTTCTCCTTCTAAGAAACCTGATAATTGTCTTCAAAAAGCTACTTGAAGTCTGAACCGAGAAGTTAATGAAATGTTGAAACCTCATCCAGCTCTTACTCAAACACAGCTTCGTTCCCCGTGAAGGTTGCAGTGAAAAGGCAGGAATTGATAGGATTGAACACTAAAACATCATCTGTGTGTCTTGTCACGGAGAGCAGTGACTGTGGAGACCCCAGAGACAGAACTGTCACCTGAATCAGAAGCATTTGGTGTCAAGGGACATCACCCTGAGGTATTGGGGACAAGGGAATTTTTCTTCCCCTGTTGCTCAGACATCTCTAGCTGTGGGGCCCTGGTCCAGGTGCACCGAAGGAAGTGGGGAATAGCAATCAGGCTACACTTGAGCTGCCACTGTGGCTCTGTGGGATGTCACATGCCATGAAATGCACTCCAGTCTGGGTCTGGGCAAACACTTGCCATGAAAATACCCACTGGGAAGTCCCAGGACTGGGACCATATCAGTCAGTGTGACAGGGAGGTCTCCTGGGGGACTGCAGTGCTGGGATGCTCCCTTGGGCATGGCCCTGTTTATGAGCCTCTAAAAACAAAGAAGCTTCTAAACCCAGAATATTATACATATATATTTACACTCTTTATATAAATGAGGGGTTTTTTTTCATGCTGAGCCCTTGCATCGCACCCAGCTTGGCCTTCAGGTGCTGTAAAATGATGTGCCAAGGTTGGCCAAGCTTTGCCACGTGGCAGCAGCTCTGGAATTCACCGTTGCATCTTCTGTGCCCGCGTGAAGTCCCGGGGAAAAGGGAGCAGCAACTCATGCAGCTTCTTTTGCACGGATTCACTGGAATTACGTAATTACTTTCTCCAAGCTAAAAGTATTTCGAGTGTTTGATTGCCAGTGCTACATAACAATCTGGAGTAATTATATAATTAGCAAGAAATTGCAGCTCCCATTAGGTACTTAGAACAAGTCAAATTTAGGTTTGATTTTTTAAAAAGGTGGGAAGTTGTGCACATGTGGGTTTTTGCATAACGATATGACCTCGAAGAAGTGAGGGAGTCAATTTTATTTTTTTTCCCTAAATGAACATTTCAGTATTCATTTAGAAAATAGATCAAGCAAGACTTGCTCGAGAAGGTTGAGAAATCTAGTAAAATTAGTGTTTAAAAAGTTCATTTGGCTTAATTGTTACCAGAAAGATTGCTAGGATAGGTAATACTGGATTTCAATATCCCTCTGGATGGAAGAAGAATTAGATTAACTCCAGGGATGGTTTTGTGAAGGAGGAGACCAGAAAATGGCTTGGTTTGGAAGGGACCTTAAGGATCTCCTAATTCCAGCTCCTGTTGGAGATGGGAGAAGAAACCAGATCATGACTCTTCCCCTCTGTTGGGAGCTGCCCTCTGACACCACGGTGTTCTCCAGTACTTTAGACCCAGGACTGGAAAAAAGGGCTATCGCCTCTGTGCCATATTGCTGATCCTGTTGTTCAAGTGATCAACATTGCATTCATTAAAGCCACTGGAGCCTTGCCATACATATCAGCCAAATTTGCTCCCGGAGTGAGCTCCCGACTCTCCCCACAAGAAACAATTTTATACAGAAAAACCAAAGTGAGAGAGGGGAGAAAAAATGCCTGTACATTTTCCACCCAGATGTGCAAACTGAAGATCCTGCCTAACTAACCTCTTTGAAAGTCTTGAGCGAGGCCCAGGAGATATAATTGGTTTGGATTTTTTAAAAGCCGGTGCCAATTTCATCAGAGAGACGCCTTGTGCAGCAAAAACCCACCAGGAGCCAGCATGAAATAATGGAATGGTTAAGTAACTTATTATGGACAGCAAGGAGAATTTGTAGGGGAAACTGTCGGCATGTCATTGCTGTGCCAAGGCAGAGAAACCAGTTAGAGGGTTGATTGGGTTTGGTGGCGATGCAAAGAACAGCAAAGGTGCCAGACAAAGGGAGATGGGGCAAGTGGAATATTCCTGTCTTGGCGTCGAGCCTCTGAATGGGGAGAGAGCACTGAAACAATGGGATGTCGGGGGGAAATGGCTCAAAGAGCTGCATGTGAGACTGAAAATATGCTGCAAACTTTGGAAGCTCCGTAGTCACGTGGAGAAGTAATTTAATGGCGAGGCAGACAGAGAGCTGAGCCTCAGTGAAAGGCAGGGCTGAGCAAACCTCATGGATTCCCATGGAAGGTAGTGGTGGATGCGGAGAGATCCTTCACTGGGGCCACAAAAATAGGGGGATGAGAGCAGAGTCTTGTGCCATCCATGTGGCCTCAACCTTTCACTCATAGACAACCTCCAGCGGTGGGGTCGTGTCCAACCAGGACTGGGGTACCTGGGATGGTACGCAGATTTTCCAGCTGCCTCCTAAACAGACAAAAAGCAAGGAGGGGGGGAAAGCAATGGATGATAACAAGGGACAAGGAAATTTGGTAGTGGGGCTGGCAGAGTGGGGAGTGGGTTTTGGAGATAACCGGTGTCACGCCGCAGCGGGTGTAAATCCCTCCGGTGGGGTCGGGCCATTTACACCGCGAGGATCCAGCCCTTTGTTCCCCGCAGACTCCGGGATTAGGGCAAATGAAAAGGATAAAGAACAGACCTCGTGAAGCTGCGATTCCCCCGAACATTAATGTATGCGCATAAAAGGAGCGGCCACCCGGGCCAGGCTGCGCAGAGAAAAGATGCGAAGGTCATTCAGGAGCAGATGTCACCTTAGCAGAAAACAAAGCAGTAAAATGAACAAGCCTCAATGGACCAAATGCCTTTTCAGGCAGGCTCCAAAATTCGTGTTCCGGTAACAGAAATAAATGTACGGGGGGAAATGTGAGTGTTTGTTTCTTTCTCACGCAGCAATACAATCACGTCCCCGCGTCTGTGCAGGAGCTCCTTGAAATAAAGCTACAACAACGCTTATCTCTTATCAGCACTCGGGATTTGCAATAATGAAAAGATTTGCATAACAAATGCTCCTTCTCCTTCTTCGGGTTGGGATGGAAGTATTAATTTCCCCTACTTTTCTGCTGTATTTTTTAAAAATCCATCCACCTCAGAGTCGAAAATACAAACCCCCTCCACTTTTTAACCACTGCCTAAACCCCTGTCTGTGCTGATTTCTCCTGCTGCAGTTTAGGGATTGAAAGAAATACATTTTTGCCCTCATTTATATCCTTACAGGCTCCTGAAGGCTTCTGTGCACTTGCAGGGAAAATGAAGACAAAAGGCCTCGTTCATCCTTTGCGTGGCTCCGTTTTACGCCCGTGTCGCTCTGCTTCTGAGCCAGGGAAGGATCTACCCCGCGTAGTCAATTAATTATGAAGTCAATCAAGAGGTAAATATATGCATTAGCATCGGCGAGGGCTGGAGGGGATCTCTTGTGCTGTATCACAGTGTCTTTATGCACATCAGCCTGCTCTGCCCTTTGATCATTTATGCTGCAGCCGTGCCCCCTCCTGCGTGCGCGTGTTCCGTCTCCTGAGCTTTGTGCCTCGCTCCTGCTCCAAGGGTTGGGAGATGGAGGGATGGAGGGATGGAGGGGTATCCAAAGGTTTCCCAGCCATTGCTCGGCCTCCTCTGGCACCAAGGTGGAAAGAAACGGGCTCAGAGGATTTTTGACTCATCCCTTCAGCCCAACGAGAGCTCTCAGGGGCCTTTCCAACTCACCAACATGAAAACATGGGACAGGGATCCCCTACAGCCAGGACGTGTGTGAAACAGAGCATAAGTCATGTTAGATCTGGGAAGTTCCCCTGTTCTCCTACAGCCAGGACATGTGAAATGGGACATAAGTCCTGTTAGATCTGGGAAGTTCCCCTGATCCTCTACAGCCAGGACATGTGTGAAATGGGAAGTGAGGTGTGTTAGATCTGGGAAGTTCCCTTGATCCTCTACAGCCAGGACGTGTGTGAAATGGGAAGTGAGGTGTGTTAGATCTGGGAAGTTCCCCTGTTCTCCTACAGCCAGGACACATGTGAAATGGGATATAGGTCATGTTAGATCTGGGAAGTTCCCCTGTTCTCCTACAGCCAGGATACGTGTGAAATGGGACATAAGTCCTGTTAGATCTGGGAAGTTCCCCATCCAAGCCAAAACTGCTCTTGTTGAAGAGGTCACAGTCATACTGATGCAATGGGCTGAAGCTGGAGTGGATGATCCTTGTGGGTCCCTTCCAACTCAGCATATTCCGTGATTCAATGATTATATTTTTTAAAGATCTTGGAAGAAATCTTCTTCTGCTTTCAGAATGAAACAGCATTTCTAATATCTAGACCAAATCTTCCTCCCCCAAACAAAGCTTGTTTCTTCAGCCTTTTTCCCAGGGAACAACCTACAAGGCTCCAGAACAGCCTTGAGCAAGTCCATGGTCTTCTCCTGCCACATCATTGAATTTTCTGTTTGACAGCAAATTAAAAAAACCCCAAAATCCATGTTTTTTTCTCCCCTCCTGTTGTCTTTACTCCTGAAGGAGCAAAAAGTACACGAGACACATCTGAGCAATTGCCATCCCAAGCCCATGAAGGGTGAATTACACCTGTAACTTACTCCAAAATCGTAATTTTCCTACCAAATACAGTTTTGTTGCCCAAGCCCCTGACTTTATACCTAAGGATGGCCAAGCTGCCTGTAGGAATTTTGAGTTGTTTTCCACTCCAGGCCACTCAGGAAGAGCCTCCATGAGTTGTCTCTGGAAGGCTCATTAGAATTTGCAGCATGAATATTGTTTCCCAAAGTAATCAGACTCCATTCTGCCATCCCCCCAATATCCGAGATAAAGGCCCATTCCATGTCAGCCAGAAGTGAGTGTATTACCCATGTGAACATGGTAAAGCATCTATTTCTCCCAAGGAGAGGAAATTAAAAATATTACCATTCTTTCCAGCTCATTGTGCTGGAACAGTCCGTATTAATGATATCCATAGGTCGAAAAGGAAGAGGGGGGATAATTCCTCATTCATGGACATTATGGAGACCATTTAACAAGCCCTTTATTCATTTCTTTTTCTTCATTTAGGACACTCGTGTGCCATCTTTTATTTCAGGGCACTGGGCTTTTTAATTAGGACATAGGCTTTGGAACAAGCACATTTAAGAATTGCTAAAGGAATTAAACTAAAAGGGCAAGGAATTAAAAATGTATATGATTTTCCTGACCCCCGCCCCAAATAATTTTGGGATTGCTGGGTCATCAGCATCACTTTTTTTAATTTTAAATAGAAGGAACTTTATTCTTTCCCTTAATAGGGAGGTGAAACTCTGCAAAATAACGAATAGTTCTCAGGTTTCAAAATCCCACACTCAGTTAAAGCCTAATTTAGTCCAATTTCCAGCCTCTGCTCTGCCATGGCAATGTCCATGACTGACTTCCACATCCCTAACTCTTAGGGGGAAGAAAAGTCAGGTATTCTATCTTGGTTCTGGCTGCTTGGTCATACAAGACATGATGCCTGTCCTCCTCAATTTCTCCTCTCGACAATGAAGTGCTGAAGAAAAAGCAGGAACAAAACCCATCAGCACTAAAATTTAACGCTGAAGGATTTGGCTTCTGTGTCTCACTCTCAGGAGAGGAATGACAGTGACAGGGGAACTGAGCTGGTTTTCTTGCCCAGGGATGGGTGACAAGTGCAGAGAAGTTATGGGCACTGTAAGGGTCTTCTGGGAGAGGTCTGCAGAGCAGACTCATGGAATCATTTAGGTTGGAAAAGACCTCTAAGATTGAGCCCAACTGTTAACCCAGTTGTTAATCACTAAACCACATCCCCAAATGCCACATCCACATGACTCTTGAGTACTTCCAGAGATGGCTGCAGTCATGAACTTTCAGTCCTTGGACATTTTCAAGGCCCAACCAGATGATGAGCCTGGCCTTAACCCAGGACTGTCCTTGCTTTGGAGAGGAGGTTGAACCAAAGACTTCCAAAGGCCTCTTCCAGCCCAAATTCTCCTCCAGTCCAATAAGACAACCCCTTGTTGGTAATTTTTCTCCTCCAATCCAATAAGACAACACCTTGTTGGCAATTTTTTGCCTGCAGTCCAATAAGACAACACCTTGTTGGTAATTTTTCTCCTCCAGTGCAATAAGACAACACTTTGTCAGTAATTTTTCTTTTTTTGGCTTGCACCCCTCACACTCAGAACTGTTCCCATCTTCAAACAGGGGTCTGATACTTGCTGATGACCTGGAATATCCCACTTCAATCCCTACTTCAGCCAACTTTCCTCCACTCTCCATGTCTCCAGTCTCCATCAGCAGCACGGAGGCATTGCTCTGTCTGCAAAAGGCAGCTGTGAGATTAATTCATTAGAGATCAACGGGTCCTGAATTCAGTGCTAATAAGGGCTGTAAGACAGACAAAATACAGGGTGGGAAAAAAAAAAAGAATAAAAAGCTGACAAGATTTTGATATCTGGTCTAGTTGCCTGGATACTCTCCTGGCACAGCAAACACACGCGCCACCGCCACCGTCACATGGTGCGAGCTCAGAAGTTGATTCACTTCAAGGCAGGAGGAATAAACAGAAAATAAAATGTCTTCCGTGCTGATTTCAGGGCCAACACCTTAGCGGTTCCAAACTGCTCGAGCCCTTTCTCTTTCACACCTAAGGGTACCTTGGCTGATGCAGAGGAGCAAAATTGTCTTTTCGCCACGAAGCCTTGGGCTTGGAGCAGCCAATGGATGCGTTGTGTCGGGAGCAGGATTTTGGAAAGCGGAGCGTGTTAGACAGTGAAGATCCGCAGCCTCCTTCCATATGGCCACATTAATTTCACAGCTTCGCCAGCGACTCTGCGGAGAGGAAGACGATGCACCTCCCACCATGGCTGTGGGGGAGAAGTTGTGCTCCTGCCAAGCAGTTTGCGCAGGACAATAAATCCACGCGCTGTCCCCTCCATGAATGACTTCAGGTGGGGCTGCTTCTCCAAACCACAGTGCCAGGGCGGCCCCTTGGAAACCTTGTAAGAGCCCAGAGAGTTTCCTCTTCCTGGGCCACAGCAAGAAAAATGAAGTGAAGTAACTTCTCTCTGGTGAGGATGGAGACAAAGTGTAACTGTGGTTCTTAAAAAGCTTGATGTGCTCCCATGGGAGTCTAGAGAATACAGGGAGGTCCCTTGAAAGGCATTAAGGGCTTTATTGCACCCCCAAGAAAAGGAAATGTGGATCAGACTTTAAGACCTGTGGTCCTCTCATGACAAGTAATGGGCCAAATGATGTGGAGCACCACCAAGAAAAGTAAATGTGGATCAGACTTTAAGACCTGTGGTCCTCTCATGACAAGAAATGGGCCAAATGCTGTGGAGCACCACCCTCGTGGAGGATCACTGCCAGCTGTATGCCAGTGCAAGCCTGAGTCATCCAAGGAGAGACACCGACACGTCGCACCCCATGAAGTTCTGGGGTTTGGAAGGATCTCCGCCTGGGACTCATTTAAAGTTAGGAAAGTCTTTCAGCAAGTGAGTTGTTGGCACAGCACGTTCCCCCTGGCAGTCTGGTGCTGTGGGCACTTATCTGTGAAGGAATTGCTTCTTCACCATCTTTTTTTCTCACATTTTGTTCTCTTGGGATTTCTCGGTGCGAAGTTTGATTCCCACCAACTCCAAAGTTAAAGCTTCGTCTTGGAGGTTTAAAGGTCTTGGATTCACAGTCAGTGGAAGTGTCCTGACCCAGTCCCTCCCTCTTTGTGGCTGGACAAGAGAGGTCAACAGCAGGAATTTGTAACAAAATTGGTTTATTTATGGGATTTGTTGGATGGGATCCTGAGCAACCTGATCTAGTGAGTGACATCCCTGCAGGGGGGTGGAAAAAGATGAGCTTAAAGCTCCCTTCCAACCCAAAGCATTCTGGGATTCTCTGATTGCAAAGATCCTTTCAGAAGACTTTGTGAAGATGACATTTCCTCTTGGCTGAAAAGTGAAGACCCCGCAAAGATGTGCCAAGTAATCCCAGCAGAGGAAGTGGTCAGAGCCCAGAAACATGACGCTGCAGGAAGGATTTTGAGTAATCTAATAAGCTGGAAGGAGGGAAGGAAGGAAGGAGGGAAGGAAGGGAGGGAGGGAAGGAAACTAAACTCCAAGTTTCAGCCTCGGAAGTTAAACTCTCATTTACATTAATCTTCCTTAGTGCAAATTAAATCTTGTTTAAGCAAAAGAAAAAAGCAAAAGGCAACTAGTCCTTCAATAAGTTTACTATTTAAACCAGGAGGAGCTACTCATCTTAAAGAGTCTGGGTTGCCATGACCAGAGATAGCAATTAATTTTCTGGAAGACTGCTTGATAATAAAGGCCAAATCAGTCCTGGCACTTGGTCATGCTGGACAATGTGCTGGTGTTATGAAAAGGCCAATTACCATCAGTTTGTGTTCCAGATGACAGCAGAGTACAACAGGAATGAGCAACCACTTGGAGAAAGTGGAGAGCACCAGGGAATCCTAACAGTAGGACAAATATATTCATGCACCGCTCGGATTAGGTACAGCCCGCACCTAAGGAATCCTTCAGCCAAAAAGGTTTGGATTCAAAGGTTTACAAAAACTTTCCTGGCAAGCGAGGAATTTCATCCTCACCTACTGATGGGTGCCTGGCTCCTTTCCCTGAAATATTTAACAGGGCTCAGCTTCAATCAGATAAGATGACTCAGGTATTCCTAAATTAAAATCCTAAAGAAAATAGAATATTTGCCCTTGACCTCCACCTGGAAGATAAAATGAGGACAATAAAAGAAATTAAGTTTTGTGATAGACTCGATTTTTTGGGGGAAAAGGAAGACTCCCATCACTGGTTTCAGTAGGAACTGTTGTACAGGTAGCAGTGTGAATATCAAAGATGTTTTCCAGTTTAAAGATCCCTTTTGGACAGACCACACTTTCTAAATTCCTAAACCTCTGTGAGTATGTGAGGAGTGCACTGTGTTGGCTGGGTCCACATCCTTCCAGGACAGCTGGTCTTCTGAGAAGGAAGAGAGAGTTTGTCATTTTGTTGGTCTGTATTGGGTGGACATTCCTTCTCACAAGTCCTGGCTTCAGGACATTGGGATCTGCAGCCTCCAGCTGACACCAAATATCTGGGCTGGAATGGCCCTGGCTGGGTGGAGGAGGTGTCAAGCTTGGCTTGGAACCATTTGTGATCATTTATGGTGCCATCACACCTTTTACTTACCAGAATTAACTCCAGCGCTCTGACTTGAATAATTATGGTCTGTCCTAGAACTCCTCTGTGAGACTTGGATTCAGTTTGGTGCCCTGAGGAAGGGGCTCTTCATGAGCACAAAGGATCCCATCTCATGGCTGTTCCTGAACAATTCCCCACCATGAGTGGTGAAAGGAAAAAGCCGTGGGGAGAAGGTGGGGAAAGAGCTGTACTTTAGCCCTGAGGTAGCAGTGACTCTTTGTGTCTGTGACCATATGGAATCACAGAGTCACAGAATGTCCTGAGCTGAAAGAAACCCACAAGGATCATCAAAGTCGGGCTCCTGACCCTGCACAGGACAGCCCCAAGAGTCCCACCACGTGCCTGCCGTGATGTATCACATCACTTCCTGAGTCCCTTGCTCACTCCATTGATGCAGGATGAGCTCAAGGTCCAGGAGCTGTGAGAGGACAACCCAAGAACCACGAGTGATACCTCCCAGAAAGACCAGCAGGATCACTTTGGTGACTTCCTCAGCGACTGATGATCCTGTGGCCTGGGAGCCACCATTAGAGGTACAACCCTGATCTCCCTAACTTCATTCACAGGGGACTTCAATTATGCTTTCTTTGATTAAATCTGTGAAGGCCTTTGAATAAAGGCCCAGCAAGGGTATGAGGCATGTTGCACTAATGGAATCCCAGAATAGTTTGGGTTGGAAGGGACCTTAAAGACCATCTCGTTCCAACCTCCTGCCATGGCAGGGACACCTTCCGCTAGACCAGGTTGCTCCAAGCCCCGTCCAACCTGGCCTTGATGACACTAAGGATGGTTATTCTTCCAGTTACCTGTTAATTTTGATTTGTTGCCATGCCACAAAATCCACAGAGCAGGACACCTTCAACAAAGTGCAGCAAAGTTGAGCAGCCTCAGGGTCTTTTGGACTTCTTTCCAATGAATGAGGAAAAAAAAAAGATGAGCAGTATCTCCACCCCTGCCATGAAGGACTTGACCTCTGCAAGCCCCATATAACCACACAGCATGAGCTGCACTTCTCCCTTTCCCCATCACCAGGTTTCCAGGGAGTTAAAGCCCTTCAGAGCCCACCTAGTCCCACCTCAGGTGACTCACAATCACAGAGGAACGTCGTGGTTTCAGGTTTGGAGTCTATCCCATTGCACTGGCATTGGTGCCACACCAGCCAGCAAAACCACCCTGCCAGAAGAGCACTTTGCATCCACTTGGCAGTCTCTTGGAGCAGGTAGAAATGAGGCCACCAGGTGGGACATGGGCCAGGTCAGCAACGTGCACAGATGCTTCTGTTTTACTGTCTGGTATTTCCAGTCTCCCCATAAAAAGGGAGCTCTTTTCTCCTTCCCAAGGAAGATATATCCTACAAGAGGCTGTTCTATAGAGCAGCGAATAAAGAACTTCTGAGTGTCACGTTTTCCCCCTTAATTGACTGGCAGAGAAAAATAAACCATCAGCAACAATAACAGCTCCGTGCTGCCTTTCACTTGAACTGCCCCTGAGTGAAGAAAGATCCACAGCCTCTCCTGAGGCACGTGGGGAGCACAGGAGGGGAGGTGGGAAGGAAATCGTTTCCTGAGGTTACCTGATAAATCAAGATGTGGTTTCATCTCCCTGGACTGTGTCCCATCCTCCTGCTGTCAGGATGGGACCCAGCATGGAAATCAGGGCTGTGTTTGCTTGGGGCTGGGGTGGACCGAGGAAGGTCCCCCTGATGTGGGAAAGAATCTTCATGCTGAGGGTTTATTCCCTGCTTTTCCCCAATGCTCAAACTGACCTTACAGTGGAAAAGAGTCATCCACGTTTCTCATCTGCTCTGCATCTCTCTTCAAACAAAGTCACTCTGCAGAAGAAGCACTTCCCTGGAGGATGTCCCAGAAAGACCTATTTTCCCCCAGAAACTCCTGCAGAGCACACAGCCTGGGTACTGCAGCTCCAGGGTGCCACACGGCTCTGGAAAGCCCAGCTGGGCACTGCCCCAGTTTGGGAGACCTCTCTCTGCTGGGCTGAAGGTGTTGGGCTCACTGGGAGCACTGGGGTGGCAGGGGCATCAGCTGCTCGTGGCATGCCAGGGCTCGACGTGCCGAAAGTGGAGGCTGAGCTGCTGCCGCCCTCTGGGAGAGCCGTCAAAACATCTGTGATATTTGGGACCGTTCCAGGGCAAGGGAATCAGAAGTGGATCCTGGAAATCTGCCTATTCTCCTAATGAGGATGTTTCCGTGGCGTGGCAGCCCATCCGCGCACGAGAAGGGGAGGCTGGAGCAGGGGGGGGAAAGGTTGGTCCAAGTGACCTTCTGCTTTCCCAAAGGGTGGCCCAGCACGAGGGCATTCCTGTCCTTCCCATAAGGATCACTTACCAGCTCGTGTCGTGTGTTATTGCCTGTGTAACTCCGGCTCCCAGGAGTATTTTCCCATTAGGAAAAGGGGAAGGAAAAAAAAAAAAGAAAAAAGAAATCAAAGCTTTGCACGGGCTTTTAAGCAAACAAAATGTGGGCCATGTGTGCACACAAGATTTCACACCCACGCACAATTTCCCCTTCCAACGCCGCCAATGGCTCGTGCGCGAGGACCTGGCATAGAGAGACAACCCAGCCTTCCAGGAGGTGGGAGAAACAGAGCGAAACCAGAGGAAAAGATGGGAAAAAAACTTCGACTTACTGCTTCCTCATGGAAGTTTTCGGCAGTAAAACCCAACCCCAAGCCCTGTTTTAGCTGCTGTTTGATCAAGTGGAAAGCCCGTCGGCGTTCCCTTCCCACACACTGCCACCGGGGTGCTGTAAAGCAAATAAAAATTGGGAAGAATAATATCTCGTCTGGGATGGCAGAGCGATTTTATTTAGCATTTATTGCCATCAGTCACTCCGGGGTTGCTAAAGCCTTCGGGACTCCCAGGTGGGTAAGGAGGACTTGGGGTTGCAGACGTAGCCTGGATTGGAGGGCAGCAGCCTGAGGAAGATTCCGGATCATGATTAAAAGTCATCAAAGACTTTAGGAATGACGGCGGAGAAGAAAAGTCCCTCTGCTCACAAGTTTTTTGGAAAAAAAAAAAAAGTAAAAATAAGTGAAACCCACCATTTCTTGGTGCACATCCAACAATGGGCACTTTGCAACCTTTTCTGAATCCTAAAAATATTCCACTGCAAGAGCGGTTTATTCCCATGGTCTTTTTTGTCAGCGGTTTTTCACTGAATTATGCATAGAATTTGGATAAAATATTAGATATTAGAAAGAAATTCTTTGCTATGAGGGCAGTGAAACAGGTTGGGCAGAGAAGCTGTGGCTGCTCCATCCCTGGAAGTGTCCAAGGCCAGGTTGGACGGGGCTTGGAGCAACCTGGGCTAGTGGAAGGTGTCCCTGCCCATGGCAGGGAGGTGGAATGAGTTGATCTCTAAGGTCTCTTCCAACTCCAACCAGCCCGGAATTCCATGAAAATTACCTCAAGGCAAACCCACCCACAGGAAACAAGGCAAAATAAACTCCTGGCCAGAAATCACATGTGCACCTCCCTCTTTTTCTCCTCAAAGCCCATTCCTCCTCCGTTCATTGAGTGTCCGAGTGCCTCCTCCCCAAAGCGTCGGGAACACAAATGTGGGCCACGTGCTCTGCTTCATTAAAAATTATGCTAATGGGAGGCATCATTTAAATTGCTAATAGGGTTGGCTGTTTCTAGTAAGACATGACAAACTGTCTGGAAGGAATTTTTGCATTTTTAAAGATCCCCTTTTATTCCCAAAGGGAAGCGAGTTGTTTCCGAGGGGAAAATATATATATGTATTTATATATACACACAGACACGCACACAAACACACACACAAATACAACTTTTCCCCCCACCCTGAAATCAAGTGCTGCAAAACAGCTTTTCTTTTTGGGGCTCATGGCACAGGGTTGAACCCCTTTTTGCCACGGTGGCTTTGGGAAAGGGGTGGAAAATGCTGGAGCAGGAGCTGACAGGAGGGTGGTGCTTCATCACCCCGACCACCTCGCCACGCTCCGCACGCTCCGACTCCCGCCGCGGATCAGCAGCTGCTCTTTGCAAGGAATGCTGATTAGCAGCAGGCAAGGGAGGCAAAAGCCACGGGGATGGATAAAAGATGAAGCCAGAAGAGCAACCAGGACTTCTGCTCCCCTCCTGGGACCAGATTGTCTTGCAAGAAGTTGTTTTTATAATGCCTCGCTGTGTCCGCCGTGCGGGCGTTTGGGCATAGTTTGGAGGTGCTTGCATCCCACCAAGAGGTATTTGCATCCCACCAAGAGGTATTTGCGTCCCACCAAGAGGTATTTGCGTCCCACCAAGAGGTATTTGCTCCACTCAGCTGTCATTAGAGGGCAAACCTGACCCCTGGAAGCGCTCAGGGAACCCATGCCGAAGTGGTGGTGCATCTGGATTGTGCCAGCGGGAGGGGGGACAGATGGCAGCACGGGCACTGGGGACAGCCCCCCGTAACAGCACCAATCTGCCAGGGGGAAAGGGCTTCCAACAGGGAGCAAAAGAGGACAGAGAAGTATTGAGAGGTGAAGCCAGGAGAGTATGTCAGCTGAGGACCACTGGCAGGCACTGGCAGCTGCCAGGGGAACGCAGCTGAGTTTCTCCCAGGGATCTGGGCATCTTCCACAAACTTCCCAGCAGCCTTCCAGCTGGGAGCATCTCCACGTGGTGTTCCAGTGCTGACATCAGTGACCAGACAAAATGTGCTGTTTGCATCCACAGAATAATAATTTTATTCCTTTTTTTGTCAGAACCTGAATCAGCTCTTCCCCCACACCTGGGCCGGGCTCCCCGGCAGCAGCTCCCAAATAGGCACGGCTGAAATGCTGCTGTCGGTTGTCACATCATCATTTCAGTGCTTGCTAATAAATTTAGGCTGTGATAGGGTCGTCACTTGAAAATTTCAGTGGTTATTAATAAATTTAAGCTGTGATAGGGATAGCCATGAGTTGATTTTTAATTTTGGATGGCTTTCTCTTTAAAGGCATTTGCGTTGAGCGTATCTGGGTCTCTGGTGGTTCCTTTTAACCCTTCAGTTTTACCTGCTTGGACTTCAAGCTACACAATTAAAAGCAAGAAACAGCCTAAATATGTGGGTTTTCCCTGTGCTTCAAGCTGTCCATGAAGGTTTGGAAAATGCACCTTAGCTCAGATAGCTTCTCTTGATGGCTGTTTGGGGTTTCTGTGGGTATTTCAGCAGAAATGGGGGCAGAGAGAGCCACCACGGCCTTGAGCTGATCCAAAGTGGGCAGGGAGCCTGGCTATGGATGAGCCAGCACAGCCAGAGGAGGTGGCTGTGTCCCACTCCTACCCGGGCTGCCACATGCCCTGGAGCTGATGTTATCTCAGGAGTGCAGGCAAAGTGAAGATCACGCCCTCAGACACTAAATGGCTTTGTTTCTGCTCCAGTCTCACTTCTAACACCAGCTCCCATCCATCCCCTCACTCTCCTCTGTCCCTCTCCCAGCCCTGGCACCATATACCTTATTTGCAACATGACAACCACAAGGCTGAAGTTGCCTGTTATTTCGTCTCACCTAAACCACTTCTTGACCTTTCCATCTTGGTATTTTCACCATTTCTTTTTGCTTTTCCCCATTTACCATCTTGCTCAACGCTCCAAGATCCACAGCCAGGAGTCACAAATTGTCATGGGAAGAACCAAACAAAAAAAACCCAGCAAAACAACAAACCCAAAGGCAGGGAAGGCCAGGCAGGCAATAAACCTGGGCTGCCCTTAGCAATGAAGGACATCCTGGCTTATTCTGCCTTGAATGGAATATGATTACATCTGGCATACGATGGGCAGAGAAGCTGCTCGACAACCAGGCAACCACTAAATTCAATTTTGAGACTCCAATAGCAACTTTCTCCCAGCACAGCATCAGAAAATACAGCCCAAGCCCATGATAAAATAAATGCACAGCAGCACTGGGGGATGGCTGCTCTAATAACAGGCTGGGAGGGCAGGATGTTTGTCCTGGGGAGATCGACAGTGCCAGGGTGTGCCCTGTGGCCCCAGCATGGCTGAGGTGCCATGGCCACATCCACACTGCCCCTAAATAGGGTGGTTGCACCCAGAAAAGCTGTGAGGAACAATCTCTAATCTGTGCTAATCCAGGTTTGGGGACTCTTCCATCGAGTCATCGAATCACAGAATGGTTTGAGTTGAAAGAGACCTTTAAAGGTCACCTAGTCCAACACCCTGCCATGGGCAGGGATGTCCTCAGAGCAGCCTTAGCTCAGCATGACTTAGCCCAGGTGAAAAGCATTCCAGGGTCACTCCACCCATGACTGTTGGGCTCCAAAACACTTTAAATGCACGGCTTCTGGCAGACCCTACTGGAAGATGAATGTTGGTCCCCAGAGATGGGAGGTTTGGGTCTAACATCCAGTTTGTAAATAATGGCCTGAAGCAGAAGACAATGGAAACAGAGCTTGGAGAAGGTGATCCTTGAATATCAACCAGCTTAGGGCATTATCCCATGGGACTCTACCAAGCAGAACCCTGAAGAGACCAAAGTCTGCTCTCCTGAAGCCCAGGGTCATGCGTTTGTTCTGTGCCCTCCTCCCTGAGGACCTGGAACTCCACTATTTCATGGTCACTGCAGTCCAGGCTGCCCTTGAGCTTCACATTCCCCACCAGCCCCTCCATGTTGGTGAGAACAAGGTCCAGCATGGCACGTCTCCTCCTTGGCTGCTCTATCATTTGGATGAAGAAGTCATCCTCCAAACCACCTGGACAGCTTATGCCCTGCTGTGTTGCCCCTCCAAGAGATGTTACAGAATCACAGAATCAACCAGGTTGGAAAAGACCTTTGAGGTCATCGAGTCCAGCCTATGTTGGGGTGGTTAAAGCCTCCCACGAGGACCAGGCCTTCTGAACATGAGGCTGTTCATGCCCATGGAGGGGCTCATCCACTCAGTCTTCCTGGCTGGACAACGTGTAGCATCCCCTCACTGTGTCACCTTTAGTCCTGCCTCCTCACTCGTCTCCAAGCAGAGCTCCGTGCACTCCTGCTGGTCATAGAGGACAACATCACCTCCTTGTCTCCCCTGCCCACCCTTCCCAAAGAGCCTGTGTCCCTCCGTTCCAACTCTGCAGTCACAGGAGCCATCCCACCCTGTCTCCATGATGCCAATGAGACCTTCAGGTGTGTGCACCTCTCTGACTCCTCCCTTTTGTTCCCTGTAGGGTTGAAGTTGGGCCCCAGTGAAGGTGATTGCCTGGCTGGAGGGGCTGGAATTCGTTGTGCTCCTCTCCAGGTGCTCTCCTGCTGACCTGTGATCCCTCTCCAGGCTCTGGGCAACTCCTGCTGGCCCTTGGCATCACACTGGTAGCAGTGGGATGGATCCAGGTTCCCCCCATGTAGGTTATACATTCATGCTGGTGCTGATAACACGATACACACTTCACTAAACAGGTAAAAATACTTTACTTGTCACATTTCAAGGGAATTTAATGAAGAAATTGGTTTGTTTTTTTTATATATTATATGAAGAAGATGTTAGAGAAGATCTGGTAGCCCATGTTTCTCATGAGGAAAAAAGTGAAGTGTCAGAACCACCTTCAAGATTCGAAACAGGAGCATTGTGTAGATGGGAACAGGATGTTCAGCCCTCTAAAACAGGGCAGAAAGATCTTCTTCTGCACCCAGAGGTGCAATAAAACAGCACAATCATTCCGGGGGGGGAATGGTACTCAGAATTTTCTAAGAATGAACTTGAAAGGATTACATCAACTTCAGTTTTATTTCAGCTTTCTTTCTGATGCTGGATTGTGCCAGCATGAGTTCGTACCAAGAGTAGGTCCCAAAAGAGTGGCTCTATATTTTAAAAGAAAATCCAATGCAGTCCTTTCAGAAGGTTTTTTTAAGTCATTAAGAGATGTGAATCCTCTCCACTCCTATTGTCTTCTGGTTTGCTATATTGATATTTGGGATGCATTTGAAGATAGTACAGGCGGAATGGCTTCCCAGTGCCAGAGGGTAGGGATGGGTGAGATATTGGGAAGGGATTGTTGGCTGGGAGGGTGGGAAGGCCCTGGCACAGGTTGGGCAGAGAAGCTGTGGCTGCCCCTGGATCCCTGGAAGTGTCCAAGGCCAGGCTGGACAGGGTTTGGAGCAACCTGGGCTAGTGGAAGGTGTCCCTGCCCATGGCAGGGGAGTGGAATGGGATGAGCTTTAAGGTCCCTTCCAACCCATGGAAAATGCATTGGAGAATCATAAAACAGTTTGGATTGAAAGGGACCTTTAAAGGTCCCCACCATCCTACCATGGGCAGGGAGATCTCCAGCTAGACCAGGTTGCTCAAAGTCCTGTCCATCTTGAATGTGTCCAGGGATGGAGCATCTACCACTTTTCTGGGCAACCTGTGCCAGGGCCTCACCACCTTCACAGTCAAGAATTTCTTCCCAATATCCCATCTATCCCTGCCTTCTGGCACTGGGAAGCCATTCCCTGTGTCCTGTCCCTCCATCCCTTGTCCCCAGTCCCTCTCCAGCTCTCCTGAAGCCCCTTCAGGCACTGGAAGGGGCTCTCAGGTCTCCCTGGAGCCAACCAGGAGCTGCAGCTCCTTGAGAGGTGAAAGACTGTGTGGCATCCCTTGTCCCCAACCCAGACTTGCCAAGGAGACCATGGAATAGCCAGCTTTAGCAGGATCCATAGGGAGCTTGGTGCAGCCGTGTGAGATCACCCATATCAGCAGAAATGGGAGAGTCTTGGTCTCTCAAGGCTTCACCAGAGTCAGCAATCCAACCAGGGCTGGCTGCTTGCCACTTCTCTGGCCAAAATTCAGTCTTGGGTAAAACAAGAGGAGCACCACTTGGAGCTGTCTGCCTATGGGATGTGGTGTAATCATAGCCCCATGGAACGGTTTGGGATGGAAAGGACCTGTCATGGGCAGAGACACCTTAAACTAGACCACGCTTAAATTTAAATGAGAGTCAGTAAAAATGTGACTGCCCTTCAGCCCTCAGCAAGCTCGTATTGCATGTTCCAGAATTCCTAGTCATCTGCAAGGAAAATTCACCCACAGATGACGAGCACTTGGGGACATCACCCTCTGGAATCCAGCAGAGCCACAGGCTGTGGAGTCTGGCACTGTCCCTCAAGCCAACCCAGCAGCTGGAGACCCACAGGGTGCAGAAATCCCTTTTTCCTTGCCATAAGCATGGCCAGGATAGAGAGCATTGCTGGGATGTCCTCTGGGCAGGCAAGAAATCCCCTGCTCCCAATTTTGGATGCCTTCAGGCCATCCAGAGGTGGGAGTCAGCAGGTCAGGAGCGTCCTCTTGGAGCTCTCTTCCCTCAAACTCACATTTCTGAATGCATTCGTAGGAAGGATGTCAATGTTTGCCTGTAGAGCTCTTCCCTTCAGGAGGGCCTTTTATCCCTGAAAGCAACAGAGCAGCTTCTATTCAGAAGCAGATTGAAGCTCATGTATTGTATTTGTGGGAATCTGAATGGTATTAGCTAAAAACACATGAAATTTAGGTCTAGGCAGAGGACTCCATGTCTCTACAGAAGGCTGACTCAGGCTTTGTTTGGCTACATTTGTTGTCAGGGCATGTCAGAAACGCTCAAAGACACATTTGCCAAGACATTTTAAAAGGAGGGAAACAAACAAACAAACAAAAAAATTACATAATTCTATATAATTTCTCAATTGGCATTCTAGGCCTTTTCTACCAAAAAGAAAAAAAGAACATTGATTTAGGAGGTTTATTAAATGCACTTTCCCTTTCTCTTTTTCCTCAGTCTTCTCACTGAAGAATAAATTTTTACTGAGACAAGTATTTTCTGTGGAAATTTGCCTCAAGTCAGGTAGGACACACATTTCTTACTCCAGGCCAGTGCTTGTGGCTGAAACACAACCACAAGGGAATGAAAATTCACACATTTGAGATTATCCCACTATATTTTCTCATGAGGAGGAAAAGGTATTTCCCACCCAGTTTATTGAGGGGAAGAAACACGTTGACAGATCGATTTCTCAGAAAGGAAAAGAGAAGCAAAAGACTGAACTGGGGCCACACCCTGAGGAATATTTTTGGTGCTGGGACTTGCTGTCACACCAGTGAGGGCATTTTGGAGTGAGGAAACTGAGAGGAGTTGAGACAACCCTCCCTCCACGGCTCCAGGCTGCCAAAGGGAGGAGAAGTGGCCTTAAATCCGCTATTTTAGTTCCTACATCTGTCCATGCTCCCAGACCCAGGAGCTCTGGACCACACTGGGACCAGTGTAAGGCATCATCTGGTGTCCAGGTGAGGATGGGAAATCCCACAGCACAGGGCTGGTTCCTGTGGATGAGGAGGGTGTCTCCAGGCTGCCCTGGAGAGCTTAACCAACCCCAGGCGTGTGTGGCACGTGGCACTGCTCATCCTCAGCTCCAAGTGCCCTCCCAGCTTCCTTTTTTGTTGCATCTCCCCCTAATCCTTCCTCCAGATACCTCTCCTAATCTCTCCAAGCCTCTCCCCCCGTTGGCTGGCACCGTTTAATCCTATTATGGAGATTGCTATTTTAGAAGTTTGGGTGGATGATGCTCCGAGTCCTGCCCGCTGTTCCCACCTGTTCCTGAGGTTTGCTGGGGAAATCTCCGAGCCCTCATCAGCTCCAGCAGCATTTCCTTCGGGGGGATGCATGGAAACACTATTTCTGAAGTAAACCTTAAATCCACAGCTCTTCTCTAGCCCTTGCCCAACACAGTCACCCACAGGGCTTGTCTTTAGACACCAGTGGGGGATGTCAGGGAAGGATTTCACACTGCACAGTCGTTTTAAGTGAGAAAGAATTAATTATAAACAAAAATCAGGTTCACTGATCTCAAAACACATCCTGAGCTGTTAACACTTCTTGGGTTAGACACAAGTTTTGGGGTTTGCCCAATCCCCACTGCATCAGCCTTCCCCCCAAAATTGAAGGGGACCTGGGCAAAGCTCAGTCACATCAGTGGTCGTGCAGGTTGCGTGGAGGTGAAAGAGAGGTGATTCTCCTTTGAAAAGCAGCCTCCAAATCTCACCTGCTCCTGCAGCCTGTATGGGATGAGTCACGAGGCAGAAAACCAGGAGACCTGTGCCCACATCTGGCTTAACCCCAAATTTGGGCACCTCTCACTGTCCTCTTCACCCTCTGAGCAGTTGGGGACAGTTTATTCACCTCTGAAATAACACACAGGCCCTTGCAAAGGTCTCTGTAGGCATCAATCTCACCCAGGTGAGGCTGGTTCAGAGACAAGAAGTTTGGCCTCCTCATCAACCACTTCTCTTTCCCACACTTGGTGATGAATAATTCTCAAGCCCCAAAATTTCATCTAAAAAAAAGAAATCCATATTTGGAGACAGAAGGATTCAAATGAAAGGAAATGCTGTCACGTCCCCTGCAGATTCCCTCCCAAAAAGCCACTGGTACCTCCCAGCTCTGCGTGCAACAGGAGTGAAACATCGACTGCTCGGATTCCCCTGTGTGGTTTTCAGCCAACAAGTGACTTAAAAGGCAGAAATAAAGCCCAAAGTACTCTCTGAATTTTCCTCCCACACTGGCTAATTTTCTGCTGACATTGCTTACTTTTTCAGATTAGTGATACTGAAAATAGCAAAACTTCTAATCACATAATCCAAACGAGACAGGTTTCAGCTCCTCTCGCTGCAGATTTACCTTCTGGTGTCTCCCTAGAACCTGACTTTTAACTAGGTTGTTTGCAGGGGGATGATTTCCTGCTTCAGATACTTGGTTTGATGCTGATTTGGGCTCACAGTGGTGGTTTCTCATTATCTGAATGCTCCTGACCTGTTGCTGGGAACTTCTTCCAGGAGAATTTCTTCCTAAAGCAACAACCAAAGGTTTTTCCCAAGATAACATAAACCAGAACAAACGTGGGTGAAAACCCCTGATGAGACTTCAGCCAGTCCTGCCCTGTCAGAGCCATCCCCAGGCATCCCACACCCATAACCCAACACCAGTCCTCTCCCACTGCTGGAAAACCAAAGCAAGGATGGGAATTTCTCCTCCAAATGTGACCATCACCTGCAAAGCTCCTCCTGGTGCCTCCAGGAGCCAGGAACTTTCCATGCAGCTCGGCGACACGAGCTGTCCTTCCATGCAGGGCCATCAGCTTAAAAATAGGCTGAATATGTAAGTGGTCAAATCAGGTTATAAATATTAAACTCTCCGTGCTGCCTGCTGGCACTTTCAGCTCAGCTGAACCAGCTCAGCGTAGCAGGAGGGTCTTCATTTGCAGGTCTGTGTTCCACGGTGCCACAGCTCAGCTGTGGGGTGGCAGGATCCCAGCAGAACCCCCAGAGCTGATTTTGGGATGATTTTGTCCTATTTGTGGCATTCATCAGATTTTAGAAGAATGGTGAGAGCAGGAACACTCTGTCCACTAATGAGCTCCTTCCTGCTCTAATCTCATCTCTGCTTTCTTCTCTTGTGTCCCACCAAAGCCAAATCTAAGAGCATTTGAACTGCAAAAAGATGATGCCTCTTGCCATTCAACACGGCTCCATAGCAGGACAGAAGGTGAGGACCTGGAGAGACAATAAGGTCCAAATGCATCTCCCCATCCTGAGCAACCTGGTGTAGTGAGTGTCATCCCTGCCCGTGGCAGGGGGTTGGAATGAGATGAGCTTTCAGGTCTCTTCCCACCCAAATCATTCTGTGGTTCTGTTGGGATGTCACCACATCTCCTTTCTGTGTCACAGCAAAGTCCCAAAAGAGCCCTAGTCCAGAAGAAGGGGATTGTGTTTGTCATTAGCATCAAGAGAGGCAAACAACATCTTTCCTCTTTCAGCCCACATCATTGGATTGGACACTCCTTCTTCCACAAGCACAACACTTTCCACATGGACATGGTCCTCCCTTGGTTGGACTCAGCTCCTGCTCAAGGTGTCCCTGCCCATGGCAGGGGTTGGAATGAGATGATCTTCAAGGTCCCTTCCAACCCAAACCATTCTGTGATCTGTGTTTTGACCCAGCAGTGGCACTAAAACAAACTCCTTCACGTTAACACCTCATCTTGTATTTTCCAGAATTTATGTGCACATTGCAAACATCCCCCAGACACGCTGCAAGTCACCGTGTGTGGTTTCTGACCACAGGCCAGGACCAAAGCAAGCAGCATTTTGCAAGTTCTAACCTAAGGAATGCTGTGTTTCTGCTCATAAAAAAATGGAAATATGATTAAGTCTAATTGTAACTCAGCGTGTGGGACAATCCTGTCTTTGCCTGGCTACAGAAGGGAGAATAAGTTACAGTCTCTTCTGCCACAGGAACCAGCACTGGTGATTGAATTGTGACAGCCAAGCACAGCATATGGTCACAGAGGATGGGAGAGGAAGAAAGAGGAGAGAATTTGATTTCATAGAATCATAGAATGGTTTGGGTTCAAAGGGACCTTCAAGATCTTCTCATTCCAATCCACCAGCCGTGGGCAGGGACACCTCCCACCAGCCCAGGTTGCTCCAAGCCCTGCCCAACCTGGCCTTGGACACTTCCAGAGATGGAAACCATGGCTTTGTCATCCCAGCAAATTCAGCCCAAATCCTTCAAGGCAAGTAAAGCACAAGGATAAAGTTAATCACAGATTGAGCTGAGGGAGGGATGACTTCATATTTGTCAAAGGGCTTTCTGGAATATTGAGATGACACTGGGAAATGAGTCAAAATAATCTATGCTTTGAAGACCATGAGGGATGTAGAACTTGTGCTGAGCTTTGGTGCCAAGAGGAGAGTCATCACCAGGTACAACAAGGCCAGAGCTTGCCTGAGAAACCTGGCACTTTTGCCTGGAGAAAACATGGGATGCTGTGGAATGCAAGGTGTTTGGGGGCTTGCAAGGTGTTTCCTCATTAAGAGGAGGGTGGGTTAACAGCAGAAACAAGTGCTGATATCGAAAGTTTGGCTGTAAATTGGTTAAACACACAGAGCTGCTCTGTCGGAGTTGCCTGTGGGGGGTGTAAAGCAAAGTCACACTCAACATGCAACCGGAGAGGGAATAAACCTGTTGGGAAGAACTGATGCACTTCACGCCAAGGCTGCACATTGCAGAGCTCCCCCTTGCACTTCAGGAATTGATTACTGGAGAAGTGAGCACTGCCAGCCGTGTAAACCTCGGATTAGATTGCTTGATCCAGCTAAATTATGCCTGCATAACCCCTTTTAAGCACTCTGATCCTGGCATTATTCTCCAGATGCTTTAAGGAATCCATGATTTACAACTCCTTCTCATTAGCCTTGGCTATGCAAGATTTGCCTGATCAATTGGAATAGATTTCCAGATTTATTTCTACTTGGAAAGAGAGCCTTATATGAAGTGAATCCCTCCACCAAAAAAGGTGACTCTGGAAAGCTGTCCAGAGATTGGAGCTCTGTCTTGTGGAGGCCTCGTGGTACATCCCCAGTGTCACAGGAGGGGAGGGACCATTTCTGCTTCACACAGTGGCATCTTGCCCTCCAAGAAAAGCATCCCTGGGGTGGTCAGGCTGAGGGGTTGAGTAGGACAGCACAGCACCCAGGGCACTTTGGGGTTTTCCAGACCATATCAAAGTATGGTTTCATCAAAAATGGGAAATTATTCCCCTCCAACCTGGTTTTCCTCTTCCAGCTAACTGAGCCAAGATGACATTGAAGTAGGAAGTGGAATAAATATACACAAGGAGTCCTTTCACCAAGTTATTTAATTCACCAGAAGGGACACTTAACCATCCAGCAGCACCTTATTTACATTGGGCTGCTCTTTATGCATCCTGTAAACATCGGAAGCAATTTCTAATAAATTGCAATCCAGGGAGCAGCAAATCAACAATATCACCTGAGTTGTTTAAACGAATTCATTACAAAATATATTGCTTTTTTCCCCGTGACTTCATTCAGATTGTGCTGGAGACCATTATTCTCCCGAATTTTCTGGTCAGGATTTGGATGTGCAAAAATATCTCCGAGCAAGAAGAGATTGTGTTTTAAACTTCACTGCCCTTGACCTCAGATCCTTTTGAGTCTATTGTGTTCCGTCATCCCTGGCATCACCATCTCTGGTGACATCTAACAACAAACAGCCCCAACAGCAGGTGCCAGCTAGTTCAAATTGAGATCACAGATTCAGCTGTGCAAGAGTCAGAAAAAGAAATCCTGAAAATTTCTGTAACCTCTGGGCTTCTCTTTACCAGAAAGGATGTTCTACATGAAGTAATAGGAAAATGTAATATTGTTTGCCAGTTTAATTGGATGTGCTCCTGCCCTGTTACGAAGGAGATTGGCTCTTGCTGACTGTGTATAAAACCACAGGACGAGAGAGGATCCTGATTGTTTAAAGTGACAAAAAAGCCAGCAGTGATTTGAGATGATGTGACAGGGGCTGGGACATTTTCTTGGCCTCCATTCCAAGTGCAGGAAGGGATGCTGAAAGAGGTCCTTTCAGGGTGGACTCGGTGGAAGGCAGCTCCACAGCGCCCAAATCTCAGCCTTATTGAAAATGAAATCCAAGGCGACCCCAATTGCACAGCTCCTGATTTTTGGGGTTACTGGTGGTGGTTCCCTCCTGGCAACCCAAAAATCCATTGCAGAAAGCAACCTGGATTTCGGGGTACAATGGAAAGCAGAGCAAGAGGCCCTGGGGGATTGTTCTTGCTCATCCCTCACAGGCTATGCTGAGTTTGGAAAGGACCCACAAGGACCATCAAGTCCAACTCCTGGCCCTGCACAGACCCATCCCCGACAGTCCCACCATGTCCCTGAGAGTTTTTGTCCAAACACTCCTCCTTATTATGAAACCAAGAGCTCGAAGAGCAGGGAAGGGAATCTGGGCAGACACGATACAGCAGCGAGTTCATGCACGGCAGCAAAGCCTCATCCCAGCATTCCCACAAAGCTCTCGTAGGCTACGGATCTGCGGGTGGAGTGGTTGGAGTAGGTGCCTTCTCCTCGCTTTCTCTCCCTCCATTTACAGAAAGCCACGAGAAATATTTCCTCCTCTTTGTTGAGACGGTTTCCTTGCACTTAGGGAGGCGGAACGAGTGCATTTATGCTCTCACTGCAGGACTTGCTGATGGCCGTGAGAGGCAGCTGGGGACTGGAACGGGGCTTGTTACAGCCTCAGAAATGCAGTGCTGAAGAGCCTTTGTGCTGGGTGGGAGCAAGGAGAGCTCTGTGTGCTGCCTGACCTCGGCTCCCCTCCGGAGCAGCCACGGCCACAGGGCCAGGTGGTCTCCACTTCCTTCCCAGGGTCACACGGTCACAGGGTCAATGAATAGCCTGAACTGGAAGGGACCCACAAGGACTGTCAAATCCAACCCCTGGCCCTGCACAGACACCCCAACAATCCCACCCTGTCCCTCAGAGGATCATCCAAACACTCC
>JAWWTY010000106.1:114035565-114051606 GCA_035222235.1 Margarornis squamiger
ATCCATCCCAAACCTCTCCCTGAGATCCATCCCAAACCTCTCCCTGAGATCCATCCCAAACCTCTCCCTGAGATCCATCCCAAACCTCTCCTGACACAGCTCCAGCCATTCCCTGGTCCTGTCAGATGTCACACAGAGCAGAGATCAGAGCTGCCCTTCCTCTGTCCCTCTTGAGGAAGCTGCAGCCACTGAGGAGATGTCCCCTCAGTCTCCTCTTCTCCAGGCTGAACAGAACAAGTGGCCTCAGCTGATCCCTTTGAGTTTCCCCCTCCAGACCCTTCACCTTCCTCGTGACCTCCTTTGGATGCTCTCTAATAATTGCATCATTTTTATATGTGGATCTGCAGGTGGGTGAAGTCCCACTTGGACATGGGGGAAGGTGGAAAGAGCTGTCCTGGGGGTACCTTGAGGTTTGTAAGACCCTGGTTTCAGTGGCTGCTTTGGGGATGTCCTTCCAGCACAGCATAAGGAGCTGGAACAGAGTAAAGCACCAAGGTGAGGCAGCACAGCTAATGGACCAAAAATGCTCCATTCCTGACCCAAAAAATGCTGGACCACTCTGCTTGCCATGTGTCCTTCACCCTGGCCAACACCAGAGCAGATATGCAGGTCCTTGGGGATAAATTGTAGAATTTAACTGTGCATTTATTAATCATAGAATCATGGAATGGTCTTCATGGGAAGGGACCTTAAAGCTCATCCAGTTCCAACCCCCTGCCATGGGCAGGGACAACTTCCACTAGATCAGGTTCCTTACAGCCCTGTCCAACCTGGCCTTGAACACTTCCAGGGATGTAAAATATATATATATATATTTATATATATATTTATATATATATTTATATATAAATAACAGCAATAAATAAACCAGCCTCTTTCCTTGGCTACGAGGCCATGTCTTTGTGGTGGGGGAGCTTTGACCATAGGGGTGCATGTTCAGTCTCAGCCTTTCCTTGGTGCCCCCAAATTGCTTCTGGCTTCAGAGACACCTTGGAGCAGGTCTTGGCATCAGACAATGAAATTCCTCAAGTTTGGAGAGCTGAATCCCACCCCATCATGAGCAGGAGGACCTGGGTGGTGTATAAGTCTTGTTCTTCAGCTCTGTTGATGAGCCAAAGCACATTTTACTATTTCTTATTGAATTAGGTCATGAAGAAGGGTCTAGCCAGGGTTTTCCCTGCTCTCTGGTGGGAAGCTGTCAGCAGCAAGCCTTGCCCATGCTCCATGGAGCTGGTGTCAACTCACAGCTGACCCACCAAATTCTTGGTTCCCTCACCCATAAAATGCCTTCCCTCATCTCCACAAGGAGAAAAACCCAGCACTTTGGTGCTTCTCTGCAGCCAGGCAGCTCTTGAGACCAGTTTTCCTTGGATATAATTATTTCCTTGGCCAGACCTCCCGTGGTATGCTGGTGCTCTGCTTGTCTCTCAAACCCCTGCCACGACCCTGCCTCCCAAATTTTGGAAAAGCAGCCTTTTTTTTTTTTTTTCCTGCCATGTAATATTTCTACCATCTATAATAGCTCCTGTGAATCGTTGTGTTTCCCTAATGAACTGGATATGATGGACTGAGAAGACCAGATGAGGCTCAGAGCAAAGAGAAGGGCTCATCTCTTGATGGGCTCCCTGGGCCACCCTCCTCCAGGTGCTTCTCCCCACACAGTTAATTCCACATATGCAAAAGAGAGCTAATTCCCTGCAATTTACCCAGTGTGCAAGCCCTAATTAACATTTTTGAAGAAACCCTGGGAAGACCCTAGGCCGGGGAAGTGGTTGTTGCCCTATGTGAGCAGGCATCCTTGCCAGCTCTGGGCCAGCAGCAGCTGGCTGTGCTCCAGCCTGCCCCTGCTCCGGGTTTGTTAACATCCCAATCAATTAACACCACCCAGGAAAATTCGGCTCCAACTTTTCCAGGCAGGAGGATTTCATTTTTGGGGGGTTTTTTTTGTTTTTCTTCCGGGCTCACACCCCCCGAAATCCCATTTCTCCAGCTCCTTTGAGCCCTGCTGGGAGATATTAAGGTATTATTACGGTCCCCCGTTGCTGCTAACGAGGGAGATGCGTGTCCCGTCCTCTCCTCTACATCAGTTCATCCCTCTCTCTCTCCCCACACCGCGGAGAGCTTTTAAAAATAACATTTTAAATAATTATCCTCGCTTTCTTCGGGAGGGTGACCTTTAGGGTTTGCGTGCACAGCTCTGAGGGATGAAGGCAAATTTGTTTTCCGGGGGAAGAAGGAATGGGAAGCTGCGATTCCCGCGTGGCGTTAGGAATTGGACCTTTAAAGGGGGGAAAAAGCAGGCTGTTGAGGAGCTTGAGAAATGAAAGAGCTGCTGGACAGTGGATTTGTCGGGAGCGAGTCTACTGGGGCAGGCTGAGGGATGGGGTCTCAGCAAATATGACCCTGTTCATCATCAATAACTGCTAGCAGGGCGAGATGATTCGGGGCAGGTTGGGATCTGATCGCTGTTATTGTTATTCCAGTTGGAACCCAGTTCCTCTCCTCTGCCGCCACCAGCGATTCCGAAGCGCTGTATTTTTAATTCGTTCCCAGGCACGGCACAATCCATCACAGGGCTGGAACCAAATGCCAGAACTGGGGGAACATTTCTGTTATTTAAGTTACTGTATGCCAAGTTTATGTTGATTGCTGCGAGTATCAGCCCCCAAAGTTAACCAGCGGTAAAGTGTTGATAATGTCCCACTTTGGCAATCAGATTTGCATAGAGCACAACAGAGTTTCGCAAGGGGGGAAAAAAAAACCCACAAAAAAAATTAGCTTAAGTGCTGTTTTTCATCAGCCCCTGTCAGTCTCATACTGTTTGCTTCGTTCTGGGGACGCGGGGCGTTTGGTGACAAATGGTTATGACATTTTCCATCTCAGCATTACGTCATTAGAGAATCGCCATCCTCTGCCCTGCGGCTGCATCCTGGCCTGGGTGGGAGGGAGGGAGAGGGGAGGGGGTGAAAACGGGGGCAGAAAGGGGGAAAAATGGGGGGGGTTAAATATTTTGTTATTTATTACTTTTATTCTCTTGGGGAGAAATATATATTTATCTTTTCAAGTCCTTTCCCGCTCCCGGCACAGGGAAATATCCCCGTGGGCAAAGGGAATCATCCTGTTCCCACCAAAGTCAGAAGGACCTGGACACAAATAGGGGGCTGCAGATCCAGGACGTCTCTTCCCAAAGGCCTTCCCTCTCTGCCAGCATCAGTGCTGAGGTCCCCCAGCCCTCCCTTTCATCATCCCTGGTTAAACGAGGGAGAATCTGCCTTTAGGTTTTCACTGCGACACGATTTTATAAGACAGAGTTGAAACACTTGCTCGGTGTTAGCAGCTCCCAGGATTCAGGAATAAAGCAGCAATATGTGATTTCCGCAGCAATTTTGGATTAGTTTTGTGTCCAAACCCCCACCTCACTTTCCATCTTGAAATTAGGAGGGGTTTATTCCTACCCTGGATCAGGCAGAAGTTTTAACCTGCATTTTGCAGGGTGTTCCAGTGGCAATTCCTCCTTTCGGGCTCTGATTTCCGTTTTACCCCTTTGCTTTAGGGGCAAATACAGTGATAATAAAGCCCAACATTATCCTGGGATGTGTTTTTACCCTCATTCCCCCCCCCACGCCATACATTAAGTAATTCATCCTTATTGCCATTAGGAATTCAGATGTTATTTTACAGAGGGGGAAGGGAGGATGGATGTGTGCAGAGCACAGCTTATATTTCACAGATATCCCTTTTTTCGCTGTGCAAGTTGCTGATTTACCATAAGAAACCTCCTGGAGAAAGGTTCCAAGGAAGCTTTATGGGGGAAAGGAAAAAAAAAAAGGGGGATTTTTGATGCAATTCAGGCTTCTCCCTGCAACCGTGCAGCTCTCGCTGCCTGCGTGTGCAGTATAGGGAACAGCCGCCTTTGCATTAATAATAGTCCAATAAAACCAGACAATATTCCTGCTTAAATGCATTGAGTTATGTAGATCCTAATTCTAGCACATCAGCAAGGAAAGAGAAGCAGATATTCCGTCCTCGCCACAACAAATTCCGTGATACAAATGCGAGCCGACATATGGTAAAAATTGCCTGCAGCCCTGCTGATTTACAGAACTGTTTTCACTCACAGATAATTCATTAAAAATCTTTTCATACTGGCTGTATATACATCAAAAATATTTACTTGTGTAAATATCAGTAGGGAAGGTATTGCTTTTTTTCCCCTTTTTTGTTTTGTTTTTGTTATCCTTTACCTTCCTGGTTTTTTTTTTTCCTGACAGCTGATGGGGAGGGAAAAAAAAACCATCCAGGGATATATGATGGGCATAGGGGAAAGCAAAGGTATTCCTGGCATCCATGCGTTCATCCTGGATATAGGTCAGGCCTGGGGGTGGGCTGGGACAGCTTTTAAATCCGCTACCTGGACCATCTGCTGCTCCACGCCAGTGGAATCTGCGTATGGGAAACACACACTAGGCAGGCATCGGTACTGGGGGATACGGCACAAAAGGCACTGGGAAAGGACTTTTACCTGGCTCAGGGCTGACCTGGGGAACAATGGGAGCCAGGAGAACACACACACATCCCGGGAAAACGGGAGCCGGGGGATTTCGGGGCCGTTGCCACTGTAGGAGCTCAGAAAATAAAGAGCAAATTCCAGCGAGGCGAAGGGAGGTTTGGGGTTGGATCGGTTTTGCAAAGAGTCATAAAATGATGGAGGCACAAGACACGAAGGGGACAAATGGCACGATGGGGTTTGAGGCTCCCAAAGCCCAACATCCCCGGTATAATCGAGACAAGCCATGAAATCTCCCTTCTGCTCCCACCTTTTATTCTCTAAAATATGTGCTGCCTTCCTTGAGATGCTTAACAAGGCTCCAGCCTGACACTGCATTTTTCCTCTTTTCCATGTGCTTAGTCCAAGAGAATTCACTTAAATTCGATGCGTTATTTTAAACCTGAAGCTTAGAGACCTTGAGATAATTTTTTCCTGCCTCGAGGAAAATTCAGAAATAAATCAGAGATAGTATGAGCGATTTGGGGTGGTTTATTTGTCAGATGGTTTTTTTTTTCTTTTACAACCAGTAGATGAAATAATATTATCTGAACTGTGGAAGGGAATAAGTCCATGGAATAGGGATCTGGTCTTTCATCCTCCATAAAACCCAGTAGCAAACAAAGCACTAATATTGGGGGGCTTTCACAGGGCAGCCCTGGGGGGAGCTGGGATGCCCATTAAGATGAAATGGCTACGTGGGGAAGCGGGGGGAACGCTGGAATCGCATCCCACATCCATACCCTGCATGGAGTCAACTTTGGGCCCATTTCCTCTGGAACTGGGTGCCGTGTCTCACTCCACAGAGCTGCTGCATCACTGGGAGATTTTCATACCAAGCTGAACCCGAAAGGGAGGGTAAAATCAACTCTCACTTCCCCATCGCAGCGTCTACATTGCGAGAGCCTCTCCCGCTCTATTTATACGCTGGATAAATCAGTCTCCAGACTGTTACCATAGATAACAGAGTTCTTCTCCTGCTGTTGTCTCCAACAGCTTCTTTCCCCCCCCCCCCACTATATTTTGCACCATTCCTACCTATCACCTCAGTGAGTAATTCACCTGCTCCAAAGCAAAGGACTTTGGAGCGAGCCGGGATTTTCAGGCAGAGGGAGATTTTTCGTCCCCCTCCTGCTGAATTTTGCTCCCGGTTCTCTAAGGAACCCTGAGAAATCCTGCAGAAGAGGGGGCTGTAGGTGATTGCATCTGATCCCGATGTTTAACCTTCTTGCAGGCTCCAGGAATTAACTATTTAGGAGGTGAGCAGCTCTGGGATAACACAGCCAGGCTGGTTCGCAGTGATGCCAATGCTTTCCACAAAAATTCCTAATTCTCACTACGGAGCTTCTGCAGGAGACATTGCCACAGGCTGGGGTCTTTATCTAATAAATAACTCAGTGAATGCAGTGGTTCTCTATTTTGGGGACCAGTGGATACACAGTTTCCCCTCCCAGGGATGGGGTGTTAATGGGATTTGTTGCTCCTCGTTGGGGGGCGAGGGGGGTTAATCCCTTCCTTCATGTAGATCCCAGCTAAGCTGGTTTAGGTCATGTCTAGAGTTAAAGTTTTGTGGTACAGGCTCTGTCCATCCATCCATCCCACGGTGCCAGGCACAGGGATCAACTCAGCCCCCCTCTCCACCCCCTCTCACCTCCCAGCACTTCAAAATTCAGGTGAGCCCCCGGGAGAAATAAAAAAAAAAAAAAAAAAAGGGTTTAGATTCCACCAAAGCAGTGAAAAAAAGCTTGTAAAGGCTTTTAGGAACCCTGTGTTGTCACTCGGGGAAAGCTCCCAGTGAGGCCCAGAGCCCTTTGTTTGCTGCAATGGGATTTATCATGGAGCAGGGAGAGCAGGAAAGGGAATTTTCCTCCTCCCCCCTGAGCTGGGTGCTCAGCACCCACCTGCAGGGACCCATTCCCTCGGTGTCACCTTTGCCATCGGCTCCAGCTGGCATTAAGCTGGTTATGGGGATATGGCTTTGGGGTTTGGGGTTGTGTTCTCAAGCCCGTGGTCTTGGAGGAGCCTGCAAAGCGTTAAATAGCCTCACCTGACCTCCTCCAGCAGAGCCAGGCTCTGCATCCTTATTTAGGGACATACATCACCTCCACAGCTTTTCCTCTGGCGCTGGGGGTGGAGCAGAGGAGTGAAATGTCTTGAAGAGGGAAAAAAGAAAAAAGGCATAGCTCGAAATCCATCCGAATTATTTGCCTTGAAACCCTTTTCCCGTCCCCTTTTTCCCATCCCAGCCTGGCTGAGTGAGTGAGGATCCAGGCGATCCCGAGCGGGATGTGCAGGAGGGCTGGACACATATGCCATGCCATATGGAGCGGCGCGATCCCGGTCAATCGGATCTTTGGGAGTTTTATCGTTTAATTTCTTAATGTGCTAATAGTGCAGAGGGATGGGATGGATCATCAGTTAAGCCCAAGGATTTATGTTTTTAAGGGAGTGTAATGTGTTTTCGAGCGGGGTGGAGTGGGTTTTAAATATCCCCCGGCCAACGTGATGGGCAGCGGGCAGGAGGGAGAGCTGGAAAAGACCCTGGAAGATCCCTCGGAGCTTTAATCCAGCACAGGTTTATAACAGGGCATCCAGCTCTGTGTGAGCTGAAATTCAGCAGGAAAATCCCCCTGTCCATTTGGAAAAGCCATTTTGCCCAGTGCTGAGGGCTCCAGGCATGCAATCCCTGCCCGGGGTCTGCATCCCACACAGTTCCCATCCGTGGGTCCATGTCCATGGCTCGGCCCAGGCACCTCCACAAAGGATGAGCAGCAAAACGTCCCCAAGGCCCCTGCTCCTCAGTTTCCCTGCTTAAAGAGGGAATTGCATTTCCTTCCTTCAAATTGCCACTGGGATCAGCGCTTATACAGATTCCCAAAGCACTTTGGGATCCTCCAAAGGAAGGTCTTATGGAGAGGTAAAGCTCTGTTACTTATAAAAAAAAAAAAAACACCCAGAAGTAATTTTGGAGGGGTCTCAAAATGCCAACTTTTCACCCTCCGGCCTCGCGTGAAACGCGTCTATTTATTTTTCAATAACACGGCTCAGCTCCCCATAAATCTCCGAGGCGGAGAGCCGAGGAGGAGATGAATTACGTGCTGCTGTGACCCCATCCCTGGTCCCCATCGGGCAGCTGCCTGCGGGGCAGGGCCACACGCTCCCGTGGCCCGCGGCTCCAGCTGCGCTCGGAAGCGCGGCGGTCTCAGAGGGATGCTCTGGCTGTTGGCTTCTGTCAGCCAGACCTTAAAAACCTGCCCAATACGAGTCCTTATTTGCATTGCAAACAGCTCCAAGGAGGTATATGAGGAGTTGCTGGTTCAGGGGAAATAGGGTTTTGGGGGTTGGTTGGGTTTTTTTTTTGAGCTAATAACGTTGTGTCGTCCTTTGAGGGGGATGATGTTATAAAGGGCAAGCAGGGAGATCGCTGCGCTCTCACGAGCAATTTCTGACATCCAATTTCCAGTATTTCCTCAAAAACTCCTCTGATTTGGTGCATGAGATGAAATGTGATTAAACCCAAAATGGGAAACAGCATTAAGGAGAAAGGGCCGAGGCTCTCGGCCACATCTGGAGGGCCCCAACCTGCACAGGGCTCCTGTGCTTAGCCAGAGCCGGACCCTGAACGCACAGGAGCCGCCTGCTCGTGCCTCCATGCGGGTTTTTCCTCAGCAACTTGTAGGCCTCGACCGGGGAGGGGAAAAAAAAAATAAATAAAAAAAATAAAAAGCAAAGAGAGGGATGCATTTGGCTCCATGCGATGGGAAGGAATATCCGTGCGCTGCGGCGCTGGGAGCAGCTCAGCGGCCCCGGAGCCGCGGCTTGTGCTGAGACATCCCAGGAGCGGGGCACATGCCCTTGACACGAAATCACCCGGCGAGTAATAAAGGATTTCCTGCCTTCAGAGCCTGCCTGAGCCAGGGGTTTAGCCCGGGTTAGGCTGCGCAGCGCCCTGCCAAGGTTAGAGGGGCTAGCAGGGCGCTCTCGCTGGGAGCAGGAGGTAGCCCTGGATGGAGATGGGTAAGGTGGGCACGGCGTGCGCTCCTCAGCGGCAGCACCTCCCCGTAAACAAAAAGCGCGCTCCTCTCCTTGAAATTCACCTTGAACGCGGTGAGACGGGCTGGGTTTGTCGGTCGGGGTTGGTTTGGGGTTTGGGTTTTTTTTTTTAATTATTACTATTATTATTATTGTTATTATTACTCGCCACCCCTTTTCCCCGACAATTGCCAGCAGAGAGGCTGCAAAAACCCGCTGAGGAGGCACTGCAGGCTGCGCAGCGCTGGGAGCTGTCAGCCCCACGCCACTGCAGTGATGTCAGCCCGCAGCCACAGCCACTGCCACCCCCAGCCCCTGCACACACGCGAGTGCAAGAAGAAGAATTCATAATTACAGTAGCGTAGCCATGAAACCAGCAGTGATGAGGAGGGGAGGGGAGGGAGGGAGAGAGAGAAGCCTCATCCAAAATCGGTCCTTTAATTCTTTTTTTATATATATATATATCTTTTTTTTTTTTCCCCTCCCTGCAAAGCTGCACCCAGCTCTGCAGCATCCTTTCTCTGCAGTGGGGTTTGGGGGGGCCAGGGCAGGGGGTTCCCCCCCGGCATCCCCTCCAAAGCGGGTGGAGGGTGCGGGGGACTGCGGGGGGAGCTGGGCAGGGCTGGAGGCTCTTTCCCCGCGGGTCGCTCCTTGTTTTAAAAGGCAGCATTTCTGCGGACAACACCCGGAGCATCTCTGCGGGAGCGGGGCTGGGGGCGAGGGCTGCAGCCGCCTTGTTTGCGGCGCACGGAGTCAGCAGCTGGGATTTTTTTTTGATTTTTTTTTTTTGGCTGAATAATCCTTTACGGGGAGGGGGTGTGCGGGGAAAGGGGAGGGGGGGGGCTGGGGGAGGAGGGAGGGAAAGTGGATCAACATCACCGAAGGAGGACAGCGAGCAAGATTAGGGCTGGCTAATGATAAATGAGAAGGCGCCGCTGACAGCTCCGCGCTCCGCGCAGCGCCCGCCCGGCTGCTCCGCGCTCGCTCCGCACCCTCCGGCCGCCCGCTCCGCTCCCTCCTCCCCCCATCCCTTTTCTTTGCTATATATATATATTTTAGATAGATATATATATAATTTCCACCTCCCTCCGCATAGCGCGGGGGGGCCCGCATCCCACACCCCGCCTCCCCGAGCATCCTCCGCGGGATTTACGCGCCCGGCCGCGCTCCGCACCGGCTGCAGGACGGAGGGACCACGGCGGGGCTGCCGCAGGGGGTATTTCCTTCGCTGCTCTTCTTTGGGGGGGCGGGCTGGGGTTGGGGTCGGGCCGGGAAGGGGGGGGATGGATAGACAAGACACCCCTCAGCACCCCACGGGGGAGGGGGGATGCAGTGGGGGCTGAGTTATCCCCCCCCCCTCGCCCTTTCTTCCCCCCTGGAGGGCTGGGGAGGGCGGGGGGGGATGAAGGATGAAGCCAGGGCGGTTTATCCGTGGGCTCTGTCCGTCCCCCCCTCATCGTACCCGGGTGACCTTTCAAATCAAAGCCCGGCTCGTACCTACCAAGGTGCATTGGGCAGCAAGGGATGGAGGGGGGGGCGATGGGGAAGGGGGGGTGATGCACCCGGGGCTCTCCCCCTCCCTCTGCCTTTCCCCCTCCCTCCCTCCTCCCTCCTCCCTCCCTCGCTGCTCCCTCCCTCTCTCTCTCTCTCTCTCTGCTGCATTTTGCATGAGCTATCTAGGTCATTAGCATTTTAGCGTATGCAAGACTTGACAAAGCTGATGAGAAGCCAGATGGGCCCCTCTCCTCTTTTTTTTGCACCACTTGGGATCTGAGCGAAAGGATTGACTGCAGCAGGCTGAACGGGGGAAGGTTTATTGCGCTCCTCCAGACCCCCCCCGTCTATAGCAGCGCGGCGGGGCTCGGGGCAGGCGGCACAGAGCGGGCAGCGGCGGGCAGAGACGGAGGGCAGGTAACGGGGCCCCCCCCGCCGCCCCCCACCCCACAGCCCGGGGCTGATTGAATTGCACAGAGGGGTTTTGCCGAGGTGGGGGGGTTAGGATGGGTCTGATGCCCCCCCGCCCATGGGGAAGGGCGCGCCGAGGCTCCGCGGGGCGCGGAGAACAAAGGCTGGGCTCCGCGGGGTCCCTCTCCCCCCTCCCCTCCTTCCCCCCCTTCCCCTTCCCCCTTTTTTTTTGGTTTTGTGTTTTTTTTTTTTCTTCCTTTTCTTTCCCCCATTTCCCCCTTCTCCTTCTTCTTCTTCTTCTTCTTCTATGTATTCTCTTCCTCCCGAGGAAAGGCCCCTCTCTCCGTGTTCACAGCGGACCTTGATTTAAATGTCCATACAATTAAGGCACGCGGTGAATGCCAAGAACGAGGCTGACCAGCATCGAGGCCGGAGGCGGCTCCGCGGCTCCCCCGCACCCGCGGCACCCCCCAAAAATCCCCCCCCCCTCCCAAAATCCCCCCCCTCCCGATGCTCGGCCGCAGGCAGCGCTGCGCACCGGCGCAGGTGGCACCGCAGCGCGGGGAGGGGGCGCACAGGGATGCGCTGGGATGCGCTGGGATGCGCTGGGATGCGATGGGACGAGAAGGGGACAGCGCAGCTCTCGCGGGGGTCCCCCGGCATGAAGGATAAGGGGGTCCCTGCGGGCAGAGGGTGACACGCAGGGATGTCACCCCGGGGGTGCCCCGCGGGTGGGCCCCGGGGGGACGAGGCTGCTGCCCCCGGGGCTGCTCCGCTGCCGCCGCTTTTGTGCTTTGCCTTTTCTCTCGCCTTTTTTTTTCCCCCGCACGGCCGTGGGGTTTTTATTCCCTGCTCAAAGCAAGGGCAGGTCTTGGGGTCACCGGGGCTCACGCTGCTGCCCCGGAGGGGGTGAAGGTGGGGAGGGGAGGGAGGAAGGCTGAGGCAAAGCCGCTTTTTTCTCTTTATTTTTTAAAGCTTTATTATGGTATATTATTTTTTTTTCCGGTGGCTGTTTGTGTGTCTTTCCCCTCCACCCTCCCTCTCCTTTTAATCCTTATAATTTAAATCAAAAGTGCCGGGGAGAAGAAGGGGGGGAGCGCTGTGTCTGCAGGGCGAGGCCGGGCGTAAATCTCTTGGAGGGATAAACATGTCATTTGTTCCCTTTGTATGGTAATGCTGTCCCCCCCCCCCAGCTGCCCCCCCACCCCCCAGCAGCTGCCCCGGCCATACATCCTCCCTACAAAAGATCCCAATTACCCATCGGCTGCCTCATTATACTCCTTACACAGCCCCGGCGAGAGGCGTGTGTGTGCGAGGAGCCGAGGGGAGCGGGAGGGGGGACGGAGGAGGGTGAAACAGCACCTGAATTATTCAGAAAATAAAATAAAATCCAAGAAACGGGAGGCGGCGGGAGGGAGGGGGACGGGAGGGATGCTGCGACCCCGGCGGGATGCTGCGACCCCGGAGGGATGCTGTGACCCCGCGGCCTAACACGGAGCAGGTGCCCCCCTGAGCTCCCTGCAGCGCAGGGGCTGCTCCCCCTCCCACTATACCCCACTGGTTTATTTTCCCCTTCCTTTCTTCACGCTTTTATTTTTATTTCGTTTTTCCTCTCCGCCTTTTCTAGCCACCATCACCCCTCTCCCCTGCTCCTTCACCTCCCTGCCCTTCTCCCATCCCTCCCATCCCTCTCCTCCCTTCCCTTCTCTTTGCAGCTGGAGGCCAACCCACCCCGCATCCCTTCATGCCGGCCCATCCCAGTGCTCCCAGCAGGTGCCTGGCACTGGGGGAGGACAGGCCTTACAGAGGGGACAACCCCCCAGCCCTCGGGGCGGCTGGTCCCAATTTGGGGGACCCTCAGTGACGGCACGGGGGGGGTCCCACCTCTCTTTGCAGCTCCGCGCCCAGACCCTCACCTATGGAGCGGTGCCCGTGGGAACACTGACAGCAGCTCGGGGTCCCTGGGACGCCTCTTTGCTCCCCTCCCACCGCGGGGTGCCGCAGGTAATTTGGGACAGCCCTCCCAGGCTGGTGCGGATGCCGCAAGGAGCCCGTCGGGTCGCGCCGTGCCGCGCCGTGCCGTGCCAATAAAGCTCTTTCCTTTCCTCGCGGGTTCCCGCATCCTCTCCTTTGTTCGCGGGGGTTTCTCGCCCCTCTCTTTACGGCAGCAGAGGCAGGACCCCCCTGAAGGACCCGCGCTCAGCACCAGGTGGGGGAGGAATATCAAAATCCACCCCCAAAATAAAAAAGCTCAGCACCTCAGCCTTTCAAATTGGCAGCCCACTGATGCCAGCTCGACCCTGGGTGGGCTCCTCCACGCCCTGCACCTCCGGGGCAGTCTGAAGTGCCAGAGGGCTCCTCTTTAATGAATAAAAGGGGGGAAAAGGAAAAGATTTGGGGTGCCTTCTCTTTGGGATCGCCTGTGTCCCCGCAGGCAGATCCCTGCCCCGCCGCACCACGCACCGAGCATCCTTCTGCAGCAGTGCCTGGCCCTCTCTGGCTGAATGGATATTTTCCCCTCTAGAGCTGCAGCTTGGGAGAAAAAAACAAGACCTAAATAACCCCAAATAAATAAACAACCTGTTTATGTCTCGCGACATGGCTGGGATGAGGAGGCGCCGTCCCTGCGCATCCCGAGGTGGCAGGCCTGGTACCCGGCTGGGGGGATGGACAGGAGGGGGCAGGAGGCTCTTATTAATACTAATCCCAAGGAATATTATTGCTATGGCCTGACTAAATCAGGCCGGGGGTTTCTCAGAGACCTTTGCCCCCTCGGGATGAGCTGCAGCGCGGCCCCTCCTCTTCTGGGTGGACACTTTGGGAAGGGAAATGGAGCGGGGTTTGGGGGGGGTGGTGGACAGATGCGTTTGATTTTTTCGCTGAGGGATGGAGGAGGAGGTGGCACGATTTTATTCCAAGCACGTCAGCTCCCCCCTCCCTCCCTGTCCCCTCCTTCCTCCCTTCACCCGCAGTCCGATGTAAACATAGCGGCTCGAAACCTGCCAGGCTCCATCCCCAGTTGGATTATAGGGGGGAATTAAGCAGCTTGTGCAAAGGTTTGATTAACACAGTGATGCCCCCAAATAACCTTCAGGCGTCTGGCCTCAAGGTCGTGCACTGGAAGGGGCCGGCGGGGCCGGGACGGGCACCCTCAGGTGCCCGTGGAGTGGGGAGAGGGAAGGGGAGGATGGAGCAGAGAAGTGGGACGTGCAGATCCCTCTGTCTGCGATTTTTATGCCGTTTCCATTTCTCCTGCCCACGCCCACCCCTGACCGATTCGCTCGCCACTGCAGCACTGCTTGGGCTCGAGATGCTCTGGCTCCGGCGGGGAGGTGGAATGGAAGATGTGGGAAATTCCTCTATTTCCCTCATGTCCCAGCTCTCTGCCGAGCACCAGCCCCGGCCAGCTCTGCTCTTCACCCAGCCCCAGCAAGGGTGATGGTCTCCACGCAGAAGAAAGGTCTTGTCCTCCACAACATCCAGCTCTCTTTTTCCATTTCTTTTTATGCCGTGTGCCTCCTTGAACCACAAACCAACATATCTCCTAGCAGCAGCAGCAGTCCAAGTGGGCGTCTCATTGGGAAATCTAATCAGGTTTCGAGGGGAAAATCCTTTCTTAATGTCTCAGCTAAGCAACGAGCTCGATTAAATTGTTTAGACTGTAAAAAGGGCAGAGAGTCCCATTTTCTTTTTCCTCTCTGCTCTTCCTGGACAGCACCGTCATCTCCACGCACCACTCCACCATCTTCAAAGCCCAAACGAGCCTCAATGACACAGGACTCACATGTCATTCCCCGACATCCCCCCCCTGCCACGCCTCCCCCCAGCAACAGAGCCACAAATCATCTCAAACACTCTAAATTTAGCCCGGCAGCGAGACCACGAGCAGGGATTTCAGTGACATCACTGCTGGAAATTAAGGGGTCAAACAGGGAAGCTGAGGAGAGGGGATGCCCTGAGGAGCCACCCTGCTTCCCCTCTTGAGACATCTCAAAGCAGCCCCATCCAAATGTGGTTTTCCCATCACCCAGAATGGCCAGAATTGACCAGCCAATAGATTAATTCCCACCAGGAATGGCCTCCAGCAGGTCAGCACTGCTGAGACGCCCGGTGTGACCAGGCAAGGAGAAACCAGAAAAGCAAAGCCTGGGAGCTTTGCCCAGAGCAGAGGCTGAGACAGAGGCAATTCCTGCCACCTCAGAGCTGGAAGGTGTGTCCAGCATTCCCTGCATGGCTGGTGGAGATGGAGGATGCTCCTTTTCCATGGCACATGCACAGCTGTGTGTGAGGAGGGTCCCCGGTCTGTCTCTCTGTGGGTACAGGGTGGTGGGGCTGCTGTGGGATCCCAGGAGAGCATCCTGTGCTCTACTTTTGGCTCACCAAAAAGGGAGCCAGGGCTGAGTCTCGAGGTGGGAATGGGGCTGCTCTGAAGAGAGAGGTCCTGTGTTCCAGAGGATGAGGAAAGAAGAAGGATTCCCATGGCTCCCACTGCACTGCAGTTGGAGGGGCAGATCCTGACCTCCTCAACAAGACAGGATGGATTCATAGACTCGTACAACCCCAGGATGTTTTGGGTTAGAAAAGGCCTTAAAGCTCATCCAGTTTCAATCCCCTGCCATGGGTAGGGACACCATTCACTATCCCAGGTTGCTCCAAGCCCCATCCAACCTATCCTTGAACAGTTCCAGGGATGGGGCTGGAATTTACTAAGAGGATCTTAAGAGGCCTGGAGCATTCAGAAACCACCTGGACCCTCATCCAAAGGCTTCATGGTGACATAATGCCCGGTGAAATCACGGTTCTTTAATCATTACCAATGCCAGGAGTGTAAACATCCTCATTTTAGGGCTTGAACCTGTCCCAGCACTAAAAGCCACCCCAGCAGGAGCCCAGACCTTTCCTGTCCTGCACTGTGAGAAAGCTGCAAGTGGGTCTCTCTCGAGGTTTTTTGGGATCGTTTAAGCCAAAATGCAGGGTAACAAAAGGACAAAATGCCCCCGTGGTCGATGATTGGAGGTGGCCAGCAGCACAACCTCTCCCCAAACCCAAGGCAAGCCCTGAGCAGCCTGGCTAGGGGATTTACCCCCTCTTGCTGTCCCTCTCCCAAGGGTATTTAAGGAGCTGGGGACAGGCTGGAGGCCCAGGGGAGGACAGTCCTCCTGTCCCTTGCAGTGTTTTAAGAGTCCAGTCCTCAGTAAGTGTTTTTAAGTGTCTCCTCCTCAGCCTTTAGGTTAAGGAGGTAGAGGAGTTGCAGAGATTGGATTCACCCAACTAAATCTCAGCTGCCCAAAGGTCCTCTCGTACCTGAGAATCACACTGTGTGATGCCCATTGCTGATGGACAGCCATCCCTCATTTCTGAGACAAGCCAACCTCTGGAGATGCCAGAAAGCAGTTCAGCAGGCCAAGATTACAAAATCACAGGACCACAAAATGGTTTGGGTTGGAAGGGACCGTTAAGGACCATTTCATTCCAACCCCTTGCCATGGGCAGGGACACCTCCCACTAGCCCAGGTTGCTCCAAGCCCCATCCAACCTGGCCTTGGACACTTCCAGGG
>JAWWTY010000106.1:114062112-114072825 GCA_035222235.1 Margarornis squamiger
GAGCCCCCCCAGCTCTCCCAGCCTGGCTCCAGAGCAGAGGGGCTCCAGCCCTGCAGCATCTCTGTGGCCTCCTCTGGATTTGCTCCAACTTTCTGTTCTTCATTTAAAAGGAATCGGTGAAACAAATCTATTTCCTCAGATCTATGATTTTTTTATTTCTTTTATTTTTTTAATTAGTGACTATATTTTTGCTCATCACCTCTTTCAGCAGCACCATTTCCCTTCTGGAAAAGATGAGATTCTTGCTTGGACATTTTTCCCCCTGGGGATTTTGGCTTTGTCCACCCTACTGTGAATTCCTTTCATTGTCCATTGAAAGGGGTAGAGCAACCACTCTGGGCATTCTGAGATGACCATGAGTGTGGTCCTCGTGGTTCTCTGGGTGTTCTACTCTGGTAAGGACATCAGGCAGCAGAAGTAACCCAGGCTCCTTCCTTACAGGGACCACATAATCCTTCCCAAAAGGTCCTTGACGTTGCCTTTGGCAAGGACAGATGAGACCTGGGCACCGTCTGAGGCTGAAAACCTACACAAGATAAAGCTGGGAATGAAGTTCCTCTCCTTCAGAGCTCATCAGACAGATTGTGTGAGCACTTCCAGTCCAGCTCAGCTCAACACATATTGGGTGTTCTTCAGCCATTCCATGAGGACAAGGAGCAACTCATTTAATGGTGCAACTTCACCTCTGCATCTCAGCAGGTTTGTTTGCACAGCCAGGAGAACTGGGCAAAACCACAAGGGCTGACCAACAAATCCAACTCATAAATCCCTCTGGTGGGTATAAAATCCAGCAGATCATCAATTTAAAAAAAATTGGGATAAAAAAGCCACTTGTAAGTGTGATGTGGGTTAAATGCAACCCGAGTTTTTATTAATGTTACTTCTTGCAGCCACAGCTTTAGAGCCAAAATCTTTCCCTGTGTCCTTCTCCACAGTATCAATGGCAGCCAGCAGGTGGGGAATGCCACCAATTCCATCTTGCAGGAAGAATTCCTTCACAGGGAGAATTCCTTCATGGAAAGGATTGTCATGTATTGGCAGGGGCTGCCCAGGGAGGTCTGGAGTTCCCATCCCTGGAGGTGTCCAAGGAATGACTGGACATGGCACTCAGTGCTCTGGGCTGGGTGACAAGGTGGGGGTCAGTCACAGGTTGGACTTGGTGACCTTGGAGGTCTTTTCCAACCTCAATGACCCTGTGATTCAGTGAAGGACAGCACAGATGGTGTTAAACCATGAGTCCGAAGAACCTCTTTGCCATCAAACTCATCAGTAAGAGCCTTCAGACCTCTAATTGGAGAAAAGTTACAAGAAAACCACCCCAGGGGATGAACTGTGAAGGTTCTAGGGGCTGAAATGGACTTACAGGCTTCCCTGGATGCACATGCACAGATCAAAAGGTTGGTTATGGGGAGAAGGATCTGTGACTAAAAACATTCCTTGGAGTTTCTGCGCTGAGAAAGGATTTAAAGGGGGTTTGGGCAGCGCTGAAAGAGCCTCCACGGTGCTTTTCTTTAGCTGCTCATCCACAGGAGCACCCAAGAGAAGCCCAAAGCTTGTTTAGCAGTTTCACATTCATGCTTAGGAAGCATCTGACACAGTTTCTGTACAAATACCCACAGCAGCACGTACAGATGACTTATTTGGTTTCCCAGTGGGTGTGTAAGTAAATTAGTAAAAAAATAAATGTCATGCAGCTCTGACTTACTCCCTTTCTAAAGGCTCTGCTTTCCCTCTGTATTTTTGTTTGTTTAGCAAGTTCTTAATTAAATTCTGCTTTCTAGCATTGAACTAATGTGATGACACGAGATGAATTCAAATCTTCCCTGAGTTCTCATTGTTGGAGAGGAAGAGAGAAGAGGGGGAAGAGAAGAGGAAGAGAAGAGGGGAGAGTAGGGAGGGGAGGAAGAGGGGAGGAAGAGGGGAGGGGAGGGGAGGGGAGGGGAGGAGAAGAAGAAGGAGAAGAAGAAGAAGAGGCGAAGAAGAAGAGAAGGAGAAGAAGAAGGAGAAGAAGAAGGAGAAGAAGAAGAAGAGGCGAAGAAGAAGAGAAGGAGAAGAAGAGAAGAAGAAGAGGCGAAGAAGAAGAGAAGGAGAAGAAGAAGAGAAGAAGAAGAGAAGAAGAAGAGAAGAGAAACAGGGGCCCTGAGAGCCGCCTTCCCCTGGTTGTGTGTGGCTGTGGCACCAGCCAGGCAGAAGATCTCCTGTTTGAAGAACCCTGCGGCTCCGAGGGGTTTGGGTCGCTGTTTGGAGATGATTGCACACCAAAAATAATGTGTGGGCTCCCCCTTCTGCCCGAGAACATCAGTGCAGGAGGAAGAACCGCAGGATGATGGAATGGTTTGGGTTGGAAGGGACCTCCAAGATCAACCAGTGCCACCCCTGCCCTGGGCAGGGACACCTCCCACCACCTCAGGTTGCTCCAAACCCCATCCAACCTGGCCTTGGACACTCACAGGGATGGGGCAGCCACCAATTCTCCGGGAATTCCATCCCAGCCCCTCCCCACCGTCCCAGCCAAGAATTCCTGCCCAATATCCCAGCTAACCCTGCCCTCTGGCACTTTGAATCCATTCCTTGTGTCCTGTCACTACAAGCCCTTGGAGAGAAGGGCCAGGATGACTCTCTGAAGGGCAGATGGCAATGGCAAACACTGTGGATCTGCAAGCTGCAAAAGGAAAAGGGCCACCAGGAGGTTTGGGGTGGGAGTCCAAATTCCCTTTGCCAACCTCTAAGTCTTGCCTGGCCACATCTCCTGGAGAGAGACCAGCACCAGCCAAGGGTGGTTCATCCCCTGGATCTTTGCCACCTGTTTTAGAAGTGCAAATTTGTCTTCCAGGTGCTTCTCCCCTTCACTGTCCCAGCTGCAAAGAGGGGAGGCAACTAATGTCATAGAATCACAGAACTATTAAGGTTGGAAGAGACCTTGAAGATCATCACGTCCAACCATCAACCCAGCGCCACGTTCACCATGAAACCTTGTCCTTGAGTTCTATATCCCTATGTTTTTGGAACACTTCCAGGGGTGGTGGCTCCATCACTTCCCTGGGCAGCTTGTTCCAGGGCTTGACAACCCTTTCTGTGACTGGACACCGTATTTTTAGGAGCTGAAGGAGGTTTGAAAGGTGCTCTCCAGTTCCCATTTGAGCCTTCAGCAAATTTCAGAGCATTCCTGTAATTAAAAGAAAACCAAAAAACAAACAAACAAAAAAAGCATGGAGGGGGAAGAAAACAATCTCATCTGTTTATACACGATTTGGGTCATGAGGGCAGAATGATCTGAAGGCTGGAAGGAAAAAAACCCCAAACTGACTCAAACTGGAGATAAAGCACCACAAGCTCTGCTTAATGAAAAGAATTTAATATTTAGGGAAAGAATTGAAGATTTAAGGAAAGAAGGGGGTAGAGACCTCGGTGGCCTCTCCTGGTTCTGGGACATATCATTAAAGGCAAATTCTGGGATGAATTCAGGCGTGCCCTGGCAAGTTTAGAACCCACCACTCCGGTATTTCTGGTTCTTCTGCCAATTAAAGCGTGAATTAAAGTGGTGCAGGGTAATTTGTTTAGCTAATTCATGTGAATATTCAACCTCTGGGTGTCTGTTTTCACCCAGGTACGTGCACAGCATCATCCACGAACCGGCCGCTTCGCACGCAGCGGGGCAGCCCCAAAGCCGGGAAGAAAGGGATGTGCAAAGCTGGGAGCAGGAGTGGGGAAAGATCCCACTCACCCCTTGGGAAGCCCCAGGGCTTCACCCCCTCGTTTTTTCCAGTGCTGGTAACTCCCTCCTTGGCCACACACACATCCTGGCAGCGATTTGGCACTCGGAGCACGTACAGCGAGATGTTGGATGTCACGGGAGATGTCTCGGATAATTGGAGGCAGGGAAGGTTGGCTGCATCTGGCAAAGCCCTGGGCACCTCATTTCCACGGGAGTCCCCAAACACAAGTGTCGGGAGACATCTGTGTCAGCCTCAGGACTTGCTAGCGCCGTTGATTCTTCCTCATGCTTTACATTTTGATGCCTTTATTTGGCTTTTCGTTGTTTTGATTTCACCAGGGAGAGGAAGAACTGGAGACGCTCAGAGAACTGAGGCTCCGTCTGGAGCCTGAGCGAGGATTTCTGAGCTGGAGATTCTGAAAACCCCAGTTTTGCTACATCCTCCCCAGTACCAAGGGGTCATGAAGGGAAAATGGAGATGGACAAGGCGATGGCTCAGAAGAAAAAGCCAAAGGGCAGCCTGAAAACCCCCACAGGAGGACCTGGGGGACGTTTTCATTCTGGAGCCACTTTCTCCAGGTGCAATTTTCGGATCCAATAGTTGCCAAATATTGGGAGCAGTGTTGTAGCTGCTTGACAATGGAAGAAGAGTGTTTGGACATTTGAGGCTGGGGGAAGTTCTGGGACCCTCAGACAGGAGACCCTGAGGGGCTGGAGCGTGTGCAGGGAAGGGAACGGAGCTGGGAAGGGGCTGAGGGAGCTGGGGGGGCTCAGCCTGGAGAAAAGGAGGCTCAGGGGGACCTTCTGGCTCTGCAACCCCCTGATGGATCCAGGGCAGGGTCGGGCTCTGCTCCCAGGGAACAGGATGAGAGGAAATGGCCTTGAGCTGTCCCAAGGAACATTCAGGTTGGATATTGGGAACAATTTCTTCATGGAAAGGGTGGTCAGGCATTGGCTGCCCAGGGCAGTGGTGGATTCTCATCCCTGGAGGGATTTTAAAGCCCTGTGGATGTGGCACTTGGGGACATGGGTCAATGTCCCCAACTGTTCCCTTGGCAGTGCTGGGGGATGGTTGGACTCAATGACCTTATAAAGGTCTATTCCAATGTGAATGATTCCATTATTCCGAGGGCATCTTAAGAGACAATGTTCCCTCCAGACAAGCACAAGCCACGTTATCCAGTGCAAGTCTGTGCCAGAGGGAGGTCTCTGCAAGGAGATGGACCTTTGGAGCTGAGGGGTGATGGAAGAGGGTTTTGGTCCTTTGGGCAGCTCCTTGTCTCTCTGGCTGCCATGGCCTTGTGCTGTGCAGCATCATCTCCTTCGTGCTCTTTGTTTGGAATAACCTGGTTCTTTGCCTTCTTGAAAACACAAAAACAATGCTTCTTCCTGTTGCATTCGAGAGGGAATTCCAGGAGAGAGGTTCCCAAATTTTAAGAGAGGCTGTGTTTGTGGTTTCTTAGTTTTGCAGCCATCCACGAGTGAGGCAGCAGAGCACTTTGAGCTGTCTCTCCAGCAATCCTCCCCTGCTCCACATTTCCAGTCAGAAACAGCATCACCAAGCTCCTAAACCCAGGTCCCAGAGGGCTGGAAGCAGAGTCAGCAGCGAGGTCCAAGTGTCAGAGCTGGGCTTTGTTTTCCCAGTAAAACTGCACCTGGAATGCTGAGACACAAACCCGAGCCTGAGCTCCCTGTCTTTGCACACGGAGATACAGATGAGCACCTTAGGTAAAGTAAACTCTCCACCCAAGATCACTGATTTCATTCCATTTTTTAGCACTTCCCTAGGGGTGTTTAACCATTCATGGTCCACTTGAGCTGAAGGTACTTGGGTTGCATCCCCATAGCACTCAAAAATGCTGTTTCATCCCTTTTGCCCCATAATTTTTAGTGTATGAGAAACAATTCCGAGCAGGCACAAAGCAAAAAGGAGCTCCCAGGTGTTCCCCTCTCTCTGATAACCTGTGCTAATGAGTTTTTCTTGCCTTTTTAGGTAAAAAATGGTTAAAAGAAATCCCACCTCGTGTCCTAATGACCACGAGCCTTGACAAACCCTGGGAAGGGCCAGGTGAGGGTTGTGATGGGATCAGTGGAGATCCTTTGCCCAAATTCAGGATGTCAGGACCCCACCTTTGTCTCCAGCGTTTTGGGAACCACGGGAAAGTTGAGAGCATCCCTTTGCTCTCCCAGTTCCACCCCAAAGTTGCTGCTCCAGGGGAATTGATGCCACCTTCTCATGCAGGATGGTAAAATCACATCCCTGTGCCCAGCTCTTCCTTTAAAAGCAGGAAAAAGGGAGAGAAGAACGGGAACCCGGCAATGAGAGCTGGTTTTATTTTGGTCCGTAGCCACGGGGTGTCACTCTTGCCTGTGGAGACACAAAGGGATGTTTGGTGGCTGATAAAATCATCAATAAATCTCGCAGCGCTGACAGCACCATCCCTGTTTATCGCACTTTCCCAGGTTTCCACACCAAAATCAGCAGCTCCTTCAGTCCCGGGGGGACCTGGAATGGCATTTTAGCCCGCGGTGCTATTTGCTAAACGCAGGCAAAACACATTACATTCTTTTTATTAGTGGAAGTGCAGCTGGAACATTCCGATCTGGGTTCGGATTAGGAGCTTGGCTGGTGTCTGCATCACCGGGACGTGCCTTGGAGCATCTGGAGAGAGGGGAAGGTGAAGAAGAGAGAGAGAGAGAAAGTGTGGGTGGGTGAAAAAGCCCAAAAATGTGGGGTTTGCAGGTGTCTCCTTTGCAGAGATGATTCAGCAGGTGAAGCTGCAACGATTTGCAGCCTTTGAAGTCACAAGGCAGATCCTGAATCTCAGAAGATAAACTGAGGGGATGAGATAAAAGCTGCAAACATTACACAACTCGCTAAAAATGCATTTTTCAGCCTATCAGTGGTTGCCATTGTGTTGGGGTTTTTTTTTGCTTTTCCAGGATGCCAAACTTGTTTTCCGACTTCTAAACAAGCTCTCCCGCTCAATTTGTGTTTTTCAGGTTCTCCAGAGATTCTCCACGTCCTCCAAAGACAGAAAACCTATTTTATTTTCCTACAAATGAAATCCAGCGTCGAGGCTTTATCCGAGGGAAGAACCACACCAATAAAAAGCGACATGACGGGTAAAACCAGTTGCTTTGGCTGTGTCAGCAAACCGAACAGATAAGAAGAATAATAAAAATGTTGAGTCAATAAGACGAGGAAATTCTCATTGGGGACCTCATCCTACCAGCACGTAAATTCCTAATATTCCCTGGCCCTGTGTGGCTGAAATCCCACCGTCAAAGCACAGCTATAAAGAATTTCACTGCCATAAACAAGGCACGTGTGGGGTTTATGAAGAGCTCAGAGCCTATTTATCCATTTGGGAATCCCTCTGGGGAATATAGGAAAGAGCATCACGTCCTGTGAAATTTATGGCCGGGACTTTGAGCTTTGGAATGACTTTTAGAAAGTGGGAGATGTCTGTAAAAAGTTTGTTTCAGGCTTTACTCTGCTATAATCCAGAAGACATCAAGGCTTCATTTATTTACCTGGGGATGCTGTTCACAGTGAGGGCAGGAGGTCACACACAAATACCTTCAAAAATCCATCCCAGGATCAGTATAATTCACATTTATGAATGACCCTGGAAACAAATAATCCTTCAATTTCACAAAATTCCTGTTAAAATAATAGAGTGCTTTGCAAAAATGAATGTGAGCCTCCTGAACCTGCAGTTTTACAAAGTGTTGTGTGAGAAATTCTGGCAATTCCTTTAACAAGAAGGAAAGGGGGGAGGGGGGGGAAAGGGAAGGGGAAAGGGAAAGGGAAAGGGAAAGGGAAAAGGAGGAAAATTTTGACACAACTGATTTGGAGAAATTGATTTTCTGCTTTATCCAGATTTTTTTTAACCTATTTTTAATACTGACTTCCTTTGGTGCTTTCCTTCTCAAGTAAAGTTGAAAGAACTTTATGACAAACTTGTCTTCTCTTCTGGCCTATAAGTGCCTACAAATTTCTCTATATAGAAACACATTTATATATTCCTGTCTTCAGGCTGAAAAGCAAGCTAAATCTGAAGGCAAAATTCACTTACCAGAATAAAACTCATTACCCCAGGGACCGGGCAAGCCAAAAATCTCTGAAAAATGTACAAGAGCAACAGGTTTTCGTTCTCAAATATTTCACCAACCCCTCTCATAGCAAGCATCTGATCCCTGAGGGTGTTAAAGAGCTGCTGGATGCCTTGAATGATCCCCAGGCTTTCTTGCAGAAGTGACTTAAGACTAAACACTGGTCAGATCCTCTCTTTTAGTTTTCCAAGGCCTGAATGATTTATTGGCCCCAAGTAGGTCTACAACAAATCCATAATTGATGTGTCCCTTCCGATGCGGCGCCGACCAAATGGAAAAATGCATTTAAAACGCACTTGATTTGTTGCTTTTTACGGTTTGGGAAGAAGAGGCATCCAAAAGACCGTCTTGCCCTGAGATAAATTCCTGTGTGGATGATGTGAGAGCTAAAACATTCATATCTTCATCTAGATTAAGAGAAAAGCCAACTTCTTGCACGGCGACCTGGTGGTTCGCACACCCCGGGGACTACGGTGGTGCAGGACACGTGAAACCATTTTGGCTTGGTTATTTCCATACAAAATCAAATTTAGTTGCTTTGGGGGGGGAAAAATGAGATGAATGACCTGGTTTTACCTCCTCCACATCCCCGTGTTCATCGCAGCTCCGACCAGGTGGGCACAGCAATAACTGTGGCATCAACCCGATGAAAACAGGGTTGGATTCAGAAACTCGATAAATGAATGGGAGGGACAAGCAGTGCCCTCCCCCCACACACACACAAGGATGTTTTGTTAATTAAATTAGCATTTAAATAGCCAGAGCTAATCTGGGAAGTCAGCCCCCTCATTACAGTAACTAGGAAGGGGGGGAAAGAGCTGGAGACAATTCCCTACAAGACGGGGTTAAGTTGGCGTTTCACGAACTCTTTGCCCGGGCTGTCCCTCCCGAGTGAAAGCTGCCACCTCCCTCCTCTTTCCTCCCAGCATCATTAGCATGGTCCAGGGCTGTGAATGGAAACAATATCCTCCCTCCAAGCTGTGCCCCTCCAGGGAGATGCTTCCCACCGATCGGGAAACGCCGAGCCAGGGAAAGGGCTTGTCGGGGAATTCACAGTGCGGTAATTACACTGAGCCACCTTGTGCCAGTGCAAGGGGAGCTGCACGGCTGTAATTCATTGCAGGAAGCAGGGCTTTGAATAGAGGAGAAGTCCCCAGGCAGGACTGAGGAGAGCCAGGAGAATTTATGGCTCCCGATCATCCCAAAAGCATCAGAACCGGGACGGCTCTTTGGGCTCTGAGGATGCAGAAGCTGCTTCTTGTTTGAAGAAGTTCACAGAAAGGAGCGAAGATCACACGTGAATCTGGTTTGTCTTTGGCTGTGAAGACTGAAGGGAGGCTAAAAGGGTGGGTTTTCAGATTTTAAAAGAGGTTCTTCATTCCGAGTAGAACAAAGTTTGTAAGGATTGCGTGTTTGCATTTGTTGTTGTCCACTTAAGCCCAAATCCTCGTTTGTGAAGCCTGGCCATCATGATGATGATGATGGTGATGATGATGGTGATGATAATGATGATGATGTCCACTTAAGACACGCTGACACCTCTTTGGAATAAATAAAAAGGTGATGTGCCATCCTTTCCCTAAAATATTTACTGTTTCATTTCATACAAACCCAATGAGAACTAATGCAGGAGGAAGGAGTGGATTGGGATGACACCTGCACTGGGCACATCTGGCCATGGGTTTCATCCCATTCCTTTCCATCAAATCCCAGGTGATTCAAAGCTGCTGTGAACAGGACCCTCCCTGCACTTGCAGCCCAGCTGTAAAAACGGGGATTATATTTATCTCTGCCGGGTTTCAGAAGACCTCGGTGTGGTTTGTGGAGGCCCCAGCTGGAAAACACCACCCGAGGTTCAAAGCTGGGTTTCATCCTGCAACTGGAGCCTCAAGTTCACAAGGGCAAGGGCCAACTGTGCAGCCTCTGAGTGGGGTGTTCCCACTCCCAACAAGGGACCCTCCACACCCCAACCCTAACCCTTCTCCTGCTGCAGGTAATAACTCATTTCCTGCTTCAAGCTTTTGTCACTCTGCTTGCCTTGACCTGTTATTTAATTATTTAATTTTTTTAAAACTTCAAGACATCTTCCCATCCCTCGTGCTCACTTGGGATGCTCTTAAGAACATGGACATTCGTCTCAGCGTGACTTAAATGCTGACTTAATATTTGTTTTGTCTCTGCCCTGACAAGATATTCTTCAGGTCAGGCAGGAATGGAATGATAAATATCGAGAGCAGTTCCTCTGGGCAAAAAGTGCTACCTGCTGAAATCTTATCTCAGAACCATATCTTGGAAACGTGTTATTTGTTTATTTCCGTCATTTGATGTCGAAAGGACGCCAATTGTGAATTTGTTTTATTCCCTGGCCTTGCTGGAGTCTGGCCTTTCAGAATGACACCGAGAGAACCCTGGTTTTGAACTGAAAGAGCAGCTGTGAGGGTTTTCAACCACAACCATTTAAATGAGGTTTGGGGTGGGTTTTTTTGCATCTTTGCGTTAGAGTTTCGTTCTCGGTCTTTGCAATCCATGGCTGTGGCTGAGTGGCTGATCTGCCTGATGGGGATAAATTGTGGTATTGTTCAAACTGTCTCAGACTGTTCCTGTTGACCTTTCCTTGTGAACTGTCTTTGTTGGGTGAATCACACCGGACCCTTCAATGACACTCAGGGGTTGCTCTGTGAAACCCGACCCAGACATCACCTAAACCCATATCTCTATGTTGAGTCGTGGTTTGTGGTGGTTCTCTGGGATCCTCAGCACAGGAAAGACATGGACCTGTTGGAGTAAAACCAGAGGAGGCCACGGAGATGCTGCAGGGCTGGAGCCCCTCTGCTCTGGAGCCAGGCTGGGAGAGCTGGGGGGGTCACCTGGAGAAGGGA
>JAWWTY010000106.1:114081557-114097371 GCA_035222235.1 Margarornis squamiger
TCTGGCACTGGGAAGCCATTCCCTGTGTCCTGTCCCTCCATCCCTTGTCCCCAGTCCCTCTCCAGCTCTCCTGGAGCACTTTGGGGTATTAGAAGGCTGCCATCATCATATACAGTGTGAAAAAATAAAGTATATAAAGAGGGAAAGATGGAAACATAAGCTTTAAGAGACTTTCCATGTTCCCTGGCTCTGGTACCAAAAGCTAATAGTTCCAACCCCCAGTTTGAAAACATTGCAGACAGACTTATTTGCTGTATCATCTTGCAGTTTATCATTAATTCAAAATGCCTTCTAAAATCTCAGGATCATTTTGTTTGGTTCTGAAATACAGTAACCTCGAAGCAGGGTGGGGTTTTAGGGTAGTGGCTGTAAAAGGTGGCAGTTCAGGTGAGGTTTTTGTGCCACCTGATGCCACCAAGTTTGATCCATGTCTTAGTGGAGTGACTTGGGCACAACATCATCCAGCCTGAGCTGTCAGTAATTGCATCTCACCCATGAAAACAGCTCCTTTCCTGTTCCACAAGCAGAGATGGAGATTTCCCAGAGGTGAAAACCATCAGACATTTCCAAAACCCTTCTGTCCCCTCGCTCCAGGAGTCCCATCCATTCCTTCTCCCTGGTGCATTTGCAAGCTGCAGCTCTGCTGGTGTTTCCTAACCCTGCTGTGGAAAATCTCCTGGGGTGAGTTGATGATTACCAGCCTCGTGACTGCTGGTGCAGAGGGAATGTAAACTCCTACCTGTTGTGGGAATGGACCTGTGCCTGCTCAATCCATTCCACGTGGGGTTGGGCTGCTCTTGGCTTTGCTTTTGCAGCTCTTGCCTTTTTACTCTCTTCTCCTCCCTGTTTGAAACACAAATCTTGAATTCTTTAGGCCAGTGGGAAAAAAAGCCCCAAAGTTAAATGAATTATTTTTACAACACCCATAAGGCTTTTATCAAAGGATTTACACAAGAACTGCCTTGCCCCCACCCCAAGTTTTTATTGTCTCAGGAAAGTCTTGGGAGGAGTTGAAAAACCAAGGGAAAGGGGAAGGAGAGTGGCTTCCTTCAACCCCCACCTCCCACTTTCAACAAGGGAAATAAAAACTCCTGCAAGAGCCTCTCTGTGAGTAGCTTGGACACACGACTTAACAATTATTCTTGCACTCAGCCCAGCTTTGCTTAACACTTGTGTGAGATGGAAATGTGGAAAAGCGAGTAAGATCCCTGTTACCCTTTTATTATGGAAGTCACAGCTCTCCTACCCCAAAGCTCTGAAAGGGACTTTCATTCCCTGCAACAAATGCTTCTGGATGCCCAGAGTTGGAGGTGTAATTCTTCAGAGAGCAATTAGCTGATTAGTTTTTTGATTTGCTGAAGCAAATGAGGAGCTGATTGTGTTTGCTCCGTGGTGACTAAAGGTAGGGGCAGGTTGGCAATAGTAAGGGGGGTGATTTTATTTTTGTTTTGAGGTGCAGCATTTGGGGTAAATCTCCAAAGTTTGACAGTGACCCACTTATGTAATCTTTTAGCTTCTAAATTTTGTGCTGCCTGAAAAAAAACCCCGCCACTATGGTAGGAAAAAATAATAACACCAGGCTTCAAAAAATAAGTCCTTACTAGAGGATGAATTCATTGGGTTTTTTTGGACGTGCATGGCTATCATCTTATCTCGGTGCATCCTCATTTTCCTTGTTGTTTGGGAGCAGGAGGTACACAGCTTACCTGGGAGACAGTGAAACTAGTAAAAGTAAGGGTGGAGTCCTTGTGTGATCATATCCAAAAGAGCAGGCAGATAATTTGACTATAAGGCCAACCTGCTTAAGTGATATTAAAAGCTTAACGAGGTGGAAATTGTGGTGATACAAGTTTCAGTAGTGGCTAATACAAGATTCATCTCTCAGTGTTCCAGAAGCGTTAGAGAAATCAGAAATCTGCCCAAGAGTGGTTTCTGATAGAGCTGTAACTTGTAGAAAGTGTGTGTGGTGTGCTGTTAAACCAGGATTTAAGAGGAGAGTTGCCATGTGAGCCTTTGGCCAAGGTAAGTGGGATAAGTAGCCTTAAGGCTGTCTGGATACACGACCCAGCTTAGAGGCTCAATATAACTGTTTCTGAGGGGTTTATTTCGTGTGACACCATGAACTGGTGGAGCAGTTCAGCTCTGCTGGGACAAGGTCTCTGCCCAGGTGTGCCCACTGAGCTTTCCCTAGGGGCTCAACACATCCATTGCCATGCTGGATGGTTTTCTGCTGTTGAGGTAACTTGAAGTGACTTGCAGAGGAATCTGCTGAGCAACAGGCACAGCAGGAAGGGCTGAGACCTCTGTGTTTGGCAAGAGCTGGTGGTTGGGCTCACCACATCTTCCCAAATTGTGCTAGCCCATGTGCAGCACAGTCATTTCAACGTTACCTGTGTGACAGTGACAGTCAGACAAGGTGTGTTGCACAGGGCAGAATTACCTTGGAATCATCTTTCTTTCCCATTTGACTGGAAGGAAGTCTCATGCCCTGCCTGTGTGTTTCCTTAAGGGTATTTCACAAAGAATCCTGGTAAGACCATGACTTCACTGGGCAGTCACGGATGCAAAACCTGCCCTGGGTGTTCTCTCTCAAGGGATGGATTTAAGAAACGTGCCAGAGACCTTGGTGCTTACAGACAGAATGTACAGACCCTCCTGCTTTGTGTGGGGCAGGTAAAAACCTTCCTCAGGAGTTGGCAAAAGCAGGTCACTGCAACACAGAGTGATCATCCCTAACCAGGCAGGCTGAGATAAAGTGCCCTGTGGGATATGGGACGTACAGAGAGCGTGGTTTCATCTGAGCAAGCAAGTATTGCATATTAATGATAGGGAAATTGGCTTTCAGGGCGTGGAGAGAAACTAAAATAAACACCAGCTCCTGGAACTTGTCTGGCTGTCCCTTCTGCAAAAGCCCAGTGTAATAACAGAGGAGCACTTTTGCTCAGAAGGATTTCAGCTCCATGTGACTGCCTGCTGGGAGCAGTAATCTCGAGCTCTGGCTTTCTTTGTTGAGTGTCAAGTAGCAAAAGGCCATAACATTTCTGGCCCAAAATGCCCGTGGAGGAAATCTCTCCCTCTTATTGTGTTATTTCATAAAAGCAAGAAGATGCTGTGCAATGCTTAAGATGTGGCAGTCTGTGCCTGGGAGATTTGCAGTCTGAGTTTATAAGGTGCTGTGAGGTGAAAGAGCAAGGACAGGTGACACAGAGGAGGAAAGAGCAGAGATGAAGGAGGATGAGGATTATAATTAACCTGATTAGACACGGTGAATCAGCTGAGGTGTTGAACCCTGCGTGGAGGTTGTTGAGCACAGCCCCTTGCCATCCTGGCAGTGGGAATCACCACTTGGATGGCATTTCCAGCATCCATACAGGGGTGCAGGGACACAGGGCTGGGCTTTCTGGTGTCCAGACCCTGCCTGCTGGGTGGCTGTGTTTGTGCCATGTCTGACTGCCTTTGTCACTGGGTGGGTACCTTGCCCTGCTGGCAGTGTTATCTGAACCTTTTATTTGGCTTTCCCCGCCTCCACAGCCAGGAATTGCCATCCCCTCCAAATATCCTTATTACTCATAGTCCCTATCCCGTGGCTGAGCGTCCTTTGGGGGAGCCTGCCAGCTGAGTGGGGGGAAGGAGGAGCCCTTTCCTCCATGCCAGCACCCAAATTCTTTCTGCTGGAGCAGGTGCCCCAGGACTGACAGCTGGCACCACACAGCACACCACCACAACAGTGCTTGGGGGAAAATGTGCTGCAGATGGCAGGGGCAGCTTTTCCCTGCGAGCTCGGGGGCATTGAGGCAGCAATAAGAAGAGCTGTCAAAGTGGTACCATGCCTAAATGGTTCTTTTCCCCCCACCCAGAAGAAATTTCATACTGCCCTTGTGTATGCTGATTGTCCTTCAGTGAAACCCCCAAGTGCTCTTTCTTGTCTTGAAAAGAGGGCTTGCTTTAAAGCTGGACAGGATCCATCCCATCAGAATATCCCTAGAAGTGGAATTTGGCAATAGTCCTGTTTCTATTCTCTGGCTGATGGGTGGCTGTCAGGCTGCATGAATAAATTTGGTGTCTGGAGGAAGTAATGGTGTATATAATCCCAGTGCTTTAGGAGCAGCAACTTGACACTCTCTCATTTCTTTATAGAGCTTGATCTGCATACAAAATGTGTGGTGGATGTGGATGCAAACAAGGTTATTCTTCATCCTGTAAACACCAACCTTTCAAAAGGAGATGCCAGGTAAGATTTTTCAATTAGGAAGGTCAGGTTTCATAAATTAAATATGAGCTTACCAACTGGGAAATGTAGGCTTTGATAGAAGGCTTTCACTTTTAATAATAATATATATTCTTTCTGCAGTGTAATTGCCATCATCCATAAAATGAGGCTGGTTTTGCCATGCTGGGAAGTTGCTTTGAAAACCTTTTGCTTTCTGCATTTGCTTCCTGCTCTCAACAATGTGTTACTGGTTAATGGGTCCAGGAACCATTTCACTTTCTTTTTCCTCGTGTGCTGTTATGAAACAGGAGAAACTTAAATGTGCAAGATAATTTTCGAGCCAGGCACGGCTTGTCATTGCAGGATGAAATGAATTTGCACAGTTATTTTCTCCCAATGGGTCACGGTGCAAGGAGGGCAGTGGGAACGTGCTGGGGAAGGTTTAGCTCTGCAAGTTTCAGGACAGCATCCAAAATCCTTGGAAATTAAGGTGGTTCAGGGTAGGGACCAGTTCGTGTCGGAAGTGGCATTAATCCATTAAACTACTGTGAAACTGAAAAGTCATGTAATAATTGATAGAGTTCAGGTTGTGCCTGTTTAATTTATTGCTTGATGCAAGGGGAGGAAATGAAAGAAATGTGTGCATGAAACAAAATAACAGGGGTGCAGGAAAAGGCAAAACCTGTTACTGGGTATCTACAATCATCTGTTTTCCAGGGAAAAAAAGAAGGAGTTCTTAAGGGTAACAGAAAGGAGAAAAAAAACCCAGTTAAACACCTAGAAGAGCTTTGTGAAGCTGAACTGTGTATCAGGGGCCAGCAGAAGTGTATTCATTAACTGATCTCTGATAATTTAAGGTTCTCAAACCCAAGTGGTAGTAAATGGAAAAGCCAAGAGATCCTCAGGTGCAATATTTACTTTGTGTTGTCGTGAGCTGAGAGATTTATTACTGACAGTGGGGCCTGGAGCTTTAATAAGTGACTTTAAATCAAACAAGGCTGTGTGTGTGGGGGGGTGTTTTTGTTTGTGTCAGTATCCACCTCCTCCAGAAACACGTGCATTGTTCAGCTGCCAAAATCCTGCGTGGATTGGAGCCTTTGAAACAGCCCAAAAAATGGCAGGAAATTGAGATTCTCAGAAGCTGAGCGAGCCACAGCTGGATTCAAAATGTTACTCAGAGTTTCTCCAAAACGTGACAACCAGTCCAAGGGATGGTCCAGGCTCCCTAATAAGTGTTTAAAAAGGCTCAGAGAGCAAACCCATCATGCAAATGGTGCCCCTTGGCAGGGGAGGGATGGGTTGGCAGTGGCCTTGAGGTCCTGGGCAAGGTGGTGAGCTCAGTGGGAGAATGCAGGCTGGGACAGCAGAGAATGCTTCATTTGCATGCTCCCAAATAGCCACTGCTAATCTGAGCAGGAAGCAGGGGACATTTATATGGGCTGATTTCACACGAGAGGGGAAACGTGGAGACCCAGGAGCTGCACTGAAGGTTTGCCTGCAAACAGTGGGACAGCACATCTCAAAAATCAATATAATCTCAGGGACTGAGGGGGTTTGGAATAGAATCCTACCCTTGGTATTCCCTTGGGAGGCTCCTGCTCAAATGGCTTGGGCTTCTGCAGCTCCATCAGAGGAGGCTGAAATGTCAGCTCAAGGAAAAGTCAAGTCTGAGCGACTGCTTTTCTGAGTTTGGGGGTTAAATCATGCTCAGGTTGTGCCTCTGTTTCCAAATTCACCATCAGCTTTGCCTTGGGTTACAGAATCCCCTCCTGATTTCACACTTTTCTGGGGTCTGAAGTGAGCTGGAGGAACTCTGGCAAGCACAGAGTGCTCTTAACAGGGGAAAGAACACGGGCTAATTCTGTAAATACACCATTGGGGTGCAAGTTGGAGAACCTAAAAGAGCTTTCCTGCATTTCTCGTTAGAAAACTGCCTAATTCTGTAAATACACCATTGGGGTGCAAGTTCAAGAACCTAAAAGAGCTTTCCTGCATTCCTCATTAAGATGCCAAGGTCAATTTAGGAACTGGGAAGAGAATTTTAGGAGCAGAACTCGGGGCTGTCACATCCCCACTCGTCGTGACTCAGCCGTGCTCTGGCAGGGAGTGACATTTGGAAAAACAACCCATGACTTTTGGAAATACACATTTTATTTTTTTTTTCCCCATTTCCATCCTGTCTGGGAGAAACCAAGCCTGGGAGATGGGGAGATGTAAATAAATATCCCAACTCGAGGTGTGTGGGGCCTGATGATTTGAGGTGGCAAAATGTGTCACTATAATTACCACTGAAATGTTTTCAGGTCTGCAGAAAAATGTCTGCATTAAAAATTGAGGCACGTTTTGAAAATCCAAACGGATGGGTCTCATTTTCTCCTTCGTCCACAAGTGAATATGTTATTTACACACTTCTCTAGGGACTTGAGGGTTAATAAGTATATATAAAATACTTGCTCTTTAAAAAAAAAAAAAGAGGTCTTTTTTTCCTAGGGCTTCCAAAATCTGGCATCCTCCTGTTATTCCTTAACCAAGAAATGACCTTTCCTCAGCAGTAGTGGTTTTATTGAGCAATCCTTGCTGGGGTTGTACAGGTTTCAGTAACCTGATCACGTACAAAAGATCAATTTTAAAATCTATGTATGACCTCCAGGCCTTGCCACTCACCTTGGGCTCAGTGGTGGTTTATTGTGTGAAAATGAAAATTACACTGCGTGGACTTGAGTTTGATTTCACGGAATTATTAGTGAGTTTTGTCCCAGTTTTCAGCAGGTGCCCTCTGTAAATCAAGATCTCCCCTCCTGAGGATGTGGGAACCTCCAGGGATTCTCTGGGGATGGAGAAGAATATCATTAGCATGACTCGTCCCCTCTTTTGTCTGCCTGACTTAGCTGTGTGTTCTCTGCTCTGCCTGTTGCAAAGGTCAAGGCTGAAGTTGCTTTATCTACTCAGGGTTTACTCTGGGCTGCCAGCATTACTCACAGCATTACCACTCTGTGGCTGGGGCTTGCAAGAGGGTGTGAACTCCTTTTGCTTGAAGTGAGCAACAATTGGAATGCTTATAGGGATTCATTTTTTTTTGGGAATTCTCCAAACAGGTTCCTTTATAGTAATTTTTTTCTTTCTAAACTATCAATTTGCTTGTGCTGTGAGTTTACATTTCCCATCCAAAACCTATTAAAAAAAAGGCTTGATTTTTTTATTATTTTTGGCAGGTCAGACAAATGAGTTTTATTCTATCTTGCAGGCATAACCCTAATTGCTGTGTGACTGGTATGAGCTCAGAGATGAGTTGTGTGTTAGTCTGGCCCTGTGAATCAGCTGTGATATTTATTTGTAAAGCAAAGCATTCATTAATTGTGCCCAAGAAACCACCCCTGAGCTCCCTTATGAAGGCAAAAATGCTTCAAAATGAAACAAGTGCTGACTTCACTGTGCTTTTGTTGCAGCTTGAGGTTCCTGGCTGCTTGTTTTGCAGAACAGACATTGCAAAGACTGGCCCAGGGTAAAAACTTCTCCAAGGAGGGAGTGCAGCTAAATGAAGCTGACAAGTGTGTTAAACCAGGCTGGGTTTCTCCCTTTCAGCTATTGTAATGTCTTTATAATTACTGCTTTGTGGTAGGTCATTCAGTAATTGGGGATATTTTTCAGGGTTTGCTTTTAAGGTGTCTGTTTCTGGATTTGAAGGGGTTTGCTTTTGTATGGCCACGCAGACAACTTTCTGAGCTCGGGAAGTTGTGATGTTTAATGTCAGTTGGGTTGGTTTTAAGGAGCTCTGGAAATGGAGAAGGGGTGGGTTGTTATCTTAGACTTGAGGGGTTTTGTAGCCTTGCAGCAGTTGAGCTTGGTAATTCCTGCTTTGATGAGGAACTGGATGAAACCCAAGTACATTTTACTTATAAAGGAATATTTGTATAGAATTCTTCTGCCATTCCCATTTGCTTTCCAAGTCCCAATGACAGCCCTGGAGAAGGTTGTGGGGAGATGGGATTTGGAGCAACCTGGAAGGTGGAAAGTGTCCCTTCCCATGGAATGGGATGAGCTTTAAAGTCCCTTCCCACCCAAACCATTCCAGGATTGAAGTGGGTAATAAATTGCTGATTTCAGGTGAGTGATGGCAGTGGTTGGGTTGGAATGAATGTGTTAAATCTTTCCAGAGTTTGTCTTTGGGCTCAAGTTTGTTTTTTTCTTTTGATAAAGAACCTTCTAATCCTTTTAAAGAAGAACTGAAGATTAGGACCAATTCAGGCAGAATTCTGGCAAAGATTTAGGTGGTGAAAAAAATGGTACCAGAAAACAAGTTGTTGGAGTCTCAAGGACTAAGCGAGGTGCGTTCACTTGTTTTGGAGGCTTGAGGGTGAAGTGGCCAAGCACAGGGCACTTTAAATTTAACATGTAAAAACAAATAGACTGGCTGCTAAAAACCAGAGTGGGGTGTTCTTGGCTCCCTGCTCTCCCTTAGCCAGGAATGTCGTGGTGTGGAGAGGAGGGATAAGCTCCTACTTGGCACAGCCCGAGCACTTACACAAGGTTGGCTCTGCCCAGAGCAAGGTGAAGGCACCTTTCACCTCCCTGGGACTCCTCAGGGCTCAAAGACTTCCCCTAAAGCTGCCTGAAAGCTGAAAATAAGTCATGACTTAGCAGGTCTGGCTGTGGGGAGTGCTCCCTGGAGGATAATGGGGAATGCTGATTGTAGTGTGCAAGGTGGGGAAATTGCACATAAATTGGTTTTCTTTGGCCAAAATACTGAGCAGTGTTGGTTGGGGAAAGTGTTCATTAATTGAAAAGCTTGCAGTGATTAGAAATAAAAAATATCTCTTTGTGACGTGGCAAAGTATAAATATCACATGTTTTAGTGGACTGCACAAGGTAGGCAAAAATCTCAGTTAAAGGAAGTCTTGGCAACAGTTGAAAACCTCGTGATCCTGTTTATCTGTGTTTTAATATCTCACATTTTTTGCACAATTGATCAGTTTTCATGTATTCCAGAACAGCATGCAGAGGGTCAAGGTGCCTAGAGAGGAGACAGTGGCATGGTTATATAGGTGTTATTGTATATGTAGATAAATCTGAACTGGAAAAGGAGAAAGCAGGAAGACTTTGACTTTTAAAACACGGTTGCAGGAGCGTGTAGAGGTTCCCCCTTCAATCCTCCCCTAGGGAAGAACGTGCATCCTCAGAAAATGAGGCAGCTCTAGGAAGGCAGTGCTATATATGGAATTAATCTGCAGAAATCCACGCCCCAAGAAAGCAGCTAGAGGCAATTACTGGTGTACAGTCATGGAAAAAATACCCACATTTTCAGGAAAATGCTCCAGGATGTTGGGCAAGGACCACTTGGAGAGCTCTGTGTGTGTGTCCCCAGCTGCTTGTGCCTTTTGCTGAGCACAATCAGCTGCTGGGCTCAGCCACACAGGGAATATTGAGCTCCCTGCACCATTTGTAGGCTGTGCCATGCCTGCCTTGGGACAGCAGAGCAACTTCAAGGAGGAAATATTATTATCTTGGAAGATGGGGGAAAACTGATTGCCTTGCACGTGGCATTGTGTTAATCCCTGCTGGGTTGCAGTGCTTGGGATGGGAACAGTTCAGGTTAGGATGGGAGTGGGTGGGAAGGACAGGCTGTGTTGCCTCCTTGTTCCTGCAGGGGTGACACCCAAAACTCTGGGCATGAAACCCCTGGGTTAGGTGTTACTTCAGCATTGTCTTCCAGGGAATGGGTTGGTGCCACGTGTCATCAGAGCTGCCAGCCAGAAGAAAGGGAAGTCTGCCCCTCTGGACACCCAAACTGGTGTTTTGGGGGCACAGAGCAGCTCAGAGGAAGGTCCTGTTGGCACCAACAGCACCGTGGGATTTTCCTGCACAGCCCTTTTGCATCTCTGTGCTCGACTCTCCCTTCAAGCATGAGCTTGTTCTGCAGAATTAGAGCTGTTTCTGAGGAGCCCCCCCCAAGCAGGGATTGCTGGGGTTTGTTGGTCAGGTGAGATTTAAAATACAGGAATTTAAGTGTGTGAATTGCAATAAAAGCATTGTTTTTTCAGTCTGTTATCAGAGTTTATCTCTAAGGAAGTTGTATTAAACATCTATTATGGAATGCACTCCATGAACTTGTGCCAGGGGATGTTTAGGTTGGATATTGGGAATGGGGTTTTTTTCCACTGGAAGGGTTGTCCATCCCTGGCACAGCTGCCCAGGGCAGTGGTGGAGCCCCCATCCCTGGAGGGATTTAAAAGGTCATCTGTTTGTCCTGGTAGGATCTTAAATCAGGGAGGAGTTGGGACAAGCCAAGGCTGGAGCTGATGTCCCAAGGACAGCAGGATGAGCACACAGGGCTCTGTTGCTCTGAGCTTTGGTTGCACAAGGGAGGAATTAATTTGCTCAAGGGGATGAATGCTTGCTGTGTAAAATCCTTATCTTGTGTCAAGTGGAGACGTGGGGGTTCTGCCAGGAGAGAAGGAAGGGGGTTGATGCACTTCCAAGCTGTGCTTCTGAGACCTGTGTTTGCTGCAACTCACGTGCTCTGAGCTGAGAAAAAGTGAAAATTCAAGATAGAAACCCTTCGCTAATTTTTGTGATGGGCAAAAAGTAAACTCAGCTTTGAACTGTGCTTAGAAAAGACCTGTGTGCTATTGTGCATTGCTCAAGGAAAGGGATGGTGGGTGAGACCTGTGTTTAACAATTTCTGCTGGAGCTGATTCTCTTCCCACCATCTGGGTCACACCTCTGCAATTCTACCTTTTTCCTGGCAAGCAAAGCCACAGCTAATTAGGGTTGTCTGTTATTTATAAACTCTGTGCCCACGTGGCAAGGGAAAACTGCTTTTAACGTGAGCCATATCCCCTTGAAATGAGAACTGAGTGGCCACATCTTGAGTAGGAACCATCCTTGGCCCTCTCTTATTCCTTGGCTGAGCATCAAAGAAGCATTTTTGATCTCGTTGCTGCTTTGGCCAAGTGGTTAATAACCTGCTGCATTTGAGGGAGAGAGCAAAGAGGTGAAGAATTAATTTGGTTCCCATGCCATGTGATCTCAATACAACCTTCAGCTTGTGCTGTTTTGATTCCTGACCTCTGCCACTTTGTCTCCTTAAACCCCTTTCTCTAAAAGCCCCCCCAAAAACGACAAAACAAACCCCAAACCCTCCTGGTGGTGTGTCAAAGACATGACAGTGCACACATTTAGCATTTGAGTGGAATTTATTTAACTCTTTGCAGCAGTTTTGGGAACTCTGTCAGCAGTTTTGGTTTTCAAGCAGATCTGTGTCTGGAGCTTCCAATATCAGGGTGTCAAAGCTTCAAGGGGACTGTGATGTGTTGGTTGGTTTCTTGACTTGTTAAACCCACAAGCTAAACCAGACCAATCCCTTTGCTTTAAGAGGAGTCTGTAGGAATTTGGCTCAGGGTCAGTCTTTTCCTGGGCTCAGCTTTCAGTGGAATTAGGATTTCACCCAGTGGTTTCCACTTTAGCCCAAATGGCTTTTTTAGCTTTGCTGCAATGTGGGTTTCTCTCTGATGAAAATAATTTAGAAGGGCACAGCGTTTGATTTGATTGTGGTAATTGTTTGAAATGGTAGAAATCAAGTGAAAACTCTGAATGTATGAAAACTCAATGTATGAAAGCTCTGAATGTATGAAAACAAGGGAACTTCTACACCAACAAATTACCCTGTGCTATTCTGAGAGCACAGGGAGAGGAGTGAAAGCTGAGCTTCAAGTTGGCAATATTTATTCCTTTTCTCTGTTGATCTAATATATTAACAGAAGACTTAAAGTCATTAGTGTGTATTTAATTATATCAAATCAAGAAAGATAGGGGACTGACCATAAACTGTGGGGAGAAGTACACAAGGATGGGGGGGAAATACTCTGAGCTGGAAGCATTTCTGTGACATTATTTCATCTTAATTTCCAACTCTGGAACAATAATGCTTCCTGAGGTCAGACTGTAAAAGGGATTTGGCTGTCAGAGTGCTGTTGAATCATTCTGCTGCAGGCTGGTGGGTTCTTGCAGTGGCTGGAGCTGGTGGGTTCTGTGCAGTTCAGGGCAGCTTTTAAAACCTCAGCACTGGGAGGTGTTTGGAGTGCCAGGGAGTACCTGGCACCTTCAGTAAGATCTGCCTGCCAAGTAAGTTCATATCACTTTTAAGACCAGAACTCAAATTTTTATATATATATATATATATATCTCACTGTTTTTATGCCCACTGATCTTGCTTTGAGGATGTTTGAGGTTAAACTCCAAAATCTTGATCTCAGACTAACACCATTATGAGAACAGAACGAGATAGGGGAGGGTGTTTCTTGCCATCCAGTTGATTGGTAATAACCAGGATAACTTTGGTAATAAGCAGAATAACTAGACAATTCTAATGCTCCTTGCTGCAGTCGTTTGGATGGTGTAGATGTGCCCCTCAAGCTCATTGGAAATGAATTAATCTGAATGTTCAGGGTTGAGCATGTGTGGCAGGACATGATTTGATGCTCTCCTGAGGAGGTGGGTAAATGGCTCATTGTGTCATCAATGACTTTATGGTCAGATGGAACACACAGGTAGATAATATCTATACATTGAGTCTTCTAATTTCCTTAGGCTTTGGAAATGGAGTATAAAAACTGTCAGTGTTTGTTTCCTAAATTATTTCTGGGTTTATTATGAACAGCAGAGTAAAGGAGAAAGCTTGTACCTCTTGGTGTCTTACATCAGTTGTCCTGAGGAGCTTAGAACAGGCTTTGGAGTTACCTGAGTGCATCAGTTTGAGGTAGTTTGTCTTTTTTTTGGTTTGTGTGGTGTTAATTTTGGGGTGGAGCTCCCTTACATTTCAGGGGGTTATCCTGGTTCTGCCACCAGCTCTGTAAGGTCTCAAAGCACTGAATGAAGAACTGATTTCTGTGTGTCTTTGCTACAGTGAGAACATTGAAATTATTGATGCACCTCAAGATGTGCTTCAATATTTCATACTCTTTTACCTATTTCAATTTAGTAGGTGTTGATTGTTGTGAACAATCAACATCTTGGAGGTATTCTCTTTTTTTTTGTTTTCCATGTTTTCCCTTCCCTCTGCCTTGGAATGTCTGTCCTTCCTGGAAAGAAGCTCTGGAAGTGTGGCTGTTTATACCCTCCACCTAAAAGGAGCATTAAAACTTTGTGTTGAAGGTGCTGCACTTTTAGAAGTACCAAAGTACCCAACTCTTCTCCCCTGGTTGTGATTTGCATTAAAATAACTCCTGTCTTTATCTCTTCTCTTTGGTGTGGAGCAGGAACCAAGGCTGAGGAGATAAATTTGGCTTCCAGTGCCCTGGGAGGATGTGAAATAAAATAACATTTTAATTAGTGCTTTAAAGTTCATGGCACAAGCTTTGATAAGCACAGACCATCCTACAAAGCTGCAGAGCCTGATGATTGGGTCAGGGCTCCTTTGGGGAGAGAAGCAATCAGGTTAAGGAGTGATTTTTTGGCCAAATGAGTGTAAAGGCAGAGGGCTGGATTTGGAAGGCAGCAGGAGAGGACACATGGACTTCTTCACCAAGAGCAATGGGTTTAGGTTTTGCCTCCACCCTCCCATACGCTGCTTATCTGACTGTGGGGCAGTCACTGCAGATTCCTCTCTTCCATTTGGAGCTTCTAAAATAAATCTAGCATTTTTTCCATTTTTTTGGTTGCTATCTAGTCCAAAGAAGCATTTTATTGTGTGGGAGGATGGCTTTTTATTGTGTGAGTCGGGCGGTTTTGGGTTTGCTCTTTGTTGTTGTCTTGAGGGTTTTTGTGTTTGGGGTTTTTTTGGTCTCTTTTTTTTTTTTCTTTTTTTTTTTCAGCAAGAAGCTTCCTGTGCTGGTGTATAATAATTAGGTCACATCATTCAGTGGGCCCAGAACCCAGGGCCTCTATATTGTGATGGTGACGTAAGGAAACCCTATATCTTAATGTGCATTGTCTGAGCTTCTCGGGCTCGTCCACTTGAATTTTCAGCCTTTTTGGAAAGCACAGCCCCATTTTCCTCCTTTCTCCTCGGGGTCTGTAGGCTCCTGCCAGCATTTTGTTCTGTCTTTCAGCAGCTGCAGCCTGGCTGAGCTGATCAGATAAAGGAACTGAAGGAACAGGATATCCACCCAGCTTTATCTGAGCAGTGGCAAGCACTTCCAGCTCTTGGAATTTTTCAGGGCATTACTTGGCTTTGTGATCTGAGCTGCTTGTGTTGATGGTCTGCATTTTTATTTGTATTTATTTTTACAAATGTAACTACCCCAAAAATATTAGGTGATAGGAGTAACTCTGAGCAGAATTTGACTCTGATCAAACTGCCAGAGGGCAGGAATGGAGGGAGGGAGGGAGGGATGGATGGATGGATGGATGGATGGATGGATGGATGGGATACTGGGAAGGGATTCTTTGCTGTGAGGGTCATGGGAGGATGGGATGGAATTCCCAGAGAAGCTGTGGGTGTCCCATCCCTGGAAGTGTCCAAGGTCAGGTTGGAACAACCTGGAACAGTGGAAGGTGTCCCTGCCTATGGCAGGGGTTGGAACAGGATGAGCTTTGAGGTCCCTTCCAACCCAAACCATTCTGGGACTCTGTGGCAGTGACATTATCCATCATTTTATTCTGCTGTCCACTCTTTTCCTGCCATGAAGACTCTTCTCCCTCCTCCTCTGAGCTCCTGGAGTGGTGTTTGTCACCAGGCAGCTCCTCATGTGACAGCCCACACATATTTCTGGTTTCTTCCCCAAAATGCCCCTCGAGATAATGAGTTTACAGCCGTGTTACCACAGGAAGGGAGAATTACAACGCTCTGAGCAGCAACAGAAACACTGGAGAGGTGTGAAAGGAGGGGGGAAAAAAGGCCAAAAGACAAAGAAAAAGCACAGTGCAGGTTTTGTGGCAGAGAAGAGACAAACAGAGATGGTTCTGGGAGGAAGCACTTCTGTGGTTGTTTTACTCCTCTGCTGCAACCACATTTGTGCCAGCTGAGGCTGCAAGCATCTCATTGCTGCCTAGATATTATCTCAGTGCCTGCTCTGCACACCTCAAATAGTTTGGGCAGTCATTTTGGGCTAAAAAACCTTCCCCCCCTGCCCCCCTCCAGCTCTCTGAAGTTTCCACATGTGGTTGGCTTCTCTTCCTGTCACCCCTGAGACATCTCTCTCTGCTGCTGCTGAGAGGGTGATTGAATGGCAGGAGGAGTTCTGGTGTTCCCAGTGCAGGAATTATGTGAGATGAGCAGAACCATGGCAGGGACACAGGGCAAGCTCCATTTGGGCATGCTGGTCCTCCATGCATGGATGGTCCTCCATGGCCCACCCTCTGGTGACAATAAAGTGTCCTGGTTAAGGACTGAGGGGTTTTGCTTGTGAAGGTGACAAATGGTGGTATGTGATGGGTATCCTGGTGATTTGCTGCCAGCCTTTTGAATCCCAGAATGGGCTGGGCTGGAAGAAACCTTCAGGATCATCCTGTTGCACCCCCTGCCATGGGCAGGGACACCTTCCACTAGCCCAGGTTGCTCCAAGGGAATCCAGCCTGGCCTTGGACACTGCCAGGGATGGATCCAGGGGCAGCCACAGCTTTTCTGGCAATTCCAGCCCAGCCCCTCCCCACCCTCCCACCCAACAA
>JAWWTY010000106.1:114102904-114117213 GCA_035222235.1 Margarornis squamiger
TGTGTCCTGTCCCTCCATCCCTTGTCCCCAGTCCCTCTCCAGCTCTCCTGGAGCCCCTTTAGGCTCTGCAAGGGGCTGGTTGTGTTGGCAGGAGCAGCTCCAAGAACAAACCTCCATTGCTGTGGCTTCATCTGGGGAAAGGCAGGGCAACCCATTCTTGTCAGGTCTGAAGAAATAACAACCTCCCTGCTTTTGCCTTCTTTCTGAAGTCATTTTGTGCAGCATTTAAGGCCTTGAGCTGTGAAATCCTCTTCCTTAGGTTGGCACGACAGGCAACAAAACATGGAGCGAGAGGAGGGATAAGGAATGCTGAGCTCAGCCTTGGATGAGTTACTGTTCCCCTTATCATATCCACGCAGTGGGAACAATTCAAGAGGCTTCAGGAGACTCGTGAGGTTTTCCTGTTGTTTAAAAAGAAATTAAGAAAAGCTTCCCATTGGTTTAATCTGGGGTTTGAATCATCTGTGTGTGTCGACAGCACAGGTCACTGAGTTAATGCCATTGCACCAGTGGACAAGGGCATTGAGGAGCCCAAACTCTGCCTTAAAACATTTGAATGCAGGCACTTTTTAAAATCACATCTCTGTGCTCTGATTGTTCAATCTGACGTGTTTAGGAATGTACAGCCAGTGAACTCACTGGGCTTGAAATCCTGCCTGCTTTGTTGGGTGTTGGTCATTGGTAGATCTCTCTCTTTAGTTACAATAAGCAGGGTTATTTTCTTGCATTTTTCTCCCTTGCCTTTTCCTCCTTCCTCCCTTGCCTTTTCCTCCTTTCTCCCTTGCCTTTTCCTCCTTTCTCCCTTGCCTTTTCCTCCTTTCTCCCTTGCCTTTTCCTTCTTTCTTGCATTTTCCTTCTTTCTCCCTCTCCCCTCTCTCCTCTCGTGTGCACTTGGCCATGGTTTTCCTTCTAATGAACTTGTGCTGTGAAGAGTTGTGTTATTTGAGAGGTTTTAGTATTGACTCTTCCTTTTAAAAGCACTCAGATTGGGAAAAAATGCATTTAGCAGCTGAACTTAAAAAAATCCAGTTGGAGAGGAATAAATGGCTTGGGAAGATACTGAGAGATCTGATTTATTCTTTTTTTTCCCCCTGCTAATTTCTATTGGGTTTGCTCAGTGATTTTTAGGCAGGCCAAGTCCATTGCCTGATTTCTGAAAGAAGCCTTGGACTTGACACAAGCCAGGACCCTTTGGAAGCCTCACAGAAAGGCTTGAGAGTTTAAAAAAATCACTCTTTTGGGATCTGAACCCGCTTCAACTTAAAAAATAATTCATATCAGGTATTGCTTGGGTTTGTAATGTGTACGGATTGCAAAGGAGCACTGGAATGGGGGAATTGCAGCACTGGCAGCCTTTCAAGGAGCCTCTCACAATGCAGCTTTATGCCAGGGCCATATTTTCTCTTCCTCTCTTTTCTGCAAGTCATGTTTGAAGCCCATTTCTCTCCCTTTCAAGCCTGGGAGGCCGAGGCAGGGTTTGAGACGGCGTGTTGGGCTCGGAGAGGCTGCGCTTTCCTCTTCATCCCCGCGGAACAATAAATGGAAACCGGCGTGCTTGGAATTGCTCAGCCCAGCTCTTCCCCCTGGGAAAACTGGAGTCCAAGGGTAAAAATAGAGGTGTGAGGAGGGAGGTGTGTGCAAGGAAGCTTCCCTTCAGGTCCTTGCTTTTAACACGAACCCCAACTGTGTTTTGAAAGCTCTTCTGCGTGGGCCAAGCGTCAGGATTCTTTCCAGCTCCGAGTGTCGAAAACCTGTTCCGTTTTGGTGGCTTTTCTTCCCAAATCCAGATGGCCCCGGGTGCCTGGACAGCCCTGTGAGGCAGGGAGGTGAAGCTGCATCCCAACATGCTGCTCCAGCCTTGCATCAGTGCTAATTTATGGGCTGTGTGCTGGGGGAGGAGGGAGGGAGAGAGAACTGTGCAGATGCTCCCCTGCCATCCCTTTGATTTATAATGGTGCCACTTGGAGAAGGTGCTGTATTCCCTGGAGCCTGATGTCCTGGGCACTGGGACCAGCATAGCAGCAGCAGTGGCTGTCACCCCTCAGTGTGGAGCCAGGACAGCTTTCCAGCAAGGAAAAACCCCGTCTGCAAACCCCTCTTTGTGCTGCTGTGCAGCAAAGCTTGGGAAGAGGCAGCTTTTGATTAATTAACCAAGAAGAAATTGGGTGTGACGACTTGGCAGTGACACCCCATCTTTAAACATCCTCCCTTCGTCCTCTGCTTCAAATAGCACCTTGAATTTCTGCCTGGCTTTATTTCTGTGGGAGCCAGTTAAGAAATCCTGGATTAGTGTCCCAAGAGCATGGACAGTTCCAACCAGGCAGTCAGGGATGCTGCAATACCTGTGGAGTGGAATTTTCCCCCAGTGTCCTTGTTTTCCCATAGCACCAAATGAGCAAAGTGAATATCCAGCATCTTTTCTGTGTTTGTTGTTATGCTTGGCCAGGCTTATTCAATCAGCTGCATGAATGAGCACTGAAGGATTTTATAAGCCAGAATGCCCAAATTATGGTAATTAGACATCTTGTCTATTTTGTTAGCCTGGCTGCAGAGCAATAACGAGGTTAAAGGGATACTGTCAAGGTGGGGAAGGTACCAGACTGTCTTACCCAAAACCTGTAGTTTTCCCCCTGTGTATATCTGGATGCTTTGATTTTTAGGATGTTCTTTCTGCATATGTTTCATTTCATGACCTTTAGAGGCAGAAAGAATGGGCAAAACAGTGTGGAAAGCATATCAACCTATCATTTTATGGAGTTTGCATCTTAGGAATGCTGTCAAGTAACTCGACAATCTGTCCATTTAATTTTATATGGTGAGTCACCTGTAATGGTTCTAGAAATTCAGCACCTCTCTTTCCACTGAGCATGGATGTAATATTACAGAAAACTGGATGCAGTAGAGAAACAGGGATGTTTTTAGGGTATTTGTGGTTAGGAATGTCAAGGTCTATCTGTATGGGCTTTGCTAAATGGGGGCACAACTGTCCTAAGATTAGTTTTCTCTAAAGGGAAAGAATTGTATTTCCACGGCTGAGAATTTGATGCTCATCATTTAGAGGTGCTTCCAAAAAAATAAAAAACAAACCCAACAAGCAGCAACCACATAAGCAGCTGAATGACCCCCAAATTGGGTGGTTCTGTGTGTTAAAATCAAGCCTGTGTTGAGGAAGCAGTAGCTGAGGACAGCAAGACAACATGCTGTGGGCTCATTTTTGAGGAACTCACTCATGTGACCTGATCTTTGCCTGAACATCCCTTTGCTTCTCTTTCCTGCCACGTCTCAGATCTTACATTCAGTTCTCACATTCAGTTCTCATGGTGTCCACGGGCTTTGATCTGAAAGTCTGATATTCATTTCACATGTGTTAAGTATTTTTTATTTATTATTATTATTATTATTATTATTATTATTATTATTATTTGGTCCAAATCAGCTACCACGTTCTTTTTCTTTGCAAAAAGAAAAAATAAAAATATTGCTGAGGGAGACAAACTTTATTCCACCCACCACTCTCAGGGCTGTGTTTTGGGGAAAACAAAACTGTTTCTTTCGCAACCCAGGCTTCATCCTGGAGCTGCTGACCTTGGATTCCCTCCCAGCCTTCCTGCAAACTCAGGATTTTGTTGTTTCCTGGTGGCAGGAGGAGGAGGGCACAGGCTGGCACCTCCAAAGGACTTGGTTTCAAGCTGGGTTTTTAGGGGGGGGGAGGAGGTATGGGTGTCCTAAAGGGTCTGCAGAAGAAAGGGTGCAGTCTGTAAATTTAAATTGGTTCATTTGAAGGTGGTTATGATTCTGTAAGTGGAGGGGAAAAGGAGGAAAAGCATTTATAGATGGTGTAAGAGCTAAAAACCCTGACTTTTCTCTCTCTCTCTGTCCTCAGGCATTGCCAGCATGGCTTGTGTGAGACAATTGCCACCAAGAGCAGGGAATGTGAAAAAGGAAAGTGTGAGCAGGGCTGGTTAAAGTGATTTTTCCCCTGCTGTGTGCACATCCCCCTGTGCTCCACAGGAGCAGACACTGTGGTGGCTCCAGGGGATGGTTTTGGCTGTGGATTCTTTCCCCCTCTGCCTGCTCAGTTGGGAAATTCTGGCTGCCTGTCTGTGTTTTGCCTTGTTTGTCTCTTTAAATACGTGCTGGCTGCTGGTGTGCAGCAAACTCCTCTGTGGAATCATCATTTTGGGGGGTAATTATTTCTTATTATGCTTTTATAAATACGGGATGGTTCATGGTGGTGGGCAAGGTGTGAGCTCTGTGGGACAGCTAAAGCCACAAATACTCCATAATTTATTTTTACTGAGACCACTGGCCCACTTTCATGCAATAACTTTCCTTCCTCCCCAAAAATGAGCCCTCCCTCCCATTCCCACCCTTAACCCCCACCAAAAACAGAGCTTACCCATTAAAAAGCATGTTTTCTTTAGCAACTTGCACGTGTGGGTGGGTTTTGTTTTGCAAGGAAGAGACTGAGTTGATGCATCTGCCCAGTTTGGAGGGGTTTAGAGTCAGGAAAAGGTCTGCTTGGAAATGAGGATGGTCGAGTTGAACTGATTTATGGGCTGAAAAACTGGGGCTGCTGCCCATGTGAGTTCTCTGCTTGTATCTTGTGGCCTTGGGGCTTGGATGGCATCCCTTGATTCCTTAGGAAGGGGTTGTTAAACTTTTTGATTATAAGCTGATTGTTCCTTGTAACAAAACATTATTTTGATGGTATTGGTGCCAATAGGAGGGAGAAGAGCTGACCCTCAAATTCCACGTTCCCAGTTGGACTGTTGGGTTTTTGCAGTGACTGAGAAGCTGTTTTGTGACCCTGAGGGGGTGATTTCCAGGCAATCCAGCAGTGACAGTTTTAGTGGAGCACATTTGATGAATGATTTCTGTTTTCTCATCCCGTGTGAAGAGCTGTGTGTTAAGCATTAGGTGCATAATCCTAAACCACTGGAAAATGTAGTATTTCCCTTTCAGCTACCCAAAAATGGCCTGATGTCTTTTGGATTTAGAGGAACAGAATATGGGTGGTTATAAGCCAGTCCCATTCTTCTCTTAAAGTTCCAATATCCTCCTGCTCATCAACACAGATATTCGTGACTACCCTTGGAATTGAGGATTAGCTGCAGGAATTGTTGAGCAGCCCCTAGATTTCACTATGTAATGCTTTTCTTGGTGATGTGTGTGTTTCAAATAACGAAAAGAGGTTCTCCAGACACACGAGTAGAACCATCTGCTTTGCCCCTTGGTTTGGGGGGAGCTGCTGTGTGGGGTGCTAAGTCGTGACTGTGTCACACAAAGTGCTTCTGCACGTGCTGTCCTGCAGCAGTTGCATCTAAAAGGAACATCAGAAGAGACAAGGAGGAGGCAGTCTGGGAGTTCAAAGGCAGAAATCCCACAGGAACCATCCTTTGGCTCCGTTGAGTGCACATGGAAGCCTCACTTCCCATCCCTCTTTATGAATAGCAGCAACTTGCTGCGTAGCTGCACTTGCACCCTAAAAATAGCCCCTTTGCAATGCAGGCTTGGCATCAGGAGCTGCCAAGTTTATTTGGTATCACCTTTATGTGGGTTTGTTTTCAGAGGGGGGAAAAAACCTGTGTGTGTGTGAGTTATCAGACTGTCTAATGGCTGAGAGCACAAAATATTGAACTCCTGCACGTGGCACGTACCACAGTTTGTCTCCCCAAATAGGTTTTTGGGAAAGGGAAGTTTCAGTGAAAGCAGCTGCCAGCAAGAAGCTGGGGCTGGTGGCTACTGTGCAACAAAAGAACAGTGTAATTATTACAGGGGGTAATTATTAGTTCAGATTGTGGGCTGGACTTGACTGTTTATCTTGGTTTAGGTTTTTACACTCCCAGGGTTTCAGCTTTGTGTGACAGAGCCCATTCCCTTCATAAAGAGGTGGCCTAGCGTTTATTTGCTTTTAACCGTGGTCTTTTAGGGTGGGTAGGTTTGATTTTGAAAGGTTGCAAAAGATCCCCAAGAGGAGGTTGTAGTGAGGTGGGTGCCAGTCTCTCCTTCCCAGGTAATGGCTTCAAGGTGTGCCAGGGGAGGTTGGGATGAGATATTAGGGAAAATTTCTTCATGGAAAGGGTTGCCAAGCACTGGCATGGCTGGCCAGGGCAGTGGTGGAATCACCACCCCTGGAAGTGTTCAAAAAACCCTGTGGATGTGGCACTTGGGGACAGGTTTTAGTGGTGAACGTGGTGGTGGTGCTGGTGGACAGTTGGACTTGATGATCTCAGAGGTCTTTTCCAGCTTTACAATTCTATGATTCCCTTTTTAGGTGAAGAATTTAGGGGGACAAAGAAGAAATTTCATCAGATTCCAAGAGGGATATGTGATCGCTTTTCTGGCTATTAGGATTTTTTCTCCCTCTAATTACAATGCTTTTTGGCAGAATTGACTGGTGACACTCAAGAGAACTTTGTAATTTTAATGCAGATGAAATCCATCCCTGTACCAAAGGCCATGAGCTATTCCAAGAGCAGATTCCTCCAGAGCAAATCCATGCCTTTAACTCCTCTTTTACAGGACAGTGATGAGAATGGAGATGTTTCTACATTTCCCCCAGTGCCTGAGTATTCATTTTGGGAGAATCATCCCTGGCATTGCCAATCAGCAGCAGGTCTCAGTCTGTGGGTGGTGGATTGCTCTGTTCACTGGGGCTTTCCATAAAACCAGTTTATTGTGGTGGAGTTCACAGAAAAGCCAAGCATTTGTCACCACCCAGGACAGACATCATAAATGCTTTAGTGCAGGAAAAGCTTTGGAGCTTTGAGCTCCCAGCAGCAGATCTGGCCTCTGGTGGAGGAGGCTCCATTTAGATTAGATCTGAGAGGTTGTTTAGAAAGAGGGTGGTGAGACCTTTTGAGAAGGGTTTTTGCCCCATCCCTGGGAGTGTCCAAGACCAGGTTGGAGCAACCTGGGCTAGTGGAAGGTGTCTCTGCTCACTTCAGGAGGGCTGGACTAGATGACCTTTGAAAGGTCCCTTCCAAACCACTCTGATTTTACTCACAGTGAAGGCTGGTTCACACGCAGCCCTGGGGCATCATTTCTTGTCATCCTGCTCTGACTCCCTATGCTGTTTTCCCTATTTTCAGCCCCTTTATATTGTATAAGTGAGGGGCAGGCACTAAATGGCTTCAGAAATGCCTTCCTGCAGCACAGGACACTTGACCATACAATGAGCTTTTAATTCACATGTCATACAGCACATGCATAACGCCTCGAAAAAGACTTTTTTAACACATCTACGACTGCAAACAGCTTTTGCTGCAAGGAACAGAGCTATGGAAGGGTTTAAGTCTCCTTTTGGGGTGTTTTTGGTTTTTTTTTTTGGAGGGAGAAGTGTTGAAAGGGATTTCAAAAGGGAAGGCACGCTGGGGAGATAAACAGCACAGGAAGCCAGTCCATGGTGCTGCTCGTGGGAAGCCCTTAGAAGTAATTAGTGATAAGAGTGAGCAGGAGGAAATCTGGTTGGCAGCTGCAGCACATTCAGCAGAGCCTCTGACCTTGGCCTGTAGGTGCTGCTGGGGGAAGGATTTGCTGCCAGAACCGCTTGGGTTTACCTGAATCCCCTTGGAAAAAACCCCTGGAATGTGCTGACAACCCGCAGGGCGCAGCTTTCTCCCCAAAGACCCTGCACCCCTTCCCCAGGCCCTGGTGGAAGATGCTTGATGGACTCTGGAGGACTCGTGTTTGCACTTTTTAGGTGGCTGATCTACTCCAGGGTCTGGTGGAAGATGCTTGATGGGATGGAGGACTAGTGTTTGCACTTTTTAGGTGGCTGATCTCATCCCAGGGTCTGGTGGAAGATGCTTGATGGGATGGAGGACTCGTGTTTGCACTTTTTAGGTGGCTGATCTCATCCCAGGGTCTGGTGGAAGATACTTGATGGGATGGAGGACTTGTGTTTGCACTTTTTAGGTGGCTGGTCTCATCCCAGGGTCTGATAGAAGATGCTTGATGGGATGGAGGACTTGTGTTTGCACTTTTTAGGTGGCTGATCTCATCTCAGGGTCTGATAGAAGATGCTTGATGGGATGGAGGACTCGTGTTTGCACTTTTTAGGTGGCTGGTCTCATCCCAGGGTCTGGTAGAAGATGCTTGATGGGATGGAGGACTCATGTTTGCACTTTTTAGGTGGCTGATCTACTCCAGGCCCTGGTAGAAGATGCTTGATGGGATGGAGGACTTGTATTTGCACTTTTTAGGTGGCTGATCTTATTCCAGGGTCTGGTAGAAGATGCTTGATGGGATGGAGGACTCGTGTTTGCACTTTTTAGGTGGCTGATTTCAGGGTCTGCCGTAGGGTGGGCATTGTCTCCTCCTTGCAAACCCTCCTTGCTAAATGTCTGTGTTCTCCTGCCAGGGCATGGAGTGATCACTTCATCCCCGATTGCTTCTCACGGGCTCTGGAGGGAATGTTTGCCAGCCAAAAATGATGTACAACTTCAGCAAGGCCGGTTTCAGTGCCTGCTCCAGCCAAGTCACTTCTGAGTTCATTGGTGGCCACGTCCTTTGACGCTTTCTCTGCTTTTGTCCCCTCATCACACTCCTCTGGTAATGCCTGTTACTGATTCCTGGGTTTGCCCAGCGTGAATTAATTACCCCCATTAATGCAGGAGCCTTTAAGCAGTTGCCACGTTGGCTTTTTGGGGTGATGGGTGTTGGGACAAGCGTCCAGTGAAAGAATTTTTGGTATGCCAGAAGGAAGAAATACCTTTGGAACAAGAAGCAGCCCGTTCAGAATGATCTCCCTCATTAAACACTGGATTATCTGATTGCCCAAATGAGAGCTTGTAGTGGGAACACAATGGGCATGAAAGAACTGCAGTGCTTTGAAACACTCCTGGGAGGGGGGGTGTGGACTCAAGAATAGTCCACAAAATATTTCCTGCACCTAAAAACGACCACAGGGATTTGCTGAGGTGGGAGAAAGAAGAATAGGCAGAACAGATGGGTAAGTTCATGTGGCCAAAAGATGAATTGGGGAAATTTAAGGGCTGCAGTGAATCAGCAGCAGCACCAATTTAGCAAAGAATAATTGGGCTTTTACCACCAAACGCTGAACAAACCTATATTTCCTCAGTACTTTTTCAGTGCCTGGGGTCTCTCTTTTCCTTTTCACTGCAAAGATGCTATTTTGTTTTCCTCTTCAGAAGGAGTTCTCTGTGCAGCTCTTGTGTGCTTTCATGCAGTTCTAGGTTTAAGCAAACATTTCATTCTGCCCAGAGCGCTGTGCCATTCCTTCAGCAGTCCAGAGCCATTAGCAGGGCAGGGACAGGCCATGGGAGCCCAGCTGGCCTCGTGGAGGTTTGCCTGTAATTTTCATAATATGCTGTATTTTTCCCTTTGCTTCCCACCAAACAGGTCAGTTAGAGCTTATTTCTCATCCTCGTGCTGGGAAGGACAGACAGCTGATTTTGGGGATGGCACACTGGGGATAAGGATTTCTTTTCTGGGTCAGGCATAAGAGAGAGCTTGGTCCAAAAACGTTGCCCTGGAAAGCTGTTCTTTCTACTCTACCTTTTAATTGGGGACAAAGTTTGTGTTTATTTCCTCATTCCTCATGCCAGGTACTCTAGGGGGAAGATTTCAGTCTGGAGGGCAGGGATAGATGGGATATTGGGAAGGGATTGTTGGGTGGGAGGGTGGAGAGGGGCTGGGCTGGAATTGCCAGAGAAGCTGTGACTGCTCCATCCCTGGAAGTGTCCAAGACCAGGTTGGATTCCCTTGGAGCAACCTGGGATAGTGGGAGATGTGGGTGGAAAGAGTCCCTTTGAAGCCAAATGTTTTCTAGGATTCTGTGCAATCCTTTCTTCCCATCCTTCGTGGCAGAACCATAACCTTGAAGCTGCTCAGGGAGTTGGCATAAATAGGGTGCTGGGTAAAAAGACTTAGAAAAAGTGATGTATCAGTGTATGCCAAAATGCTTCAAGTTCCTGCTGACACCCAACATATGGGAGATGTCGTATGGATGTTGGAATCACAGAACTGTTGAGTTGTTTAGGTTGGAAAAGACCTTTAAAATCGAGTCCAACCATTCCCCCAGCTCTGCCAAGCCCACCATAGACCCTGTCCCTGAGCACCACAGCTTTTAAATCCCTCCAGGGATAGTGCTAAGCATGTTGATTGCTGCTTTCTTTCTTATCTCCATGTTATCAGTCAGATTGTCTTAGCAAGGTGGAGGAATACAGACAGAATGGAAAGAGTTGATTGGGGAGGGAGGGAGGGCAGGGAGTCTGTGCTCTTGGGAAGAGGGAAAGGCAGCGTGACACCTTCTATTTTGAGGGATATAAACACTCATTTTACTATAACTGAATGTTTGAGGCTTCTCCTACATGTCAGGGGTTTTTTGAAGGGCTCTTTTTGAGCTGCCAGTGCCTTGACAAGCTGCCATTCCCTGGTTCCTCTTCGGCTGGAGATTTGTTGTGCTGTCCCTTCAACCTCCCTGGATGTTGATGGAAGGTCTGAGTTGAGAACACACAGATCTTGTGCAGCAACCTCTGGGTTCTCACTGTGATCATGACCCGTGGATATGCTGAACTGAGGAAATTCAGGCAGTTCCTGGACCTTGGAGCCAAGACAAATCCCTATTTTATGCTAATGACCAACCCTTCTTGCCTACAGCTCTTATCTCCTCCCAGCTTTGTTTGTGGTTCCCAGTGTGTGTGTGTAGTTTTAGATGTGTTTTAATGCAGCTGGATCCAAAACAGGCCATGAATAGACTCACCACGTGAAAATAAGACTTTCCTTAGCACCTGCCTGGTTCTGGAGGCACCACAGATGACTCTGAGGTGTAAATTCTTGCACTGTGCATGTGCCCAGATCTTCCCTCTTCATTCAGACCCGCTGGTGCTGAAACTGCACTGAGTGGTAGTGAAATTCCCAGTCTCATAAACACACTGTTCATAGACAAACCACACCACTGAGATTGATTTCTTTACAAAAATGTGGCCACAACAATGTTGGTTTTGGACCTGCAGCCACTTCAGCCATTTCCTGCTTGCCTAATGGCTGGTGGGTGTGTTGAAGAAGTCAGAGAAACTGAGTCTGTGTCTCCTCAAACAGGGACCACACTCTCCAAAGGGGCAAGGCAGACTTGTGGAACCAAAAAAGATGGTGTAGGAAGTCACTGGGCTTATTATTTAGACCTCCAAGCTGGATGGTGATGTCTCCTGAGTTTGTGGTCTCTGTGATTATCTATCACAAATTGCATGGAGAGTCATGAGATAAAGGACTGAGAGATCTTTGGGGCTGTCAAAACGTGTCTAGGGGTAGGTGTTACACTCCAGGGCTTCTTCCTGGTGTCAGTAATGAAGGAGGGTGGACAGGGAATTAGCAGGTACTCAGAGACACTGGGGCAGAGGAGACACCTCTCCTGCCCCCTGTGCTTGGAGGGTCTCAGTGCCTTTTTAACAGAAACAGGAAAGATTACCCAAATTTTCTGAATGCTCTTGGTGAATCATTTGCTTCCCTGAGTTGAAGGGTCCTTGCAGTCATTTCCTTAATTTGCAAGGATTGTCTGATTGATGTGAGGGTGAAGAGCTTGTGGGCTGCTCTGGAGCTTCCATGGCCATGGATCCCTTCCTGCTCCTTGCTATGGACTGTTCTCTTTTCCTCATCCTGGTTTTGAACCAGAGAGGGGCTGAAGCAGATTCTGGGAAGGAGTTCTTGGCTGGGAGGGTGGGAAGGGGCTGGGATGGAATTCCCAGAGAATCTGTGACTGCCCCTGGATCCCTGGAAGTGTCCAAGGCCAGGTTGGATGGAGCTTGGATCAACCTGGGATGGTGGAAAGTGTCCCTGCCCGTGGCATGGGATGATATTGAAGGTCCCTTCCTACCCAAGGGCAAAAAAAAGCCTCAGGAAAACAGTTTTCTTCTGTAAAGTACAAATTTCTGTAAAACACTGAAAGCATCTTGACAGCTTGTAATTATATCCACATCCACAATTACCCCACCAGTTATCCCACCAGGTGTGGAGATGTTCCTCCAAAACTCTTCCCCAGGATTCAGCAGCCTAAAAGAGGATTCTCCTTCCTGAGTTCTCCAACTTGGTGCTTATCCTGTGTGCCTGTGGCACGTGTGGGTATCTCAGTAATTCCTTTTAGTGTCCCTTGCTTTCCACAGGAGATAATTGTGGGATTAATCCTGCGTGACAGTGGCTTGGCCAAAGGTTGTTTGCACTGTGTGTGTTGGTGCTGCAGAGCAAGATTATTATTATTATTATTATTTCCCTGGATGTTTTTATAAGTGATTTTCCTCCACATTTATGTGTGTGCAGACACACAAGTGCTGTTCCACCTGCCATCCATTTTCCATTTGGGATCTTCCTGGGGGAATGAATCAGCTGCCACGTCCCCCCCTTCCCTCCTGTGGTTCTCCAAAGGTGGCTAAAGCCCAGTCCATTAAAAAAAAACAAACAGAATTCACAATAGTAAGTGCAAGTTTGGGGACTGGCTGGTCACCAAACATTCTCTAGAGCACAATAGGATCCCCACATGGAGGTATTTACAAACAGAAGGATAAAGTTGTAATCCCCTTGTCATAACAGCAGCTTTATGGGATCCGTGCACGGCTTGAATGTGGTCGGGCAGAAGGAGATTATTGTCCCAACAATACAGGAAAATTTAGCTCCCGGTCCAAAACACCCCCAAACCCACCAAGCTGCTGCTCTGCCCGAGTTCCTGGGGTCTTGGGGGGGCTTTTTTTAATTTTGTTGGTTGTTGTTTGGGGTGAGCTGGCAAAAATGAGTTTTGGCAGTAGGAACCAAGTCCCGGCCAACCACGCTTGGAATGCCTTGGAGCTCTGGAGGAATTTTCCAGGGAACACTGATCACCTTTGTTCCTTTGAGCTGCACAAGTTTGGGCTTTCAACTGTTGGGTTTGGGGAGTTTTTTTAGTGAATTTTGGGGTGTTGTTTTCGAGAAGCAAAAAAAACCCCTTTTGCTCAGATGGGGTTTTGTCCCAAAGAGCTCAGTGTTGGTGTGGAAGGAAAAATGAGTGTCTTGAAGAACAGGATTCATTGGAGAATATAATCAGAAATTGGATTTTGGGGTTTTGTTTTTGAGAAGCTGTTTCTGATTGCCAAAAAAAAAAAATCTCTTGCTCAGATGGGGTTTTGTCCCAGAGAGCTCAGTGTTGGTGTGGAAGGAAAAATGAGTCTCTTGAAGAACAGGATTTATTGGAGAGTATAATCAGAAATTGGAGTCTGGTGGCCCTCAACATTTTGATCCCTCTTGGCCTTGGTGTGTAAAAATGGGGAAGGAACATTTATAAACATTTATAAACTCTTCAACCCAAGAACTTTAAGCACTAGACACAGTCTGAAATATTCTGGGAAAATGGATTTGGAGAAGCTTGAAGTGATCAAACTTGATTTAGTTGGCTTTTCCTCTCATTGTACACCTGGCAGCAGCAAAATGTGGTGCAAGTTGTGTTTCTCTGATATGCAGAAAGAGAGGAAACAGCTCCTCAATCAATTCTGCTCTTCCTTATCAGCCCTCAAACTGCTGTCTTGTGGTTGTCTGTGCTAGGAAAATAATTCAGTTTATTGCCTGCTTTTTATTTCACCAGCTTTTTTAATGCCGGGAATGAAATTCTGTTTAAATGAAATTTAAACAACAGAACTGTGACCATTGCAGTGGCTTTTCTGAATCCTGGGGCTCCAAAATGCCTTATCCTGAGTTCTTTATTCATGCAGAAACACGAGCTCCTAATTCAGGGATCTGCTTCAGAAGGATAACTGGGCTCCCAAATTCTGACAAATGCAGGATCTTCCTGATGGGGTTTTTTTTTGTGCCTTAATTGATGTGCCTGAAGTTGTTGGCCTTGAGGCTCGCTGGTGCTGGAGCCCTTCAGGAATTCCTGCTTTTCCACCCTTGGAATCTCCTGTAGTCCCATGGAGGTTGGAACAGGATGGTTTTTAAGGTCCCTTCCCACCCAAAGCAGTCTGTGATTCCATGGAAATGCTCTACAGGAGCCACGAGGGAATGCAGAATTATGGTTCAGGGTTTTCCATGCAGGGCAAGAGTTAACCAGGGGAAAGGAAGGGAAGGGAAGGAAAGGAAAGGAAAGAGAAAGGAGGGGAAGGGGAAGGAAAGGAAAGAGAAAGGAGGGGAAGGGAAGGAAAGGAAAGAGAAAGGAGGGGAAGGGAAGGAAAGGAAAGAGAAAGGAGGGGAAGGGGAAGGGGAGGAGGAGGAAAGGAAAGGAAGGTTTGGGAAGGGAAGGTTTGGGAAGGGAAGGTTTGGGAAGGGAAGGTTTGGGAAGGGAAGGTTTGGGAAGGGAAGGTTTGGGAAGGTTTGGGAAGGTTTGG
>JAWWTY010000106.1:114139920-114154763 GCA_035222235.1 Margarornis squamiger
GGTGGGAGGGTGGGGAGGGGTGGGCTGGAATTGCCAGAGAAGCTGTGGCTGCCCCTGGATCCATCCCTGGGAACGTCCAAGGCCAGGCTGGATTCCCTGGGATAGTGGAAAGTGTCCCTGCCCATGGAACAAAACTGGAAGCAAATGGTCCTTAAAGTGCTTTCCCAGCCAAGGCATCCTGGGGTTCTGGGCTCCCGGGTCACAGAGGCAAGGGCTCATTGCCAAGGCACAAAGTGCTGGGTGTGGAAGCAGAGCCTGGGCTCCATCCCTGCCCCACTCCTGTCTGTACAGCATCCAGGAGGCTCACCCAGCTCTGCTCTGACTCCACTCTGCTGATCTCAGGCCCTCAAAACCCCTCCTATGTTGTCTGGCAGGCCCAAGGTGCTGCAGGATGGCACAGCAGGCTCTGTCCTGCAGCCCTGAGTCCCTCACCCTTGAGGGGTATTTGGCAGCCCCAGGACCACTTGGGGGATGGATGGAGGACAAACACCAGCTCAGTTTCCCTCAGGAAGTCACAAACCCCTCAGGCTTCTGCATTTCTTCATGACCAGGATGTGGCACAAGGGGAATAAGGCAGCAGTGCCCAAATGAGGCCCAAGGGAATTTCAGATTTGTGCTTTGAACACGAAAAACATGCTTTGATGAATTCTCCTTCTTCCTCTTCTCACACCACAGAACTTTTGCAGCAGCCCCACAGGAACACCCCACTGATACAAAAATGACTCAGATGCATCAAAGCCATCCTAACTTTCCCTAAATTCACCCCCAAGGTCTCCCAAAAACAAAGAAGTGCAGCCACACCAGCAAGACGAATGGTGAAATTCATGACGAGTGTGCTCCTTGGTTATCTCATATTTATCCTCTTGTCAGTTATTGTGGCTCTCTCTTTGAATCCAATTGTGACTCTCTCTTTGAATCCAACCACCCTGTAGCTGGAACCACCACCACACTCTGGAGGAAGCACAGGGAAACCCAATTCCAAGGGACCAGCAGAGGAAGAAGCACCCCCTCACCAGCTTTTTAGGAATCCCATTGTTCCTTACACACCAACCCCAGGCAGAGGCAGGACGGGGTGTCTGGGATGGTGTGGTGGGGAAGGTGAAATGGTAAACCCAGCATTCCCCTCCCAGCTCTGTGACAACACCCTGTGGGGCACCTGAATTCCCCCTCGCAGAGCTGAAGCAGCAGCACTTTGTCATTTAACTCCTCCAAAGGGATTCCTGCGGGTTCCACCTTGGCTGGCAGCTCCTCCTCGAGGCTGCCCCAGCTGCTGCAGAGCCATCTGCCTCCCTGACCCCCAGAACATCCCCCTGGCCATACCTGTTGATTAGGACCTACATCATTTACTTTCAGCAGAGCCTTTAAGTGAAACTCACCTTTTCTTCCTATGGGTTTGCACTAAACCATGAGGGCTGAACTTCCTTTGAGGATTTCCAGCTCAGAATCGTCGCTCAGAATTAATGTTTGATTCGAGCAAATATGAGCACGAGGACAGAGTTCACCTCCAATGTGCAAGCAGGATTTTATCAACTCAACAAAGCCCCAAAGCCCTGATTCTCTTCCCTTTTGCCTCTCCCTGCGAGTCAGCACTTTGAAGATACTCATGTGGCACCTTGTTCTCATGAACCAACAGGAGAGACCAGAAAAGAGCATTTCTGGGATTATTCCCTGGAGAAACATCTGTCACCCTGACAAAAGAAAGGAAGGGTCTCTCACCCCTGCTCCAATATTTGGGGACTGATGTTTGTTTGGACCCTCGTGTTCTCTGTGTTCATTTCAGAAAGAAACACCTTCTTGGTGCTCCTCTGTTGGACACTGCTGTGGTCAGCACAGCCCTGTGACACCTTCCTCTGGTTTTCTGAAAGGCAATGAGGTCATTCCTGGAGGGGAAAACCCAGGCTGACCACTGGGATTGCTCCCATGAAGGAAGCACCTGATGCACCTGAGAATGCCAGTTGTGGTTTATCCCAGACTGGTTTGGGTGGGAAGGGACCTGAAAGATCATCCTGTTCCAATCTCCACACTTCCCACCATCCCAGGGAATCCAGCCTGGCCTTGGACACTGCCAGGGATGGATCCAGGGGCAGCCACAGCTTCTCTGGCAATTCCAGTCCACCCAACAATCCCTTCCAATATCCCATCTATCCCTGCCCTCTGGCACTGGGAAGCCATTCCCTGTGTCCTGTCCCTCCATCCCTTGGCCCCAGTCCCTCTCCAGCTCTCCTGGAGCCCCTTTAGGCTCTGCAAGGGGCTCTCAGCTCTCCCTGGATCCTTCCCTTCTCCAGGTGACCCCCCCAGCTCTCCCAGCCTGGCTCCAGAGCAGAGGGGCTCCAGCCCTGCAGCATCTCTGTGGTCTCCTCTGGACTCTCCAGCAGCTCCAGGTCCTTGTGCTGTTGTTCCCAGGGCTGGGCACCAGGATGTTGTACAGGACAGTGTCAAACGCTTTGCGCAAGTTGAGGTGGATGACACTGGTTGCTCTTCCCTCATCCCTCACCTCAGTCTCCCCATTGTGCAGGGCAACCACATTTCTCAGGCACTGTTTGCCCTTGGTGAAGCCACACTGGCTGTCACCAGTCACCTCCTTATTTTCCATGTGCCTCAGCACAGCTTCCAGGAGGATCTGCTCCGTGATCTTGCTGGACACAGAGGTGAGACTGGCCAGCCTGCAGTTCTCTGGGTCTTCCTTATTTCCCTTCTTAAAAATGGGAATTATGTTTCCCCTTTTCCCCTCGGTGGGAACTTCACTGGACTGCTACGACTTCTCAAACACCATGGATAGTGTCTTAGCCACTAAATCTGTGATTTCACCCAGGACCTGCAGATGGATTTCATCAGGTCTCATGGATTTGTGCTCCTTCAGGTTCCTTAGATGGTCTCACAGCTGATCTTCTCCTGCAGTTCATGTTTCTCCCAAACCCTGCTTTCACCTTCTGTAACCTGGATGGGACATTTGAGGGTGAAGACCAAGCTGTTGAGTACTTGAGCCTTCTCTGTCCTGGGTAACCAGGTCTCCTGTTTCTTTCCAAGAGGGCCCACATTTTCCTTAGTCTTCCTCTATGCAGGAGCTTTTCTTGGGCTGGACATCCCTGGCCAGGTTTAGCTATGTCAGGGCTTTAGCTTTCCTGGCCTGATCCCTGTCTGCTTGGAAAATTTCTCCATGTTCCTCCCAGGCTCCTTGTCCTTGCTCTCACTCTCTGTAGAATTCATTTCATGTTTGAGTTGGTCCAGAAGCTCCTTGTTCATCCACACAGGCCTCCTGGCATTTGTGCCTGACTGCCTCTTCATCCCTCCTGAGCTTGGAGGAGACAATCCTTGAATACCAACCAGCTTTCTTGGGCCCCTCTTCCCTCCAGGGCATTATCCCACGTGGCTCTACCAAGCAGATCCCTGAAGAGACCACAGTCTGCTCTCCTGAAGCCCAGGGTCATGCATTTGTTCTGTGCCCTCCTCCCTGAGGACCTGGAACTCCACTATTTCATGGTCACTGCAGCCCAGGCTGCCCTTGAGCTTCACATTCCCCACCAGCCTCTCCTTGCTGATGGGAACAAGGTCCAGCATGGCACTTCTCCTCCTTGGCTGCTCTATCATTTGGAGAAAGAAGTTATCACCAAGGCATTCCAGGAACCTCCTGGATTGCTGAAGTCCTGTTGCATTTCCCTTCCAGCAGATATTGGGGTGGTTGAATTCCCCCCCACCACAATGTCACCTGTCCCTTTAATGCTGACCCATAAACTCCCAGCTGGCCCCTCATCCATTTGTTTTGCCCTCAGTTTCAGTGCTGAAATGTCCTGATTTTTCCTGTCTCCCTTCCCAATCCCCTTCTTTCAGGGAGGAAATGTTGACCCACAGCCTGAGGAAGCTTCGAGAGCAGATTGTTAAAGCCAATTTGTACGTGAGAGAAGCCAATTTTATCGGGGAGGAGCTGGACAAGAGGACAGAGTACAAAGTGACCCTGCAGATCCCAGCTTCCAGCCTCAATGCCAACAGCAAGGTGAGGTCATCCTGAGGGAATGAAATCAGGAAGTTTAATAAGTAAGTTTGCCCCTCAGTATTCATATTTCTTTTATTTTGACTGTAATGATCGAGATATTTTGCCAGTTGACTCATGTGCATTAAATCTGTTGGTCCATGCTGTGTCCTTATCTTATTTTATACCATGGAAATCCCCTAATGTGCCATAAATGATGAATGTTTTGCTGCAAGACCTTTCCACTGGTGTTGAAGTTCACAACTGCTTCCTTTGCAGGGTGGCAAGGTCTGTGCAGGTTGGGTAACATATATTTCAGGTATTTGTCATCCTTTTGTATCCATCTGGCTTTGCATCATGCCAGGGAGAATGGAAATGCTATGGGAGTGCTGCCACCCCCTTTGTGGAGGGAGCAAGTGGAGCAGAGAGGATTTGGATTATTTGTTCCCAGGCATCTTGGAAATTTTGGAGGGAGGGAGCTGAACCCAGATTTCCAGGCTGGCTACCTAAGCTGGTGTTATTTCTGTCCTTCAAGTCAGGATTTAGGTGGCACTCAGGCCATTGTCAGTACAGCACATGGATTTTTATTGCAGGTTTATAGTTTTTATCAGTTACTTTAGAAGGTTTTTTCACAGTTTTCTGGGGAAGGCACATCCAGAAAGGGGATGCTAAAGGGGGTTAAGTTTCTGCACTAGTTGGAAGTTGCAGGCAGTAGTAACTTTAGCTGGAACTCCAGGCCTGCTGGAACTTGAGGATATTTGTGAAATGCTTAAATGTTCCCTTTTCTAACACTTTTGCAAGGGGAAGATCCATGGAAACCAGTGGCTGTAGCTGAGATCAGATTCCCAGTTCAACTGAACACAGATCCACTGGGACAGCTGAACTCAGAGCCTCTCATGCTTGCATTTGGTTGCTCAAGCCAGAACCAAGAAAGAACAGCCTTTTCCCAAAAATACTCTCAACTTTGTGTTAGTTTTAAACTGCTTTTCCTTGTGACACAAGGTCCTCCTTGCTCTCTCTTCAATTGTTTTGCAGAGGGGGGCAATTCTCAGCGAGCCTGCTATCCAGGTGAGAAGGAAAGGGAAAGGCAAGCAGATCTGGTCACTGGAAAAGCTGGAGAATCGATTGGTGGACATGAGGGATCTCTACCAGGAGTGGAAAGACTGCGAGGAAGACAACCCAGTAAGCAGAAACTGTGCTGGTGGAATTGCATCCCTGTTCAGTTTGCAAGAGGGGAGTTGGCTGGAGGTGGGGAGGGAATATGGAAAGAGCTAAGTTTTCCTGAGCTGTTGCTTTTCCTAGTGCTGAAGGGATCTTGAGCATTTCATTGCCCCTTATCTTGTCACTTTGATGCCTGCTGGCATGCATAGTTTGGGGGCAGAACAAAGCAGACAAGAAGGAGCAGTGGGTAAACACAAAGGCACTTAATGCTCAGGAATCTGACAGAGTTAAGGAGAACTTGCTGAGGATGGGCCTTATCCAAAGTCAAATTCCTCTCAGTTCTCCCTGTGATCTAATCTGGCCTCTTGCTGGAGTTGTGCAACACTTTGAAAAGTGTTTCCTGCAAAGTTGGGCTTCCCCACCTTACCCTGAACTTGCCTGCAGGTGATGAGATCTTACTTCAGGAGAGCTGACCCCTTCTACGACGAGCAGGAAAACCACAGCCTTATTGGAGTAGCCAATGTCTTCCTTGAGTGCCTCTTCTATGATGTGAAGCTCCAGTATGCAGTTCCAATCATCAATCAGAAGGGAGAGGTTTGCCATTCTTCTATAATCTATCCTTACTCAGCTCTTTAATGACCAGGATGTGGTAGATGCTTTCCAGTTTCGTGGACAAGCTCTTTGCTAACAAGGTGGAACGATGCAAGCCCCATAATGCCTGACTGAGGTTGTTCAGGCAGCTCTGAGTCCCAGCACAGTGATTGTGAAAGGAGAGGGCTTGGTGAGCACCTTCCTGAGGGAGAGAACCCAAAATAAATACTTAGAAGAACGACCATGAGCTGTAGCTCCACTGGTCTCGCTGCCTGCCATCAAGGACAGGTTCTGAAATACACACTGTAAGAACGACTTTGAAGGCAGCAGAGCATCCCAGCAGCGTGTGTGCACTTTGCAGGCTCTCTAGAGACTGGTTTGAAGGTGGGATTGTCCCCAGAGTCACCCCAGTTGCTGATTTCTTTGTGCTTTTTACCACAAAGGCTCTTCGGCTCTTGCTCCGAAGCGAGTTCTTCACGTGCTGCAACAAACGCAGAGCCCGTAAGAAAGGGATTAAAAAGTTGGCTGCTTGCAGACTGGAAGTGGTTTGTAGAAGAGGGTGGACCTGTTTTTTGGCACACCAGCAGATGTGACTCCTTTCTTGCCAGGTGTCAGGTCGTCTCCACGTTGAAGTTGTCCGAGTGAGTGGCGAGATCGACGAGAGGTTGGTGGGAGGGGAGGACAGCCCGGAGTGTTCGAGTGAAAACGACGTTCAGGAGAGAAAACTCGTCTGCAGGGTGAGTTCCAGGTGCATCCCAACCTCTGGGCAACCACCCTGAGCCTTAAATCTTGGCTTCTGCATGGTGGATGTCTCTCTGTGACCTCCTTTTGTTTCTGGAGTGGCTGAAATAAGGGCGAGATAATTAGGTGGGGTTTGCTCCTCTCATTAATTGTATTTACGTGCCAAAGTCTCTCCCTGGTCATGGAAGGGACAGAAGATGAGAGTGGTGCTGTAATATTTAATTGGAAAGGAGTGTGAATAAACTCCCATTGCTTGGGGAATCATCCTCTCTCAATGTTTCTTTCTCTAAATGTTAAATGTCTTGTGAAATATATACAGTGTGGTTATTACTGCCAATAATAAAAAGAACTGTAGTGGGAAATACTTAGTCATTCTGTGCTGTGGTAAAACACAAGGCAAGCCAAGCTACAGGTGAGAAAAGAGAGAGACAAAAAGAATGAGAGAGGGTTGTCCCCAGCCTTGAACCATTTGGGAGAAATTAGACTTTTTCCCCACTTTTTCTGCTGTTCTTAGAGCTCCATGTCCTTACGAGCAGGATGGGGCATTGAGGCAGGAAACATTGTCCTGAGGGTCCTCAGTGCTGCCTTACTGTAGAAATCTGACTAATTTGGTGTTAATTTGACAAAACTAGATAATGAACTAGAAGTTTATTAGTTACATGGTCAATATGACAGCTTTGTTTAGATCAAAATGAGCATTCAAAACGTTTTGTTTCTGTTTGGCTTTGGTTTTGACGAAGAGGGGACGGGCTACTTTTGCATTATTGGGGTTGGGTTTGGGTTGTTTCCAGCATCACAGAATAAGGGCAAGTAGTATCTTAAACCAAGGATTTTGGGAGAATAAGGGAGCCAGTTTTGGTGGAAGTATGAGAATTTTATTGCATTCCTCTCTCAATTACAATGTTTTTGGTGCTTTTCATCATTCCAAACTACCAAAATGTTTTGGTGGGTTTGTAAACTCCATCCCTTCAGTTCTTAGTCCCAAGAAATACGAGCCTGGTGACATCTAGTGACAGTGCTCAGCTGCTGCACCCAAATACTCTCCCAGGAGTGTCAGTGCAGAAATGCTACTTTCTGAATTCTTTGGGTTTGCTGCTTTTGGTGTTTCATCATCCTTTGCACTGGAACAGGCTCTACCAGGAGCTGTTTTTAATTCCATGCCTGACTTTGAATAAATGCTTTTCCCATGTTTCTCATCTCTCCCCCAGATCAAAATACTTCAGGCTACAGGTTTGCCACAGCACCTCTCCAACTTTGTGTTCTGCAAATACACCTTTTGGGATCAGCTGGAGCCAGTCAGTGTCGCTCCTGAGGTGGATCCTTCCCAGTCTTCCATCAGCAAGGAGCCACGGTGCATGGTTGTCTTTGATCACTGCAATGTAATTGGTTTTATTGTGTTATTAATGAAGCTCTAAGGCAGGCAGGAGGAGGTTTATGCTTCTGTGACAGCTGTGGTTGCCTCTTTGCTCACATTGTAATGTTTCATGAGGTTGATACCCTAATGCCATTTTTAATAAGGGCTTAATCATCTTCAGAGTCCATTTAAGTTTGATTTCTACACTGTTCACCTGTAGAGAAATCAGGGTGAAGTGAATTGATGCAGGAAAACATCTGTTCAGCAGAGACTTGTGTTAGAGTTTACCCACAGTAAAATTTCCTGTGATTGGAGGAGTGATATTCATCTGAGTCCATTTGATGTCTCTAACTGAGCTGATCCCTCTGAACTCCGCTGTAATGGAGAGAAATGTCCCAGTGCTGGGACGTGATCCCTCTTATCCTCATGAAGGTGTTGAAGTTGGATTGTTAGGAGTTAGAACAGACTGTCTCTTCCCATTGACTTTGGAGCAGCTGAGTGGAGGCATCTTTGATAGGGACATCTAAAGCCAGGTTGGATGAATCCCAACCAAATCACCCCAGTTCTCATCGTGGGCTATCATCTCTCATTGCACTGAGCAATTTATTCCACTTACTGTTCCTGAAATAGATATAACACCTTCTGAGGAGTTTTGATTTTCACATTCTGAGCATTAGAATGTATGAGTTGATTTTTTTTGAACCTTTGGATCAGGGCTTGGAACAGCCTGTGGTCATTTTTCAGCTCTTTATGGACTTTAATCTTCAGCAAATCACCTACCTTTGCTTTGCCTCCTGATTGTACAAACGGAGGTGGCAGCTCTTCCTTTCCTCTAAATCGTGTTTTGGGGACCAGGGTGACTTAATTAAATGCTTTTATGAAAATCAAGACAGCCAATCTCACAGCCTGAGTTGTGTAACCACGGTGACCGAGCCATTTGTGCCTTCCAGGAGGTTTCTGTCAGTATTTCTGAAGACTTCATGGAGCATCTCTATGATGGTGCTTTGGCCATTGAAGTTTATGAGCACAAGCAGAGCGGGGACCGCAAAAATCCAGCCCTGTGGGATCTGGGAATAATTCAGGCCAAAACACGCAGCCTTCGGGACAGGTAAACGTGGACAAGAGAGCCTGAGGTTGGAACTGGGGGAAAATCACTGTCTGAGGTGCCCAGTTTGGGGCAAACAGTCAGATTCTGAACTGAGGACCACTGTGAATCCATGAATTCTTGGCCACGAGGTGCCATCCCCGTGATGCTTCCATTGGAAGAGCTCTATAGCTTGTTACCTTGACTGGAATAAACATTCCAGCCTGAAGGAAGGGGTTGCTTGTTTGCTGGCAGCCCCTTGTTGTCCCAAAAATAGTGGCATTTTCTTAAAAGTGAGTTGTTTTGCCTTTCCAATGAGAAGGCATCTCTGCACCTTAATTTACTGGCAGTGATTTCTCTTTTTCCTTCCAGCTTGTGTGGAGCATGTTGTGTATGAGGAAATTTAAAAGAAAAGCCAGGGATAAATGGCAAAGAAAAGATGGGAAAACATCCTGGTTTTATGTTTGGAAGTTGCGTAGTTTAATTTGGCCATTTCTTATTGAAGCTCTTGGAAGAATTGGAGGGAAGTTCAGCAAAGTGCTCTGAATTTTGAAAGCTTGTGAGACAATGTCATATTTCATTCTGCATAAATCTGATTGCCCTGACAATACTGGGCTTCTGGGATAGGAATTGAGAGCAGGGCTTAGTGTGGAACTGGGGGTTTCTTGTGCTGGCATCAAGAAAAGGAACGTTTCTGATGTTTGACTAAAATACCTGTCAGCAGAATTGATGAGCACTGCACTAATGGCCCTTTGCTGCTTCAGTCTGCAACCTGAGCTGATGCTTTGGGGTTTTAATTCCTTTTCCTTTGGGGCAAAAGAACCCCAGAAGGGACAGGGTGTGACTTGTTTGGCAGGTGGAGCGAAGTGACGCGCAAAGTGGAGCTCTGGGTTCAGATCCTGGAGCTCAATGAGAACGGCGAGTATTGCCCAGTGGAGGTGACCCCTGCCAAGGATGTCAGCACGGGAGGCATCTTCCAGCTCAGGCAGGTAAGGTGGCACGGGCAGGGTTTCCCCTGTGGAGAGGGCACAGGGAAGGCTGAGAAACCTTTTATTTTCTGTGCTGAAGGGGTGGTGGCCAAGGAGGTGTGGAGGTACGAAATGGGAGGCTGTAAAATAGATATGAGGGGGAGAAAAGTGAGCAAAACTCAGCTGTAAAGGTGCTCAGAGGCTTCCCTGGCATCTCTTTGCCCTGCTGGGAAGGACATCAGTCCCCACTGAACTTCATGATTTTTTTAAAGAGGTCCAGAGTTGTGCTTTATTTGATCCTTCCAGCCAAGCACTCCTTTGTTCTTGGACTTCTACCCACGTTAAATTGTTAATGCTTAACTGAATAGTTCACATTTCCCAGTGATAAGCCCAGAGAACACAGGGGATTAATTAGGAAAAGTGAGATCCAGGCTGCACCTTTGACCTTCCCAGCTCCTTTGATTTTTATTTCCTTTTTAAAAAAATTATTACTGTTTCTTTGTTTTCCTTTATGGTTTTACTGAAGAGCAGTTACTTTGATAGCATCAGTGGGGTAGAATTTTCAGTCAAGGAGGCCAGAGTCAGGAAAAGTTCACTGAAGCTCCAGGAGCTCACCAAATTATTTACTCTTCTCTTTTGTAAATGGGGGAAGAGATCCTGTTTTCTGCCTGCAGAAGTATTAAAAATAAACCCCTTTAAGTGTGTGTTTGAAAACCCTCCAAAAAATAAACTGGGGAGTTGCTGAATGCTGAACTGGTTGGGTTTTTTTTCTGTAAATACAGAAATCCTTGCAACAGAAGGGGGATCTCTTGACCACTGGGTCACTGGGATTCCGAAACTCACCACTTTGTCCCTCCCAAAATAAAAATAGAGAGTTGCTTGCCAACGGCAGCCAGTAGAGGTCTCTCTGGAATTAAGCTTTTCAGCCCTTTATATTCCCTTTTTTTTCCCCCCCGCAAGCATTTCAAGTTGCTCTTTTGGGCAGGGGCAATCCCGACGGATCCAGGTGGAGGTGAGATCCGTGCAGGAATCTGGGACCTTGCCACTGATGGAGGAGTCGATCTTATCTGTTGGCATTGGCTGTGTTCAGATAAAGCATGTCAAGTCACAAAACCATCAGGTAAGAGTGAGTATTTCATCTCAGCTCTGCTTTCTGAGACATGAAAAACCATAACCTGATGTTCTCTTTGTTGCAGTTGGGGTCAACTCTGTAAGTTGGGTCGGTTTGGGGGGGTATTTTTTGACCCTCCAAGGTCAGGATGAATTATCAGAACTGCTTTGATGGTGGGTTTAAGGATTATTCAGGGCAGTTTAAACCTCTGTCTGTCAGAAAATGTTGTGGAAGATCATCCTCTTAAACAAATATCATTTTCCACAACAGAATAATATTTCCAAGACTACCTTCTGTGCCTCTCCTGCTTTTGGTGGGGTTTTTCCCCCCCTATCCTTAAAATCAGCACAGCCCTAACACACCATTCCTAAAATTCATTAAGAGTTTGTCCTGTAGTTCTTACTTAAAAATACTAGACATTGGCAGCAATTTTAAGTAAGTGTTCAAGTTAAAATAAACCAATTGCACATATATTTAAGTAATATCCAGTTAAAAATATTAGCATTACATGAACCAGCTGTGGCCCATAGGACGTGTTGGCCAGTTGTTTGACAACCTCAGGCACAACTGCAGCTCATGTTAAACTGCAAATCCATGCATCTCCCTCCAGGGATTTCCTCTTGCAGTGCTCCCATCGGGTTCTGGTGCACTTTGGCTTTTTCCCCCAGCAGATCAATTAAAATTCAGTCACTCCTTGGAGTTAAAAAGCCAGAATTTGGTGCAGCAGAACAGGTAAATCTCTGGGCTCATTTGATTAACTGCCCTGCTTGAGACAAGGCCAGCTAAATGTAAAGTAATTTATGGAAAACCAGGAGTTGTCCCAAAATATTTGTAATATTGACACTGATTCAATCCATGTCTGCTCCCCCTTTTTTTTTGTTTCATTATTATGGCTTTTCCTTTGAGATCTGGGGTTTTTTTGTTGTCTCCAAACCTGAGCAGTCCCTTCCCCTCATGTGTCAGGGGTACAAAAAGGAGATTTTTTCCCCACTTTTGAAGAAATCTGCTTTTCCAGCAGCATCCTGGGCCAATTCTTGCTGTTATTGCCCATTGTGCTTCTCCCAGTGGCTCTGCCTGCAGCCTTTCCATCACAGCAGCCCCTGATACCCACATTTCCTTCCTAGAAAGTAAACACAGTCCTGAATGGAACAAGTTTCTCTCCTCAGACAGAATGATTGAGTCTTCCAAATTTTCCCCCAAAGCACAAGTGTCCCTTTTAGCCTGGTTTGTCAGGGCAAGTCCCAGGTGAACAGTCCCCAGGTAGTTTCTCATCCATTGGCCAGTTTCAACCTTATCCCACGGAGCTGCCAAGTCCCCAAAATAGTGCATTCTTTCCAAAAAAAGAACTTAAACTCCACTTGAGACAGAGAGACCAGTGAGTTGTGTCTGACACTGATAACCCCCATGGGAAGGGGCTGTTGAAAGGCAGGTTTTATTAGCCCTGGTGCTCACAATGGCCTTCCACACTTGAGCACCTGGATCTTCAGCCCCCTTATTAGCATTTCTCTTATCTCAAGTCAATCGGTATCTATGGAATGTGAGAGATTTTCTGAAGACCTTGAACGGAGGAAATGCCTCTCCTCGATGGCTTTTTAATTTCAGCTTAGCTGAGTTTTTGCTTCCATTATTAAGATACCAAAGTAGGCTCCGGGGGCTCGTTATTACTTAAATAGATAAGTGATAACTCCATGAGGATTGGAGCCCTCATTCCTTTCCCATTCTCTGGGAGGAGGGGCAGGTGTGCTCCTTGCAAGTGGTGAAGGTCGACAATTAAAGGTGCTGTTGCCACCAGGGAATAATGGCAATAAAATGTTGGAGGTCTACCTTGTGGCTCCTGCTGTGGCTCTCATCCCAAATCCCTAAGAATTCCAGGGGGTGTTTGCAGCTCTTTAAATGCTGCAGCAAACTGACCTCAGATCCTTTGTGCTCATCCCCAGCCCTGGGGACAGTTCTGGGACCTTCAGACAGGAGATGTTGAGGGGCTGGGAGGTGTCCAGGGAAGGGAACGGAGCTGGGAAGGGGCTGGAGAACTCCTGATGGAGCTGGGGGAGCTCAGCCTGGAGAAAAGGAGGCTCAGGGGGACCTTCTGGCTCTGCAACCCCCTGATGGATCCAGGGCAGGGTCGGGCTCTGCTCCCAGGGAACAAGGGGAAACGACCTCAGGTTGCACCAGGTGAGGTTTATGTTGGATATTGGGAACAATTCCTTCCTGGAAAGGGTGGTCAAGCATTGGAAGGGGCTGCTCAGGGCAGAGTGGAGTCTCCATCCCTGGAAGTGTTCAAAAAACATGTGACTGTGACACTTGAGGACATGGCTTAGTGGTGACCACTTTTGCACTTGACCTTAAAGACCTTTTCCAACCTTAGCAATTCCACAGTTCTCTGATTCTACACCAGACTGGGATTTCTCAGCACTTGCTGTGACACTCCCACTTTTCCTGCCAGTTCAGGTTCAACAGGTTTCACTACAATCCCTGCATTTTCTTCATGCAATTCACATATTCCACTTATTAGGACTCCTAATAATTGTATTACTCTGAATTTTCCCATTATTGTTCTAGTTTGTGCTTAGATGAGCACAATGTTTGGGATGTCAGTGTGTTTTAATTCTGTGCTCAAACCACTGCAGAGCTCACACTTTTGTGTAAGACTGCTGAAATTGCTTAAAATACTGACACCCTTTTGCATTCAATGTAGTTTCCTGCTACCAAAAAAAAAATTAAATAAATTAATGGCATGGGTTTGTTTGTTTTGGCTTAGGAAGAAGAGGATGAAATGGACAGTTATCAGGTAAAGATTTTAAATTCTGTCTTACAAATGCTGACATTTTCAGATTAAAAAGGGTTAGAAGAGTATCAGCATTTTCTTGATATGCAGAAGAGACTGAAAGCTTAGGAATTGGGTAGCTTGTGATGCTCCAAAGCCTGTGGTGGATTACAGAGGTGCCATAATCTGTATTTCCAATCCAAGATCCCGTTGCTTTCTGGTTTGGGGGTTTTTGGGGGAACTGCTGGGGCAGGGATGGATCCCTAATATGAGGGGATAACACTGGGTGTGGGAATGGTCTCATGGATAAGGACTGGGGGTTCCAGCTTTGCCACAAGGTGGTTATTGGTCACTTTGGGAGTAGTTTGGGGGCAAAGAACTGTATAAAGTGAAGTTTTTTCAGCTGGGCAGCACAGAAAAATAATGAAAGAGATGCCTTGGACTGGCAGGCAAAGATCCTTCAACTAAGATGTGGAAGGTTAAAGGGTTTGGATCTGTGAAGAAAGACTGAGAGAACTGGGGGTGTTGAACCCCGAGGAGAGGAGGAGGCTCAGGTGGCATCTTGTGGGAAGGGGTAAAGAAGACAGAGCCAGGCTCTTCCCTGTGGAATCCAGGGAAAGATCCAGAGGCAAGGAGTCTCCACACTGGGAATTTCTGTTATCTATGTTTTTGTTTTACCCTGGTGGTGGTCAAACACTAGAACGTGTTGCCTGGAGAGGTTATGGAGTTTCCAGCCTTGGAGATTTTCAACCCCAGCTGGGAATAGCTTTGATCAAGCTGCTGTTTTGACCCTACTTTGGGCACAGCAGGGTTGGACTAGACAATCTTCAGAGGTCCCTTCCACCCTCAGCTTCTCTGTGAAAATAGGGATGAGCAAAGGGATTAACTGGAGCTCCTCTCTGTCTTCCTTATCTGGTTCTGGAGTTTCCAAGCTTGCAGATTTTCAATCCCAGCTGGGAATAACCTTGATCAAGCTGCTGTTTTGACCCTACTTTGGGCACAGCAGGGTTGGACTGGGAAATCTCCAGAGGTCCCTTCCACCCTCAGCTTCTCTGTGAAAATAGGGATGAGCAAAGGGATTAACTGGAGCTCCTCTCTGTCT
>JAWWTY010000106.1:114160296-114180387 GCA_035222235.1 Margarornis squamiger
GTTGATGTCTCATGAGTTTGGAGTCCAGATTTTGCCAAAACTGAAGTGGGAAGAGTTAATTTCTTATGAGTCTGGAGCTCAGATCATGCAAAACCTGTAATGGTGTCATGGGTTACACTCTTCCCACTTGTGGGAAGAGTTAATTTCCCACGAGCGCAGAATTCAGATTGTGCAAAAAGTAGGAAGAGTTAATTTCTCATGAATTTGGAGTTCAGATTGTGCAAAAACTGAAGTGGGAAGAGTTGATTTCTTGTGAGCTCAGGGGTTCAGACTCTGCCAGAACTAAAGTGGAAAGAGTTAATTTCTCATGAATCTGGAGTTCAAATGGTGCAAAACCTGTAGTGGTGTCATGGGCTACACTGTTCCCACTTGTGGGAAGAGTTAATTTCCCACGAGCTCAGAATTCAGATTGTGCAAAAAGTAGGAAGAGTTAATTTCTCATGAGTCTGGAGTCCAGATTGTGCCAAAACTATACTAGGAAAGAGTTGATTTCTCATGAGTTTGGAGTCCAGATTTTGCCAAAACTGAAGAGGGAATAGTTAATTTCTTATGAGTTCAGATTTTGCCAAAACTAAAGTAGGAAAGAGTTGATGTCTCATGAGTTTGGAGTCCAGATTTTGCCAAAACTGAAGTGGGAAGAGTTAATTTCTTATGAGTCTGGAGCTCAGATCATGCAAAACCTGTAATGGTGTCATGGGTTACACTGTTCCCACTTCTGTGAAGAATTAACTTCGCACAAGCTCAGAATTCAGATTGTGCAAAAAGTAGGAAGAGTTAATTTCTCATGAATTTGGAATTCAGATTATGCCAAAACTGAAATGGGAAGAGTTAATTTCTCATGAGTTTGGAGTTCAGATTATGCCAAAACTATAGTAGGAAAGAGTTGATTTCTCATGGGTTTGGAGTCCAGATTTTGCCAAAACTGAAGTGGGAAGTTAGTTTCTTATGGGTTTGAAGTTCCTATTTTGCAAAACCTGTAGTGGTGTCGTGGGTTACACTCTTCCCACTTGTGGGAAGAGTTAATTTCTCATGAGTTCAGATTGTGCAAAAAATAAGAAGAGTTCATTTCTTATGAGTCTGGAGTTCAGACTGTGCAAAAACTGAAGTGGGAAGAGTTGATTTCTCATGAGCTTGGAGTTCATGCTTTGCCCCAGAAGTGTGTTTCCCTGCTCCTGCAGCATGTTCACACAGTGCTGACCATTTCTCTTCCTGCATCCAGGTGTTTAGCAATAAAGCAGGAGTAGCTGCAGGAGAGATCCCTTTGTGTTAATTCCTCAAAGTTAATCACCCTTGGCCTTGCCTGTTTCCCAGTTGCTTTGGGCTCCTGCAGTAACGTGGAGGTGAGAGCAGAGGGTTTGATGAATGGAAAGCAGCAAGGCTGTCCTTCCATTTGCAGCACCGTGTCCTGAAAAATGCATAAATCCCAGGAAAGATGGGGAGGAAGAGTTTGTTCAGCATTGTCTCCGAATAATCCCCTGGCAGTGATAATGACAAAGCACAAAGCCTCAATTGTCATTCTGGTTGCACACCTACACTTAAAACCTGAAGCAAGAGCAAGGAGAAGAGGTGTGGTCACACCCAGAAACTCCAAGCTCCTTCCAGGTCTTGGTGCTTCAACCTGGCCAAAGCCTTTTCTCAGTGAGGGAACAGTGAATTTTTGTCATTTGGAGCTGGGGGAGTGTATTGAACAGATAAATCGAGCGTGCCAATAATGCCACTTGTGTTAAGTCTCCATCAATTCTGGTTCCTACGGATTTCAGTCAATGCTGGGTTTTACTTTCCCTCCACACAGAATCTTTGGCTTTCTGGCTGTTTTTCTGCAGCTCCTCGTCAATAACCTTTGCTGGGTGTTCATCTCAGCAGCATCTTGCAATGACTCATCTCTGCATTAATTCACCAGGCCAGTTCTTAACCCTGCAAGGCGCCAAGTCAGCATAAACAATGACCATGCCCCTTAAATCATTCTTCATAACGATCTCCTTGGTCAAGAATTTAATGTCTCTGCTTGTCAATATTCAAGACAAGTCACCTAAGGGCTCTGTTAGAGATTTTTAAAAAAAAAACAACCTCTAAAACTAGCAGATGCTTTGTGTGCTGGTGGAGCAGTCACCTTGCAGGGAAGGGAGTGGATCCTTCCTCTGTGTCTAAAACACAATCTGTATCTAAAATACAAACTGGTGGGTCCTTCCTCTGTGCCTGAAACACAACCTGTATCTAAAATACAAACTGGTGGATCCTTCCTCTGTGTCTAAAACACAACCTGTATCTAAAATACAAACTGGTGGATCCTGTTTCTATGTCTAAAACACAACCTGTATCTAAAATACAAACTGGTGGATCCTGTTTCTATGTCTAAAACACAAATTATATTCTCAGAGTTAAAATCTTTGATTCTTACATGTTTATTGGTTAGACTTTTGGGGCTTGGGCATCTCTCCTGTGTTTATCTCAGGTGACATCTAAGCCCCCTTCTCCTTTGGTTGCCTCCCCGCAGGGTTTTGCGCAGAGTTTCTTCCGAAGGATGTCTCCCCGGAGCTCCATTCCTGGCTGTGGTGTCACTTTTGAGATAGTCTCCAACATCCCAGAGGTGAATAACAAATCAGAGTGTCTCAAAGTGGCCGAGAGTCTCCAACTTTGCCCTTTTCCCCCTCGTTCTGAGCGTTCTGGCTCTTGCTGCTGCAGCTGTGGCTTATAAAAGATGAAGAATATTCCTTCCCACGCTGTGGCTGAGCAGCAACCTCTGTCTCATCAGTGTCCCTGTGCATTTTGTTGAGTGAGCATCTGTTTGCTCAGGTCCTTGAAGGAACATTTTAAACACAGAGGGGGGAGTGGAAATGGGCAGGTGAAGTGCCTGTTGTGGGGAGCAGGAGAACGTGGGTGGGGAAGATGACAAAGTGATGTCTTGATGCAACTCTTGACTCCCAGTTAGATGCTAATCCTTTCCCTCCAAAGAGAGGCTCTGTCAGAGCACTTGGAAAAACATTAACACCTGAAGAGCCAAACCTCTGATTGCTGCCTGACTCTTTCATGCTCTGCTGCAATTGGCACTCTGTGCTGAAACCTTTCTCGAGCAACACTCTGATTTTTTTCACCCACAAATCCCTCGAAATTGTGTTTTCCTCTCAGGTTAGAGAACGCCCCAAACATCCTCGAGCACTTTTTAATTATGAAACATCTGAATGCAGCCCTTTTGCTAATTAATGGCAACGTCTCGCTGTGAGACCTGGAGAAAAGAAACCCGAAGGGCTCAAACAATAACCATGTATTGCTCAAGGTGTGGGTGACAGTGGCAGGAGCAGCCTGGCAGGGTGCCTGGCACAAGGCTTGTGTCAAGATCAGAACCTGACATTAGATATCAGGAGGAAATTCAGATCAAATATTAGGAGGAAATTCAGATCAGATATTAGGAGGAAATTCAGATTAGACATCAGGAGGAAATTCAGATTAGACATCAGGAGGAAATTCAGATCAGATATTAGGAGGAAATTCAGATCAGATATTAGGAGGAAATTCAGATTAGATATTAGGAGGAAATTCAGATTAGGTATTAGTATCTAATTCAGATTAGGTATTAGTATCTAATTCAGATTAGATATTAGGAGGAAATTCAGATATCAGGAGGAAATTCAGATCAGATATTAGTATCTAATTCAGAGTAGATATTAGGAGGAAATTCAGATCAGATATCAGGAGGAAATTCAGATCAGATATTAGTATCTAATTCAGAGTAGATATTAGGAGGAAATTCAGATTAGATATTAGGAGGAAACTCAGATTAGATATCAGGAGGAAATTCAGATCAGATATTAGGAGGAAATTCAGATCAGATATTAGGAGGAAATTCAGATCAGATATTAGTATCTAATTCAGATCAGATATCAGGAGGAAATTCAGATCAGATATTAAGAAGACATTCTTTGCCACGAGGGTGGTGAGGCCACAGACAGGGCGTGGACTCCCCATCCCTGGAAGTGTCCAAGGTCAGGTTGGATGGGACTTGGAGCGACCTGGGAGAGAGGGAGGTGTCCCTGCCCATGGCATGAGATGATTTTAAGGTCCCTTCCCACCCAAAGCACTCTGATTCCACGATCCTAACCCACCCCTGAGCTCAAGCACCAGCAGTGTTGAATCGGTGCCACGTGGTTTAAAAACACATCTTTTTTGGGGACCGACACGGGAGGTTTTTCTGCTTTATTTTAAAAGCTGTCCTTTCTTTTCATCCTCCCAGGATGCTCAGGGAGCTGAAGAGAGGGAGGCCCTGGCCAGGATGGCAGCAAACGTGGAAGATGCAGCTTCAGCTGACTCTGAGGCTTACATTGAGAAGTACCTGCGCAGTGTCCTGGCCGTGGAGAACATCCTCACCCTGGACCGGCTGCGCCAGGTCCTGCTCTGGGGCTGGGGCAGGGAGAGCACTGCATGGCAGCAAAAATGTTCTCCTGGGTGCACACAGTGGGTGACAACCCACCCAAAACCACCACCCAGCCTCCCAAAGTGGGCCACCAGAGGAAGCAATTTCTCCTTGCAGAGACGTCCTCGCTCAGTGGGATGCTTGCTTTGGTTTTAAGTCAGTCCATTATGGTTCAGAAAACACAGTTCTGTGGCATCAGCTTTGGCTTGCTGAGGCTTTAGAAGGAGTTCTGAAGTCACCAGAAGAATTCTTGTCATTTTAAGCCTTGTTTTACCTTGAAGAAGCCAAAGCCATTGTGTCCCAAAGTGAGCCTGGGGCAAATATCCAGGGAAGGAAATTCTCCTTGTAGAGATGCCCTTGCTCAATGTGCTGTTATGGGATGCTTGATTTGGTTTTAAGTCAGTCCATTATGGTTCAGAAAGTACAGTTGAGTGGCATCAGCTTTGGCTTGCTGAGGCTTTAGCAGGAGTTCTGAAGTCACCAGAAGAATTCTTGTCATTTTAAGCCATATTTCACATTGAAGAAACCAAAGCCATTCTCTTAACAAAAAAGAGACATTGATTTGGTTAATTTTAAGTACTATAAGTCCATCTGTTTACTAGGAAAAATACATGAGAGAAAAACACTCATGGAAGATTTTTCTTCTGGCTGTGAATTATGCAAGCACAAAGTAAGAGTCATGCAAAACAAGCTACAGCTTGTGCCTGCCCACTATAAATTCATGGTGGAGTGTGATGCACTCTAAATATTGAAAGCAAAGTTTCCTGTCATTTATAATTAGTTTAAAGGATTAAAATAGGAGCTCAGCTTGGAAAGGCAGTCACTCTTTGCATCTCTGTCATCTCCTGGAACTGGGACTAGCTGTAAAATCCTGCATGAGCCCAATCAGCAAAACAGTGGATGTTGAAGTTTATCCACTCCTATAATTTTAGCCACTTTATGTACAGGTTTTATATTACAAGAAACTTTGCACAAAGTGGGCCTGTGCACAAAGAAACGTTTTTCTCATGGGGACAAAACTCTCCTGGGGTGGTCAGGGCTTGAATTCTTGCCAAACATGCCTTTTTTTAATGTGTTTTGCTTCTCTGTGATTGGCAGGAAGTGGCAGTGAAAGAGCAGCTCATGGGAAAAGGCAAACTGTGCCGCAGGAGCCTGAGCTCTCCCAACGTGAACAGGGTGAGTATTCCATGCTGGAATCTCCAGCAGGTCCCCTCTTCCAGTTCCAGGTCCCTGCCATGCCAAAGGCATGGGGTGGAGCAGTGAATTTCCTTCTTTGTGACCCGTTTGTGTGTGTGTGCTCCTTGTGACTGAAATCAAAGTGCAGACAGAACCTGCACGGATTGCTGCCTTCATCATGCAGGGAATTGTGCTTGGAAGCAGCTCCCTAAATCCAGAATAGCTGAAAAAGCAACGTAAGAAGAGCTTGGCAGTTTTTTTTTCCCTAAACACTGGAGGTTTTTCATTTACTTGCCAAGTTGAAGATTTTATTTTTTTCTCCTTTTGGTTTTTTAGAAGATCTGAAAGCAAGTTGCAAGTATATTCTGGACTTAAGCTTTGTAAGAGTGCTGTGCATAAGGAGAACGAGGGTTTTGCTGTCCAAAATTTGGAGAGAAATCCTTTGGTAGAACTGGTATCCAAACTGTGGCTCCTCCCATGGCAATAACTGAGATTTCACCTTTTAGTTGGGTTTTCGTTCTGCTTTAACAGCAAAGCTATTTCTTTTCAGCCCTGTTAGTCAAGAGGAATATTTATGAGTTCTTGAAGTCCTTGTTAAGAAATAATTCTGCTTCTCTTCCCTCTTCCAGCTCTCTGCAAGCCGCCAGGATTTGGCACCCCTTTATAGCCTGAGCAGTAACCGGGTGAGTACCTGCAGGAAATCCTGGGAATTTGGAGGCAGGAAGGAGGAATGTGCAGTGACCCCACGACACCAGTCAGAGGGGAAACAGCTGGAAAAAACGGGGTGTGCTCCTGTATCCTTGGGCCTGTTCCTGGCAACATCAGTAGGTTTGGATGTGCTGCTCTCTGGGAAAGTTCCCGGGTCTTTGCCATCCCAAGCACTGTGGGATGGTCAGCCTGAGCTGAGCAGATGAGATGAAACAAAGGGTCACACAGGAGGGGGAATTATCTCAAACTTCAGAGCTCTCCCAGAGCTGTCACCTGTGTGGGTGCAAATCTTCTGGGTGTCAGGGACAGATTTGGGCTCGTATATGAGTTCAGGTCAACATCTAGGACAGAATAAAGGCCTTTGAAAAGAGGCTCTGACCTTCCAGTGGCTTTAAACTTGTGGTGGGTGATAACTCAGCACAATCCCACTCCTTAAAATCACCAGTACACACCCAAAGCATTCCTTTAAAAGGGGAAAGATTAAATTGAAACTTCTTTTCCAAAGCCTAGATAAACTGAAGGGTCTCCTCCTGCTAGATATTCTGCCCAGCAGGCTTGTAGTCATTTTAAAAGGGGGGAAGCTGGTGGTGACAAGGCATTTTAATGCCTAATGCAGTTACATGGAATAATACAATTTTGATTTAGTGCTCCAGCATTGGTTGCTAAATCTGCTCCATGGAGGGAATGCTAAAACATGTGCAGGTGACAAAGTGCTCCCAGCACCTTGTGTTTGGAGGGGGCTGTTTCAGTACTGCAGGTTTTGAAAGGGAAAATGAAAGGGCAGAGTTCTTAATGATTTCTGTTTTTCTCCTCCCTCCCCCCTCAATGATCCCTCTCATTGCACGTTTCAGGGTCCAAAGGTCCCAGCAGAGGTAATGCATTAGGGGCACCTAATGAGTGGGATAAGGGCTTTTATCCCACTATGAAGTTCCTTTTGCTCCCTCCCACGCTTGTCTTGCCTGCTTTGGAGGTGCTGCTGGTGGGGCCACATTTGCACAGCACATGGCAAAGGAGTTTTTTCCCTGGCAAAGCTGCTCATTAATGCAGTGTGAAGGGGCACAAAGCAGAGATGTTTCTCCTTGGGTGCGTCGGAGCGAGCTCTTGGGTGCCGCTTCTCGCAGATTTTTTGGGGCAGGGTGAAGTTATTTCAGAAATGGCCCCGTCTCAGCTGAAAAAAAAATAGACCACGAAAGCAAGGAAGTGCATAAATATCTGCCAGTCCTGTCAGGATTAGCCTGGAGATGAGATGAACCTCAGGAGTTTCTTCCAAATCCTCCTCAGGCTTTGGTAGTTCAGCGTGAACAGCTCTTGCTTTCTGTGAGCTCATGGTTTTAAATTTGGGCCCATGGGAAATGTGTTCATCCTGAGTTTCATGTTCAGACTCTCGGAGGAATGACTCTTTGTCCCCAGGTTTGGCTGAGTGGAGCTCACTGGTAGTGGTTTGCATGAGGTTCTGCAGCTCTTCACGTGGTCGTAGTTGCTGATAGACACGTTGTCCTGCAGGAGCTGGGGTGGTGGACGTGATCCCTTTGCTTGCAATGAGCTTCTCTTCAAGGCACTTGTTACTCAGGACATGGAGGGTTAAAATCCCCCCGGCTGGAAATCTCTGATTTCAAATGGATCTCTGGTTCCAAGGGCAGGTTGGACATGGCCTGGCACAACCTGGGATGGTGGAAGGTGTCCCTGCCCATGGCAGGGGTGGAATGAGATGGTGTTTAAGACCCCTCCAACCCAAACCATTCTGTGATTCGACGATTCCGTGTCCACAGGGAGATGAACAAAAGCTTTGGTGATGACAGTGACAATGTTCCTGTGGCACACAGAAAACCTGAAGCTCAGGGTGATACCACTCCTGCCTGGTTTAGCATGAAGGACCTGGCAGTGGCTTGAGAGGCAGAGTTTTGGCCAAGCTGGGTGTCTTTGTCACCTGGTGAGAGGTTTGGTGACAAAAGAAATCTCCAACATTCATGGGTTGTAATTTTCCCAGGAATTTGGTGTTGTTGACAAGTGACTGACTATAATAACCTAATCTCAAAAAAGGGATTTATTATATCATAAGAAACACCAGTCACAGGGTAACAGGGTGCAGAACTAAAGTGTCAAGCCTCTGTACTTAATTATTAATTAATTAATACTCGTGGAAGCCTTCAACATATTCCAGAATATTCCTCTCCTTAACTTTTCTTCCATGACTTAATTCCTCTGTCTGTTTTTAACATGGTGATTCCCTTCATTCCTGCTGCCTTCACCGTGGAGCTTTAGCTTTGTGGGAAAGGGCTCTGGAGCCTCATTCCCTTCTTCAAGCACCATCCATGGTGGCAAAGTTTGGAATGTGGGTGCTCCTTCATTCCCCAGCCCTGGGAAAGCCAGGACTCCTTCCCCTGTAAGCCAGAATATGAAACAAGCTGGAATACCCAGCAGTTTCCAGAACAATGACCTGGACTCATCTTGCAGACACAGTTGGCTGTCACTAAAGGCACGGATGGGTGGTCACACCTCTCTGAAGAGCTGGAGAAGCCCTTCCCCAGCACTGGAGCAGAGGTGTGGGTTTGGCATGTTCTGGGGAAACACCACAGAGCATCTCTGACACCTCAGAGAGCTTCCACGGGGAGTTTTTAAATCATAACTCATAAAACTGAGCTCCTTACCTGGCTGAGAAGGAAAGGAGGCGCCTTCTAAATTTACTTCAGGAGACTTAGGGCCTTTGCTGTTCTGTTCACAGGACTTCTTGTGGTCTCACCTCGAGGTCCCAGCTACATGTTTAAATGAGGAAAAGCCACTTCTTGCTGCTGTTGTCACCCCAGGTGTGGTTACAGGAGAGTGAGGTGAATGTGACTCCTCCTTGCCCATCAGCACGTGTCAGGTGGCTCAGGAAATATGAGATATTGGAGAGGAGTTTTTGTGTCCCGAGCGACTCGTGCTGGACATTTAATTTAATTAAATTTACCTGGAAGCCGAATTTAAAAGTGGAGTTGACTTGGCTGGATGACTCAGGGGCACAAAGAATGGAAGGACTTGTTTCAGAGATCTTCTTCAGGCTAAATCACACTCTGGTGAAGAATTTGACGAGTTGCTCTTAAGCCACCTTTGCACAAGGGCCGTTGTGTCTTGGGCAGTCATCCTTCCTTTCCTGGAAGGCCAGCAGTTTGTAGTTCAAAAGCCAAACAAGACCAGACTGTGCCACTTAAACCTTTCAGGGTTTTCTGGGAACCAGAGTTTTTTCCAGCAAATTGATACACCGGGCAGATTCAATTTGAATAATCGTGCTGTTCATGAGAACAAGTGCCTTTTGTCCCAGCTGTGTGCTTGTCTTTAAGTGCTACATGGTCACCTTTCCCTAAGCCTTTTGTGAACTGCTGAGATAATAAAACACAGGAACTATTCATTTCTCTTACCCAGTGGCTGCATTTTAATGGTCTGGCAAGTTCAAGGAAAGATTTGTCAGGTAAAGCCTCCGGATTTCTTAGGTCGTGATCCCCCCTGTTTGCCCTAAAGGTTCTGTGCATGTTGGGGCTGAGCTGGATAACATTCCCTGAGGTTTCTCCTGGAGGAGGTGTGAAAGAAGGGAAGGCAGGGGAGAAGGTAGGGCAGAAATAAGCCACTTTATCAACAGCTCTGCATTCAAATACATCAAGGGGCAGATGTTCTGGTGGCTGTTTGTGAGTTGTTAATTTAAGTCACTCGACCCCTGTTTGGTGACTTGGCAGAGACCAAATCTATCCATGAAGGGATGGCTCCTCTGGGCAAAGGATTTACAAACTCCCTTTCTTTCTCTCAGCCTTGTTCACAGAGGAAACATTCACAGCACTGAAGTGTTTCAGTGCAGATGGGAAACTCGGGAGCTTCATCAGGTTAATCTAGTTAATAATTTCTATATTGCATTTTATTTTTGAGGTGGGTTATCTTTCAACCCAGCTTCGTAAAGTCAGTCATTCATGGACCACCTTTTGCCCCTGCAGGTTCTTGGCACAGCAGTTGACCCTTTCAGTTGTCTCCAGGATTTGTCTTTTGCAAATGTTTCTGCATCTCTTGCCCTGATTAGCCTGATTTTAGTGCTTTGTTTTCATCTCGGGGTTGCTGCTCTCCAATCTGACCTTCAGTCTAAAATGATGATCTCTCCACTCTCTCCAAAGCAAGTGTTATTTAAAAACCCAACATGCTTAAAGTGCATGATCAGAGAAATCCTTTTCTCCTTTCTCAGAACATTCCCTTTATTTAACCTGGCAAAACACTTATAACTATGTAGAAAACATGGTCCTCCATAGTGCTAAGGCTGAAGCAGAATTTCCAACAGATCCTAATTAAAGAGGATCTTTTCCTAAGGGAAGAGTCACTAAACGTTGCCAGATGAATATTCTGAAAGTGTTTTGCTGATTCTTACCCACTCCATTTCTTCTCAGCATTCCCAAACAGGGTAGGAAATCAAGATACTTGCCTGCTTGAAATCATTTTTCTTGGAACAGGCAGTGAAGGGCACTTCTGACTCAACAAATCATAATTCACACAATGATTTACTTGCTCCTTACCTGCACTGAGTCCGTGTTCTAAAAAACTGAAATATTCTTAGTATTTGTAATACCTTTCCTTTTTCTTGTGTCTCTGTGGCCTCCAGGAGCACTCAGACTTGGCTTAAGATATATCACCTTCATCCACTCGTCTCCAAGTGGATCATTATCCTGAGATCCAAAAGGAACACTAATCAAGCTTTGTTGTGTCCTCCAAAATGAAGCTTTTTCACTCTTCCTTAGCTGGTTTTTTCTTATCCCAATGCCAACACCTCCCAGGCTGGTGGCAGGACAGACCAAGCCAAACAGTGTTTCAAGATTGATTTGAGTCTTTTGAGGCTTGTTTTGAGTCTTGTCCTTTTTTCTTAAACTCCTGCAGCGCCACTGAGCTGGTGCATCCAAAAAATGCTGAATTGTGCTGGGATATTTTCCCCTTCTGCAGAGTTTTCTCCTGGTTTTGAGTCTTGTCTTCCGAACTGATTCATCGGTGGGACGCAGAGAAAAGACAGAAGGAAACATTTCACATCCCAGAGGCAAAGAAAGGGTTGAGCACAGCCTGAAGTCATTGGCTTTCAGTGTCTGCACGTGAAATTATTAGAAATCATAAGAGAAGCAGTGTCTGAAGCACTTTTTGGGGTGGATTTAAGTGGGACAGGGCTGCAGTGAGGCCACCTGAAGGAAACCTGCACTCACAGAAACACAAGAGCCTACCAAGAGTTTGTGGGTGAGGAGCAGGAAAGGCTGTTTGGTAGGAGCATTCTGTGGAATTTTCCAGACTCTTTGATGGAAGACATCAATGAGTTGCAGGTCAAAGATGGTGCTGAACTTGGAGGCTCGAGGTGTGGGTGGAACAGTTCTGTCATCTGTGCTGATGGAGCAGGAAGGGCTTGAACACCAAAGTGCTCCAAAGCACAAGACTAAAGCAAGCCCTGGTGTGTTTCTGCTGGTCCCAGCCTGGGCTCTCTCAGCTGGACATTCAGGATGGCTCAGAACTCAGGCATCCCTTGGTCTCTGGTTATCCCAAATATCCCTTTACACATATATTCCTGGTCCCTACATCCAGCAGGAGGGGTGGCAGCAGGTAGAGGTCTGAAGTCCTGCCAAAGTGTGAGTTACTTGCTATTCAAAGCAGGAGAGCTTTGATGGGACTAACCTATAGATCCAAATGGAAATGATTTTTGCCCTGGGCTGCTCACTGTGACCTTCAACCCATTGGAGAAATCTATTCCTCCTCTCCTGGCTTATTTATTATTTGTGAAACATTCATGACTTGGAGTTACAGTTAAGATTAGTTTAGCTGCCTGTCATTTTCCCATTCAAGGTCAGATTCATTCCTTGCATCCAACGGCGTGAAGCTTCTTAAAAAGGCACATTACCCCCTTTTCCTCCAGAAAATAAAGATATTAAACCTGTGGCCTGGGATGCAGCAGGTCCATCCACCCCTTGTTACTCCCTTTTAATACATTCACTGTCCCATTTCACTGCCTAAGTGGTTTTATTTCTGTTGTGCCTTTAAGAGACAAGATTTAGGGAGAGTGTAACCCAGATGAGTACAGATGTTGTACAAAAACTCCTTCAAAAAACGGGATCAAATCAGTTTGACTGCACCACCCTGTGCTTGGAACTTCTCTTTCTGGAAAGGTGAAACTCTCCAAGCTTGTCCTAAGAGCAAGACACTGAGACTTCTCGTAGCACTTGAGACTGGATTCTTTCAACCCACAGACCCATAAAGGGATATTGAATTGCCTTAAGGTCTCCTACAAATGAAGTAAATTAAAAGCAGCAGCTTTGGCAGGCATGGCAAGTGTGTCTCCATCTGAAGTTTTGAGGACAACCACGTGGATTTTGGTGCCTCTGCACCCCTAACGTGGTGCTCACTTTGGGGAAGGAATTCACTGTCCTGTGTCCACATGACACTTCCAGCTGAGACACCCTTTGGCCACTGACTTTGTGTCATCTTTGCAGACAGATCTGTACATGATTTTATTTATCAAGATGTTATAAAGTCAGGAGGAGGTGGATTTGGCCACATGGATTCTTGACTCCCATGTGCTGATGGGAAATAGTGGCGTGGGGATTCTCTGTGTGAGAGCCAAGAGCCTTTGTCATGGAGCCAGTTTCTGAGTGGAAGGTTGAGATGAAAACCACAGTGGACCTTTGTAAGAGCAAGAGAAATCACCCCCCGTGTGCAGGATGGTGTGCACCTCCTTGGGATCCATGGGAAAGCCCAGCTGGAGCACCCTGGGATCTTGGGAAGGTGGATGACCTTTGGCTTTCTGTCTCTGTTTCTCCCTTCCTCGTCTCCTCTCAGTCTCTTCTAGACTTGAAATGACCTTTCATCTTCACCAACCACCTCAGAACTCTGACCTGTCTCTTTCTCCAGGCTCCTGGTGTCCACAGCTTGTTCCTTTGTATTCCATCTCTCTCTTTTCCAGGCTCTTGGAAAACTTTGGAGCGCTCCAGTTGCTTCCTCTTGATCTGCTCAGCTCATCCTTTCTCTGTCCAGGCTTTAGGTCTAAGATCCTGTTTCTTGTCCTGTTCAGAGCTCTCTCTGTCCTCACCCCTTTCTAACTCCACATCCAGACTCCACTCCTGAGTAAATACACAAAATATTCAGGAATTTGGGGCAGAAGCTACTGTGTTATTTCCAACTTCCAAAGCACAGCTGCACCCCTGAGGGAAATATTGCACCTTTGAGGTCCATAAATAAACTTCTTCTGTGCCTTTATGCTGAGGCTGCTCCTCTTTGCAGGGCTGGCTCTGGGGAAGGGTCTTTCCTCAGCTCTGCAATTCTGACCTTGGCAGAGGGGCTCTGCAGGCTGGTGTGGGGTCTCAGGGTTGCTGTGCCCTCTCTGGGGTGCCAATTTGCCAAAACATAACCTTTTCTTTGCCCTCTCCAGGGTCGGTGGGAGAGCCAGCAGGATGTGTCTCAAGGTGCCCCAAACTCCAGTAGAGGAATGAGCCCATCTCGTAGCTCCCTGCCGGGCTCTGGGCAGCAGAACCACTCTCCTGATCCAGGTGAGGGCTTTCCTCCAGCTCAGGGAACGTCCCTAAAGGTTGGGACAAAGTCACTGCAGCTCCTGAGTGTCACCTAAAGCTGAGCTGCTCTCAGGGGGTGCTTTTCCTTGGCTGATTCTTTGACCGCTGGAAGATGCCATCATAGACTGAAAAGATAACAGTGTTATCATTATTTTGAGAGGGTTTGGGGTTGGTTTGGGGTTTTTTTTCCCCCCCAGAGAATGACTGGTGTAAATTTTCCAATGTTGTTTTCCCAACAGGTATCAGTGGCCTGGCTGCTTCCTACCTGAATCCTGTCAAATCCTTCGTGCCTCAGATGCCAAAGCTGCTCAAGTCTCTCTTTCCTGTCCGAGACGAGAAGAAGGGCAGGCAAAGCTCTCCCCTTGCACAGCAGGTAAAGCAGTAAATCCCAAGCCCTGCAGCAATACTGGGGGGATGCTGATAGACCAGTAAAATGCTGGTTTCATGTGCTGGTGCAGAGCAAAGCAAGCTTTTGGTCATAGCAAAGCCTGGTGATGCTTTTCCCCTCTCTCTGTGCACGGGGAGTGGGGCTCTTTGGACTTATTGCCACACTCAGCCCACGTGGCTTTTCACAAGGGCCAGGCTGATTTATGGGGCAGCAACAATGGGAAAACTTATGAAGTGCACTTAGTGTTGTTTGTGCATTGCCAAGAGGGAAATGTAATCCTGGTTTTAATTCCTTACTTCATGTACCCTTCCCTCCCACCCCTTGCCCCAGCCCGTGTCACCTTTTACCACGGACTTTGGGCACTTCTTTTGTTCATTCTGGTCTGTTCCACGTGATTTCCTTAGTTTTTGGATGTTGTGCAGCAAAGCTCCACCTGCCCCAGGTGTGGCTTCTGTGCTCTGAGCAGTAGTTCATGCGTGGTCAAGCTGAATAAAACAAGCTTTTCTGTCTTTTCTGAGACACAGAACCCCTTTTGAAATAATACCATCTCCTTTATTTGCGAGGCTGTGGTTTATTTGTAAAGGACTAGTTGGCTGGAGTGTAAGTCTGGAAGGTCTAACCAACAGGAATTTGTTTTGGCCTCAGAAAAGTGCAGTAAATATTAAAGAAATGCAGCAAAAATAAATAAATCCACCAGCCCTTAAATGTTTTCTTAAAGTAACTTCCGAATGTGGCACAAATAAGAACAATGCAGATTTAAAATACATTTGCTTGGACTGGGGATTTATTCCCTGCAAAATAAGAAAAGCATCAGATTTTACTCCCATTTCTTCTCTAATTGAGTGCTTTGCATTCTCGTGTTGCCTTTGGCTTGGTGCTGGGACTGGAATCACAGAAACCTCCTCGTTTCTGAGATGGAGAGAATTCCAATGAAGACAGTGGCTTTCCTTAAAGGTATTTGGGTACCAAAAGATGCAAATAGATGCTCTTTACAATTGCAGTGAGAGCCTTTCACACCTTCTTGAGTTGCTACTGAATCAATGAGAGCTGAGAGGAGAAATGAGGCCTCATTTCCTGTCTCTAGTCTAACCACCTGTTCCCACTCCTTTTCTGCTCAAGATCAGTCGTGTATTATTTGTATTATTTGTCTGGAAGTCACTTTTTAAACTACAGAGACGCCTCTTTTTAAAGAGGTTTTAATTTCTCTTATGGATTGCCATGGGAAGTCAATCAGTCCACGATCTCAGCAGTGTTTGATAGGAGGGAAAATGCTATTAATGCTTTGGTTTTAAGGAAAATTAAAGGCTGATCTATAAAGAGGAGTGTGATGCTTTAATGCTTGCTTGCACTGGAGGGCAACCCAGGTTTTTCCATGCCCACTGGATGTGTGTGATAACAATGGAATGTTAAAATTATTTGCTACTCTTAGTTTTGGGATGGAACAAATCAGTTGTGTTCCAAATACAGTGGTCTGAGAGGTATTCTTTGGAGCTTTATCAGTAAGGAAATGGGGCTGCTTCACTCCTGGTAGGAATCCCAGAGTATCCTGAGTTGGAAAAGACCCACCAGGATTATCAGTTTTAACTCCTGGCCATGCACAGACACCCTGAAAGTCCCTGAGAGTGTTGCCCAAACACTCCTGGAGCACTGACCCCATTCCATAGGGAGCTTCTTCAGTGCCCCACCACCCTCTGGGACAAGAACCTTTCCCAAATCCCAACCCTAAGGAAAGAAAAGAGAGCTAAATATGGGCAGAGGGTTTGAGCTGGAGGTGGTGATGGATGGTCCTGGTACCCAGGGGGGCTCTGGGGGTCACTGCTGGCCAGGCAGGGGTGACTCCTCATGGCTTACCTGCCATGGCAGGGCAGCCAGCCAGGAATTCCAGGGGAACTGGAGGAAACTGTGCCATGGAGAGGACACCAAGGTGATCCTTCTGGGTCTCAGAGGGTGCAGGATAGGGAATCTTGTGCTGTGGAAGAGTCAAACCTCAGTGCACAGGGGCAGGGGATATAAAGGAGTGTGCAGGGTGGGTGGGAAAGGGATGGAGAAGCCAAAGGGATTTTTTGGCTTTAATTGCAAAGGAGTCTGAGCCCTGATTGGGAACTGGTGGGGTTTTGGTGCTGCGAACAACAGTTTGGGAGAGCAGAGCTCAGGAGTGGAAATGGAAAGATCTAAATCATCCTTTTGTGGCTAAAAGCTCTGGGAGAGGTTTGGGATGGATCTCAGGGAGAGGTTTGGGATGGATCTCAGGGAAAGGTTTGGGATGGATCTCAGGGAGAGGTTTGGGATGGATCTGAGGGAGAGGTTTGGGATGGATCTGAGGGAGAGGTTTGGGATGGATCTCAGGGAGAGGTTTGGGATGGATCTCAGGAGAGGTTTGGGATGGATCTCAGGGAAAGGATTGGGATGGATCTCAGGGAAAGGTCCTTCCCCCAGAGGGTGGTGGGCACTGAACAGGCTCCCCATGGAATGGGCACTTCCCAAACCTGCCAGAGCTCCAGGAGGGTTTGGATGATCCTCTGAGGGACAGGGTGGGATTGTTGGGGTGTCTGTGCAGGGCCAGGGGTTGGATTTGATGATCCCTGTGGGTCTCTTCCAGCTCAGGATATTCTGTGATTCAATGAAAAGCAAATGAGCTGATCTGTAACAACGGGTTTTTGAACATAAATACCTAAAATCTAAATCTAAATTCCTTGCTCCCCCCTGGTTCATCCAGCAGCTGAGAAGATTGGATGTTTTTCATTTCTGGGGTTGCTTGAGTTTCAAAAAAAAAAAGCAGTGAGAATAGCAAATACCCTTTTTTATTATTATTTTATTATTTTAGCTGCCTTTTATTTCAGTTATGCCATTGCTCAGACTGGCACCAAAAAGCAAGTGAGCACACACCGAATTACCTCCCCAAAATGATCCTTCCTGGTGCTGTTTTGGTTTATAGTGGTTGCTTGAGTTTCAAAAAAAGCAGTGAGAATAGCAAATACCCTTTTTTATTATTATTTTATTATTTTAGTTGCCTTTTATTTCGGTTGTGCCACAGCTCAGACTGGCACCAACCTCAAGACAAGTGAGCACACACCGAATTACCTCCCCAAAATGATCCTTCCTGGTGCTGTTTTTATTTATTTTATTTATTGCTTGAATTTCAAAAAAAAAAAAAGGAAAAAGCAAAAAGCAGAGATGCTCCAGTCAAGGTGGTGGCAGTGAACAAAATTGCTGTCTTTGACCTTCTGAAGCAAGTTTAGTAACTAATCTGGAGAATAATGAACCGCAATTAATGAAATCTGCTCTCGTATTCAAGTGTGTTTCTCAGACAGCACATAAAATAATTGAAAGAACTTCCTGCTCTCTAATTAGTTAGATTGAATTAATTTGGCATAATAGGATTCTTTATGTAACTAGCAGAATGGCTTCCGATGAAGCTGTTTATGTACCTAAAAGATTGGGTTCTGATGAAGCTGTTTATATACTTTAAAGTTAGAAAATGCTTATTTGCTCCCTTCTCTGATGCCTTTAAATTAATTGCCAGTAGTCTGTAAATAAAATAAAAAAAAATTTAAAAAAAAAATAAAAGACAAATATTTAAACTTTTTTAAAGGCATGGCTGGAATTGGTTTTTATTTCCCAGCCTGTTCTTTCAAAAGCACAGAGTGTGAGATTTTCGAGCCTCCTGATGGGGAAAAGTTTAAAATGCTTGGGTAAAATATGCAGGTGATGGAGAATCAGAGCTGATTTGGAAGTGAAGCTCCCTTTTTCCATTGCCATGCTGAATTCCAGGCAGAATTCCTGCTCTTTCCCATATATGACCCCGTGGATCCCCAGGAGCTGCCTGTGGAATGACATTGCAGGGCATCGTCAAGTGCTGACATTAAAAAATGTCCATTTTTAAATTCACTTTCTGGATTCTGACATTGCTGTGGCCACTTTGGGGAGTGCATTTTGGGTCACCTTCATACTCCAGAACCCTGCTGGGTGCTCCAATGTCTTTTTGTTGCCCCTTGGCTTAAAGGAGAGATCTTAAGTCGCAGCTCTCTATTTCAAACATCACAATAATATAAACTCCTTGAATTGCCACGTGCTGATGGGATTCACTTTTGTTCCACGGGGTGGAAATGTGGTACAGGCACATGGAAGGGGCATCTCTCACTTCTTCCTCTTCCACCTTCTTCTCTTCCACCAGACATAGTAATTCATCTTAAAAAAACTCATGAAATGCCCTTAATGAAAAGCTTTCTAAACCAGACAAACCCCCTTTTTCTGGCAGCCCATTAAAAAATAACAGTTTCATGCATGGCCATGGTGCACGTTATAATTGCTGCCACTGACATTCCTTAATCAAATGTAAATAATGTGGCCTTGGAGAACCTTCTTTTACATCTTGAAGGCTTTTTTTTTTTTTTGTCCCAGGGTTTCAAGTAAAATCTCATCTGAGGGCTCTGATCAGAGACTGGCTTTGTTGGTGGTTTGATTTCTCTCTGAGCTGGGTTTTCTCTCTCATCCTCACACAAACACAACGAGGATGGGAGAAGTGGCTTCGAGAGTTTCAAACCCTTCCCAACTTCTTTAAGAACTCTCTTAAAAAAAAAAAAATGGCTCTGGATGAGCCTTTTAATCTGCCAGGGCCTAGAAATGAAGTCATTCAGCACGGAAAAGGGGATGGTTAATTTTGGGAATCCAGAAGTCACAGGCTGAAATGGTCCACGCGTGGAGGGTGGAACGAGGGGGGTTTGTTTGGGCTGATATTTAAATGCCTTCAGAGAGCAAAATGAGCAAACACCAAAAATCCCATCAAACTAACTGGGACTGGGTTCCAGATCTCCCTTTGGAGAGGGCAGGAGGTTTTCTGTTTGACTGATTAATGACTTTGCCCTCTGTTTTAGAAGGATTTGAGAGAGGAATACTTTTTAATTGCATTCAACTTTTTCTGGCTGTGCACTGGGGGATTTGGAATTCGTCCTGAATTTCTCTGTTTGTCTCTCATGGAAATGCACTCCCCCGAGTGCCCAGAACTGATTTAAACCTCTGTTTAATGAACCAAATGTTGTGTCCCCACTGCAGAAGTTCCCAAAAAAGTTGTGTGATCATAAGAGTGTCAGTGTGAGGGTCCTTGAGCTCAGTCAGTGGGAGAGGAGCACTGGAAGTTTTGGGTGATGCCATTGTTGGATTGAACGAGCTGAAACCTTGGCTGGACAATTGTGGGGGGCTTGGAGGATGATTTTTGGGCACTTTCTCCACACTGGGGGTTAACCTGAAGGGTTTTCATCCAGTGGCATGAAATCAAAGGCTTGGTGCTGGAGTAGCAGTCCCCTCTGCCAGAGGTGTTTTACAAAGTGTTTTAATTCCATGGCAATACCAAATGTGCTTTGCTGAGCCCTTTCAAGAGGTGGCCAGTGTGGGTGTGTGATAGAGGTTGTGATAAAGAGCTTGTGCAGGAGGAATTTTGGTGTCTCTCTAAGTGGGGTGAGAGGAACAATTGCTTTTCCTGGTCAAGTTCACCCACTTTGGTTGGTCTCTCTTTTGGTCACCTCAAAGTATGTGCAAAGTGACCTCTGCTATGACCAGAGAACGTGCACTCCTAGAAATGAAGGATTTATGGATCATCAGAATGCTTTGGGTTGGAAGGGACCATTAAAACCCATCCATTAAAACCCACCTCCCACTAGCCCAGGTTGCTCCAAGGGAATCCAACCTGCCCTTGGACACTTCCAGGGATCCAGAGGCAGCCACAGCTGCTCTGGGAATTCTATCCCAGCTCCCCCCAGGGAAGAATTCCCTCCTAATCTCCAGTGTAACCCATGGGAAGCCATTCCCTGTGTCCTGTCCCTCCATCCCTTGTCCCCAGTCCCTCTCCAGCTCTCCTGGAGCCCCTTTAG